>CM051027.1:15880641-15998141 GCA_027627225.1 Congeria kusceri
TGAAACCGAAAGTTAGTTTTTGAGAAATTAAGGCGAATTTTGATTTGCTACTTTTGCAGTATTAAGACGAAGCACAAGATTGGTTATTTTTAGATTTTTCTCAAATTGTACATGTGAAATGATGTCATATACATGTACACAAATCGTTTTTAGTTTTCTACAAACTTTTCCCCTTAAAAAGTCACGTTTAAACTTTATACAATTTGAAATCACCAAACGAAGCAAACGACAGCGTTTAATCAACTAAACGTTCTTTTCAGCTTTCTGTGTTGTGTACGCAGTAACAGCAATTATCACCCCAAATTCTTCAGTTCCCCTTGGTCGACATAATGGGATAAACATAAACAACAAAATTTCAGAAACATAACAATATGGTGATATGTTTATTTTGACAGCCATCATGCGTATTTGAGAAACTCAAAGGTGGTAAGGAAAATCGATATTTATGGGTTAACATATAATTCGTAATTTATATTAAGATTTAAGTCTTCCAATAACTAAATCATTTTCACATAGTTTTCAGTCCTCGAATGTTCGAATATTCGTTACCATCCCTAGTTTTTGTTAACTACAGCTCTTTCTTTGCTATCATTCAGTATTAAGGCGAAGTCAAACATATATTTTGGCGGCATTAAGGTGAATTAAGTTTCTTACATAGAGGTTCGAATATGATAACATAAAACCTGCGAGCATTTATTAAATTGTGAACATTTAACATTATGTTACAACATACATATCATATGTTCATAATTAGTTAAATAGTGAATGCTTATGTTTAACTTCATAAAGGTCCACTACGAGGAAATAAGAAAGGCGAATTGCGAGTATTCGTGTAGGGTAAGGTTATGTTGATAAAAACGGACGTGCGTGTTTTTATTATTTGAATATTTTAATATTTTATTAATGTTTATGAGTCTTAAACAAACCCCATTTTCGGTACGTTACAAAACTGATACAGTTTGTTCATAAGATAATTAATTGTGTACGCTCAGCGGTGTACATCTTTGCAAATATATAATAATATTTGTCCTTTAATTCAGACACACTGTTTGAAGATACCCAACGTGTAAGTTTACCCAAATGTAGATCTATTTGCTTATATAATGTATACTTGTGACATTGCTACGGTTCATGTACTTGACATTGTTAGTATTGGCAGTACATTGTCGTGCAGAGTGGCGGTTGTGCGCCTTGACCTCTGACCATGCGTCCGAGACTGTATTTCAGTAACTGGAAACTTTTCATCAGGGATTTACGGCTTAATCTTAAACATCTCATTGGCGATGTAACCCTGAATGTCTGGTAGCGTCAGCTTATGCGGTCCTATGTAAACAACAGCCATTGCTTAGACGATTTATTTTGGTTATTTTCGATCGAGTTATAGTTCTATTCGCACGGGAATGAGATATTGAAAAGTAGGCGATAATGATTGTATTTTGTATATTTCTGTAATAAATATACGTGCTGTATGTGAACTACATGTGTATAGTAATACTTAGTTTCTTTTCATGCAGTATTAAGGCGAAGTTAAATATATGTTTGGGCGGATTTTTTTTTTAAACTTGAATACAGATGACAAATGATGACAAATACATAAAACATTCCAGCGTGTTTTTGTTCATGTTAAACAAGATCTTATTCTATGCGCAATGTACGCGGAAATAAGAAAGGCAAATAACCTGCTTCGTGTAAGAAATGGGTAAGATGAAAATAACAATTACCTCGATACGCTGTAGCTTTATGAATAAATATCATTGGTTCTTTATTTCAAGCACCGTAATATAGTTAATCAGTGTAAGCAAGACCGTGAGCAAACAATCATTCACTAAAAAAAGAAAGAGGCAAAACCAAATAAAAATGTGCAGAAATCACTGTAGTGGTTTGGTTCTCGCTGTCATGGTTCGGTTCAACCTGATTGGCCTGGATCACGCCTTCTTGGTCGCTTCTTTACCGGTTTCTAAAGTTTCGCATTTTCAGACTACAGGCAATGCAACACCCTGGTATCTTGGATCACATAGTGCGAAGGGTTATTGTACACATAGGCATGCGCTAAAATTACAGGACTAAGCCAAGATGATAAGACTGAAAAAATGTATGTTGAATTTAAGAATACTGACCCAGCAAACATGCACATATGGGTCCCATATGGGCTCTTTCTGGGCAAGCCCGTATGGGTAGCGCCAAAAATGTTCGAAACAAACGGTAAGTCGTACATTTGTACAGGTAAATAAAGTACTTTTGAATTCTCTTCGATGACATCTCACATTATCAGTCTGCAATTCAAATGCATGCACATATCGTGTGTACAGAATAGTTGTAAACGCGTTTTTGGGGTATTGTCCATTTTTGTTTTGCATTTGCCATGCATTTTCACGATGTCAGTCGTTTGTTTTCAATTTTGTGACATTATGTTGGAAAATATTGCAGGGTATACAGAAACTGTGCTGCACTGTCGAACTGTAAACTGTCAAGTTTAACAATTCATTATAATTCTATATTAATCAAAAAAGTTTTTTTATTCAAGGTGAGTCACCTTTGAGTTTCCATGTTTGGTGGGCAGACAGTTGACATTCACAAGGAGGTTGCGTTATACCAGCTGGCGAGGCAATTCAATATGAAGGTGCTAAAGAGAAATTTGCGGTCCTTCAGCTTTGAATTACTTGTATAGTAAGTCTAGTTAATGTTTTATGGAATACGCGAATTGTAGTTTCATTAATATGAATGTCATGTAGATGTCCAAAAAGATACATAACTGATACAATGTACTAGCATAATGTGATGCAGGCAATACAATAAATATTGTCTTATATGTGACTTTTTTGTCATCCCAAAACATCAAAGCAACTTTTCAATAATCAACACTTGATACTTTAAAGTTTTAAATTTGATAACATGCAATGTAAAGTTGTGGTGCATAATCATAATGTTGATTCAAATGTTTGTTGAGAATATATGTGTACTTATTTCCATTCGCAAGTCATTGGGTACCCAGGTAGTGAAAATGGATCCGGGTACTCGTCAACGCTTATCTGACCCGCGGGTATCCTTGACACAATAAAATTCATGTAACAATAATTGTCGTAGTCGTCGGCATTGCCATAATTCTCAATATTGTACATAGTGCATTATAAAGTACAAATTAATAAGCTTTATTAGTGATGTTGTATTCTTCATATACATGTATCTTTAAATGCAACTTATAAAAAACACACACATTTCCTTGAAATTATAATGATCATCAATTTCCACCAAATATCTTTGTTTTAATCATCAAAGTAGTGTGGCGAATCATTATGAGCCTGTGGCTAATAGTTATGAAACTGCTGCAAATCAGCATTAAACAGTGGCGAATCGTTATTAAACGGTGGCGAAGCTTTACTAATTCTTCGCAGGGCATAGAAATAACTGGCCTGGTCAAATATTTTTTGAAAAAACACAAGGGAAGTAATTGAAATTTCGATATATTATGTCAAAAAAATCTATACCGCGACTTATTATTGATTTTGTATCTGATGGTTTTTACCTGTTGTTTATTTGTATGTACGTATCAATTTTGAAGCATACCACGAAGACTTGTGGACCGTGATGAGGCAGCCAAAAATTAAACCACAAATGTTGCATGTACCACCAGCCTGTTCTACATTATGCTACTCCAAGGTCATCTATATCCCCAATAGCTAATAATACAAAATATGGATGGATCAGCACACGTACCAAAGAAAAGAATGGTATGTGTCACTAGATTAACCGAAAGCGCATAGAAACTTACCGAAAGCCACCAGGAATTCAGAAAAATCAAACATTTTATATTAACAAGTTATTTACGTTTTCAAAATAAATTGCAATCAAAATTGTATGTAAAGTAAATAAAACATTTACATATTAAATACATTAACAACTACCTATCACGACATTTCGTGATGTGTAAACGCGGCCCATAAAAGCCTTTCAGATAGTTGTAAAATGTGATGTTTATGCATGCCAAAACAAAGGAAATCTTAAATAAAAAGAAATAAAAGTATTAACATCATCAACACAGTATGAACAATATTTATTTGTTTTAAACCGATAGCGTGTTCAAGTAGTCGGAAAGATACACTAGAATCTTTGAATCACTTTGATCCAATAATAATAACCTTTGTTTTTGTACAGTATATGTATTTTAACATGTTTATGTTTCAGTTCACAATCAACGTTTTAAATGAATAAATTATGATTTTTTCCTTAATAGCGCGAGACCTAAGAATCTTCATCATGATGTTTCAAGGCTTAACACTCGACTCCTGGGCTGCAACGACAAGGCTATGGAACATTAACAACCAAATAACAGACTAAAGCAAGGGTGGCGGGTGGAAACAAAGAAGGTCTATAAAGTCCATCGTTACATAAAACAATGTGATCGGTAGTGATGTACAATTGAATACGAGCATTCCACTCTTGAGCATTCAGAGTGTTTTGCACTGACTTTGAGTTATGAAATTCGCCACATTGAAAAAAAGCTGGCGCCTCGTTTCACGATTTGGTGACTTTGGTGATCGACAGAAAAACCCTTAATATGTGACATTTTTTGTTAATCATTTACATTAATAGTTTATCTTCTTTTGTGAAATAACTTGGCTGCTTTATCAATTGCAATAACAATAAAGTATGTCAATTGTGTGGCAATGTAATGTTTGTATGTCTTGTTAGTCTCAAGTATTCAGTAGAAAGTGTTTCTCTATATGTGTGAGATTTTATTTACTGCTTATGCTAACCATCTGCATTTCATGCAATTGTTTGTCTTTTATGTGAATATAGTCTACAATAACAAGATATGCATGCATATATAATAAGTGAGTACATACAATAATTGATTGTGACTACTCTATATAAAGAGAAACATCATTAAAGTTGGGAATTTTATCCTTTTTTGCGTTTTAACATAATGTGTTTCATATTGTTTAATATTTTTCATGTAATAATTGACTTTTAAGTGATTTCTAATGCATCCTCTTCACATTTGTATGCCTGATAAAATTATATACCTGGTAGATAAGCACATTTCCTGTATTGATATTGAAGAGTTTTTAAGCATCAGCTGTATGATGTATATATCATATCTGTGTATCTCTCCAGATAATTTAAATATCTATAATCAAAATACCGGTATTCTGATAATTCTTTTTGTGTGTTAAATAACGAAATATTTTGTTTAAGAATAACATATTTTTATATTGAAATTTCCCTGGTTTCTTTGTTGTATTAACTAGTTTTGTACGCTTTTGTTACATGTACAACTATTAAAATATGCTGACTATGATATGATTGTCAGATTCAACTGTAAATGTTGTTGATTGATTAAAACTGTATCTTATCGATAACGTTCGTGTTTTGTTTACCTCTGACAGGTATGACTTACAGAATATTGCAGTATACCTACCATATAGGATGAAAAAAGGATCATATATAGACCCAAATACTGCCCGTATGCAGCCCATATTGAACCCATATGCAGCCAATATGGGACCCATATGGGCTGCACATATGGGTAGTGCAAGCGGGAACCATGTGGGTCCCATATAGGCAGCCCATATGGGACCCATATAGGACCCATATTCAGCCCATATGGGCTGCCCATATGGGTCCCGCATGGTTCCCGGTTGAAATACCCATGTGGGACCCATATGGGTCCCATATATTTTGCTTGCTGGGGTCATTGTAGTGTTTACATTTAATAATTTTGTTAAATACAATAGTATAAAACGCACTCTTACAACATCGCTCAAGTCTTTTTTTGAATTGCTAACAACGCGCATTCACTGCGAAACGTTTTCCAGTTAAAATTACACAACGCAAAATTGAAGACACCTCAAAATTTATAAACGGATTTCTTTAATCGAAAGGTACTGGGGATGTCCGGAAAGACAGTACTACAAAAAGCAGTGCTAGAAAAGCATTCTTTACAGGGTCAAACCCATAAGATATTTTATTAGTTTAAGAGAATAAAAACGATATATTTGAAAATTCGCCCGAAGCCTGGATTTGACGACCATATAGATAATATATTTTCCAAAAATAAAGAAAAATATATTCATCTTTACAACGAACCTAATACCGTTTTAAATATTTGTGTAGGTCATATACACAAATCCAATATGATTGCATAAATAGGTAATTAGTAATTAATTACGAGAATTAAGTCACCGTCACCTTAATGGTCGCGGTCGCCTTAAGTCTGCTTTGTTGGACAATTATATATATATATATATATATATATATATATATATATATATTAATACTTCTACGGCGTATGAGCGATGTACTAAATTTTACAGTACTTAGGCGAGTTTAGCGTTTTCTTCCAGAAGTGTTATTTTTGCAAATAGTTTTGTTTGAACCATCTTTTATGCATATCTTAACTTAAGCAATATACATTATTGTCTAATTTAAAGCAGATTTTTAGAAAAATACAAACTAATTTCCTCGCCCTTATGCACACTCGCCTTAATACGCTGCCAAGATATAGAAACTTTAGTGTATACAACTAAAGCGGTTAGTGCAATACTTGTTAATTATTATTTGTCTCAATTTATAATATTTTTAATCGAAAGATGTAAGATCTTTTTTTATTAATATGTACAAACTTGCGAGTTATAAATTAGTCGTTGTTTTCGCAGTTCTTCCTTTCAGCTGACTGACAGTTACTAAAATTAGCATTAAACATCGTTTCTAAATATATCAAACCGGAAGTATGACACACAATTGAAGATTGTCCATTTATATCAGTGTTTGGTGTACGTTTTATGAGAATGATAGACGGTGCTACCTGGTGCGAAAACATTTCTAGATTTATTTGGTGTAAATACTAACGCACGGAGTAAAATTAACTTCTTTTAGAAACTGAATATTCCATGATAGAAAGTATAACTTGATTAACTTGAGTATAATTCGTTATGTAATGCGCTAGTTATAGTTATATTGCTCAGCATTGTTTTGTGCACATTACAATCTATGCAGTCCTTTTAGTTTAACGTGCGCATTTGGTGTGTTGCTGATCTTGAAGAAATATATCGAAACTAAAAAAAATACATCTAAACCTTAAAAAAATATAATTGAGTTTCCGGTTAAGAACAGCCAATCAAATTGGTCGTTTATATTTACGTAGTTTGTACGATAAAAATGAGACCTATTTAATTTACTAAGGTGTCATTTTCAAACAATTATGTTTGTGGTGGTATGTTGTGTTCTTAAAATTTCTATTGTCTGATAGTTTATTTTAAGAAATGACTTATGAAAACAAATGTCTGAACTGGAAAAAATAAAAAATTTGGAGGACAAAATCTTAAATTTTATAAAAAGATAAAAAAGATAAACTGGGTGATTCAACTGGGACGCGAACAACAAAATACAGGTCAGAAATATGAAAAGCTTACCACAAGGTAAGACGTTTCAAAATGAATTAATGACAGTTTTATTGATTTGAGATTACATGCCCTTAGTCTGCCATGTACCTGAATTCTAGTAACACACACTTAGTAAAAATTTCAATAATTCGTTACATTTGCACTGGTATTTATATACTTCTCGTCGCTGAAGGTGTAAGTTTTGTATATGCATTTTGATTTTGTTCAATGATCAGTCATTCAAACATTAAATTTATTTTATCAAAGATAAGTTGAACCGTACCGTTGCGTGCTTTTGTAAATCGTTTAACAATATCTGGTGTTGTGCTGTTTAATTATAAAGATGTTGTACATGTTATAACCGTACCAAGTACATGATTCGGAAATGCCTCTATTGTTTAGTTCCGACCGGATGCCTCGGCTAAAATTTGCAGACCAAAAATTCTTTGACAAAAATATGTCAGAATAATGCCAAATGTTGCACAATCAAAGAAATTAAGACAGCTTGAGACACATTTGTTGATGATTTAAATAATCGAAACATTACACCATTTAAAAAAAAGTTGAAACAAGGTAGTCGGTTTCATAAATAATGGTTACGTTGTATATTACTCAATAAGGGTTGCTATCTACTCTACAACAAAGTGCATGCATAGTGATCGATCACTTTACAGTCGGAAACATTGCTTTCTTCTTTCATCGCACGATGATCAGAAACAATTTAGACTCTATGACTTCTCATACCTCAATCCTCTATTGACGGTATGGGTCTGATATGTGTCCATTTTGTCTCCAATCGTACCTTAAATGATCATTTCTATATCACTCTGATTCAATAAAACATTTAGTTCTTTATTAACTGTATCTCTTCTTAACTCAGACATCTTGCACTCTTCGTCCGACTAGATGTCGACATGCCGTTGAGCACAAGCAAGTTGGCATTTGTGGACAGTGAATCTTGATAGGGATTTTGTCAGGCATGTTAATACAATTTTTTCGTCAAGTTGGGCTGAATTCAGGGTAAGAGTGAGGTTTATGCACCAGAACCTAGGTTTAAATCCCCAGTTGTGTTTTGACAACTGTCCGGCCGTTCCAAGACAGAAAGTTCCCTGTTTTCAGCCCTCTTTAATATATGTATTGGGCGTTTTACATTTGTTATTATACATATGTGTTGTTATCTGCGCTTTACTGTATAACACAAATGCCTTAGTGTTATATGTGCAATGTTTGGTTATTTATCATGTATGTGTAATGTTCTTCCATTAATATGTGTGCGATGGTCAATGTGCATAGCGTGTTTTCCAAGTAATGTGAAATTAAATTCACCAATTAATTCAGTCACCATTAAGCTCTAAATTTAGTTTCTGTAACTCATGATTATGTAAAAGCAGTAAATGGTATTCTTGGTACGTTAGTTACTAGAATTGCATCTTGCCTGGTTTGTTTTTATTGTTCAATTGGCATATTGTAAATTAACTAAAATATATCATAAGTTTGTCCATACTTCAAAACAGTATATAGTGCTTTTTTTGTATTTTATAAAAATGTCCGCTTATTCTTGTATGGAAGTCTATTTACAACGTGAAATAGCGTTTTTAATCAATCCAGATTAGGTGTGGTTTAAAGACATAACAGTTATTGATTCGGATTCTAAACGTTCGATTATTAATACTTATAGCAGTATTTGGTGCTTTATTTATAGTTGTTTTGCCACCAAGTGTACCATTGATACTTTTATTGAACTCGATGTAGGTTCTGAGCTTGTTTTATTCGTTTATGTTGGTACGTGTGTGGGCATGGTTTGCTTTTTTTAATTATTGTGTATACGTTGATAAATAATAGGAAAGGTTTTGTATGTTGGTAGTAGCTACTTTTGTTCCCTCCCTCGACTCCATATCTCGTATCTACGCCTGTTCATTACGTAACCAAGACACGCGAGTTCTATTCAACCTAGTTACATGTAAAACCACTTGCAAAAGCTAAATATTAAGATTTACATCATGAATGTTAAAGCTATGATACAGATAATAAAATAAATTGTAAAAATTGCTATCTTACTTTTTTATAATGAGTGTTCGTTCGACACCGAAGTTCTTAATGATGACCTTCATGTCATAAAAATGTGAAATTAAATTGATGCAGAAAATTACAGCGTCCAGTATAATATTTTAATTTCTTTAAACAGTGTTCATAAATTTATTATTATGAGTTTTGAATGAACCTGTTACACTGAAATTTTTAAAGCAGCGTTTAGTCCTATTGAACATTTTTAGTTACTTTTATTTTGTGTAATATCAATTCAGCGGCAATATACTTCAGTAAATCAGCGTTGTTTAAATTGTAGATAAGTGCTGATTTGAACAGTCTAAATAGTATGTGTTAACTTAATATTTGGTTTTATGTTGGTGTAATTACTGTATAAAATGTATTGTTTTATTGAAATCATATATTGACCGGATCCCCCATTTACAGAGAATCAGCCACTTGTACTTTTTCCAACGAAAAACGAGTGTTGGATCGGCACCAACGTTGTTTATGCAGTTGTTTATTATTCAAGTAATATTTATTTTAAACTAATGCATGTATTATAAGCATCTAGTACAAATATTTTAATGTCTTTCGAAAGTGTTAACAATTTTATTATTTAGAGTTCGGTATGGAATGTTCCACTTAAACTATTAAAAACAGCATTTGGTGCTAATGATCATTTTAAATTTCATTTCTTTGATTTATCAATGCAGCGGTTTTAAACTTCAAAAAATCAGTAGTGTTTAAAATACGTAGATTAATGTTTTAGCCCTAATGAATTAAACAGTCTGAACAGTATGTAATTCGCGAAATCAAAGTATTATGCCATGTTGCACTTTACGCTGCTTTTAAATCTTTCAATCGATCAAGTCCATCATAAATTTATTTACTTTTTCAAGAATCGTAAAACTATTTTTTTCTAGGCGCTAACATAAATGCTGTAAATAAAATTGTATATTACCTGTGATACATGTAGCGCATAATGACCATTACACCCAGTGTTTCAACTCTGATATCATGATAAACTATTAAAATTCTATGAGAGAAGTAATTTGTCTGTAGTATAACACATAAAAATCATAATCTAAATCTTATACAGGTTTTAATCGCTGTTGCAAAAACGTTCAACTTAATATTGTGCAATAAAAACCATTGACCGTGTCACCATACACACTTTTATATGTATGTTTTGGTACGGATTTCTGGTAAATCTATAAATTTTGTCAAAAAACACTATAATTTAAACCACAATACAATCACATAGGTAAATACAATTGATCAGACCGTCTTCAACAGTTATCAACATCTTTAAAACACTTATGGTATATTAAATTACAATATCGACGAATTATTATTATAAAAACCATAAGAAATGTTAAAAAGCAACAAATACCGCTTTTAATAGTGATTATAGAACATGTCAATATTGAACTCGTAACGATAAATGTATTTACACATTCGAACGACTTGAAATAATTTAATAAGTCCCATATATTAAGCGCATGTCATTAATTTAACAATTATTTAACAAACATTTTCTTCATAATATTCATTGGTGTTGAGCATCAGACTCGTTATTGAGTTCTAAAGCAGAAGTTATTGAAAATCAAAATTTCAAGAGAGAACAAAAATATTTGTGTGGAGGTGTGGAAAAAGTAGTAACAACCAATCTAAAAACCTACTTCGCCATTCATGAATGAATGCACACTATGTTTATGGCAAATCAAGTCGACACATAGACACAAATTAACGTATCAAACAAAATAACATTCTACATCGACTTCCAAATAGTATCAACGGAAAGCCTTTTGTACCAAACTCATGCGTGATCTGAGCTAAATTAGTATTGAAATTTTCAATTTAAATAAATTTCCATAAAAGAAACAAGTGTATGCCTAGCAGCATTTAAAAATTAACAAATTTTAGTCCAATCAACTGTTTTAAAGTATAAATGAACTCATGTTATATATCAGTATTATTAACCTATAAGCCCTTTGCGCAATAGATACTTAATTAAACCAATAAATATTTTATGTCATTAAGAAAGTTTCGTCAAAATTTTTTTTGCTTTTACATTATTATAGGCTATAGAAAAAAAATCCAGAAAAGAAAAATCCGTAGTAAATGTCATCCAGTACTGTTTTTATTGGTTATTGAGATACACAATTAACCCTTAAAAATACATATTAAGTGCAAGCATTTAATATTTTATCGAGAAACTTATAGCCCAACAACTGCTACATGTATATATATTATATGAAATTTATCCCAAAGAAATGTAAAAAGTGTTTGCAAGCGAGGCTATTGTGCGCCTTCAGCTAAGCTTGAAAGCAAAATCTCGGACAAGATACGGATTGAATGAATTCGGAAAAACGCAGCCGCTACAGCATATATTAATAAAGTAAGCCGAGAAGGAGGAGGCAAATATATTACTTATCTGTTCAATATAAAAGATGTATTGAGGTATAATTTCGCTGTATTCGTACTTCGCAAAATAAAACTAATATAATTATGTTAAATTGCACTTTACGCTACTTTTAAGAGTTTCAGTTGAAAACTCATTAAGAGCTCATAATCATGAATGTCTTAACTTTTTCAAGAATCTTTTTTTTAACAGTTGTTTGTTGCTAAAATGACCTCTGTGACGTCAGTTGTATATTACTGCGCAAAATAACCTAAATGGTCTCCAAAATGTGTGAAAAGTGGACCCTTAAATGAGTGGATCAGGCCAGATTTAAAGCATTTTTTGTTTCCCCTCCCACGACCCATGCTAAATAAAGGTGGGTAGGTAGATATGGAGCATTTTTATTTTATTTTATTATTTTATTCTTCATACAACATGCAATACTTACATTCTATTGGTCATTATGAACATGCTTACATGTTTATTACAGCAAAAAGAACTAATGTATGGCATTTGACTATATTTTTATTGAAATTCAACGTTTTGTAAGACAAATATTTGACAATATTCTGCCTGACTTATACTCTATTTAAAACAATAATTTAAAACTACATTTGAAATCGTGATTAAATATAAACAAAAGCTAAATGTCTACTATACATGCCACAGAAATAAATATTAATAGTAAAACAGCCATTTCAACTCAATCAGTGTTATTTGAAAAACATAAACGCTAATACGCCCTGAGGACGCCATAGATACAGAAGCAACGCAGTGCAAACGACAGGGATGCAGTGAAGTCGTAGAAAACCCGCCAAGAACGAAGTGTGGACGCCGCGACGTCGCCGATGATCGTTTTGCCAAACTTCCATATCTTGTGCGGATCGACGGAAACTAAACCGTTAGTATATAATAATACGCCCTTGTAAAGTACGCGGGCCGGCTCGGCCCAGAGTAAACCTTTCTTTGGTTTATCCGAATACGAGGATAGTTTATATTAAAGAGTTACTGGCGTTTTCTGAGCCACTCCACCATAGTTTCTTCTTAATGTTCGGCCAGGTCGCTCCTGACAAGCTTTCTTTTCTTGGTCTTGAATTGCCTTTCTATACGTCTGGTGCTGCCACTAGACTGTGTGTACGACCCTGAGCCTCTCAGGAGTGTCCTAACTGCACTAACCCGCCAACGACCTCTAGCCTTTTACATCACGTTGAGTTAGTGAATGTAAGAAAATTGAAGTAAAGTCTTCACACCTTGAAGCGAAGACGTCTGTAATGAAAATTTCTGGTAAACAAATCCACATTTTATGAATGCAGCACGGAATCAGAATGGTCGCAGTGCAGTCGCAATGCAAACGTCAAGTTCGCAGTAGAGTCGTAGAAGACACGCCAATAACGTAGTTTGGACTCCGTGAAATAACCGATGATCGCCGCGTGAACGATGTTGGACCGCAGCATTAACGCAGTAACGGCGTTTAGGACGTGGTGGGAACGCCGCGTACTCGCGAAGGAAACAAATAGAAAGACTTCGGAGCGATGGTTGAATGTATTTGGATTTCTTTGAGAAAAATAACATTGGCGTTCTTACAACGACTATCGGCGTTTTCCAAAAACTGACTGCTTTGCTCGTAGTGAGGACGCCAGTTCGGTGTAAATGGAATATTACCGACAATCAATACACTCGATATACAATGTGGACATGTGATTATGTCTGTGAGCTGTGAATTTTGTATTAGACAACATTTACGTTCGATGAGGAATTGATTTTTACAAACAGGTCATATAAATTCCTATGGGTACTAACAGCGCCTTTTGATTTTTACAAACAGGTCATATAAATTCCTATAGGTACTAACTGCGCCTTTGTGATCAAAATGCGGAACTATAAAACTATTTAACAAAAACTCTCGCTATTTATACGACCTTCTAAACATTGGCAATCCCAACTTTCCAAAATTGATGGTTAAAATCTATCCTAAAGAATTACATTGAAACCAAGCGAACTCTTTCGATACAGAAGCATCCTTTCTAGATCTTAATTTGTTTATTAAAAACGATACTATAATTACTAAAATATATGACAACAAAGATAACTCTAGTTTTGATGTTGTTAATTTCCCGAAATTAGATGGGGATGTCCCACTTTCTGCTTCGTTTGGTGTTTACATATCTCAGCTGATATTAGATTTGCTGAACCATGTTGAAATGTTGATGATTTTAATAATCAAAACATTACACTTCATAAATTATGCATACGTTGTAAATTACTCAATAAGAGTTATTTACTATCTACTCTACAACAAAGTGCATGCATAGTGATCGATCCATTTACAGTCGGAAACATTGCTTTCCTCTTTCATCGCACGATGATCGGAAACAATTTAGACTCTATGACTTCTTATACCTCAATCCTCTAGGGACGGTATGAGTCTGATATGTGTCTATTTTGTCTACAGTCGTACCTTAAATGATCATTTCTATATCACTCTGATTCAATTAATCATGTAATTCGTTATTAACTGACTCTTTACTTAACTCAGACATCGTGCACTCTTCGTCCCACTAGATGTCGACATGCCGTTGAGCACAAGCAAGTTGGCATTTATGGACAGTAAATCTTGATAGTGATTTTGTCAGGCATGGTTTATATGTTAATACAATTTTTTCGTCAAGTTGGGCTGAATTCAGGGTAAGAGTGAGGTTTATGCACCAGAACCTAGGTTTAAATCCCCAGTGTGTTTTGAAAACAAGCCGTTCCAAGACAGAAATTTCCCTGTTTTCAGCCCTTTTTAATATTCGTATTTTGCGTTTTACATTCGTTATTATACATATGTGTTGTTATCTGCGCTTTACTCTATTATGATGATGCCTTAGTGTTATATGTGCATGGTATTGGTTATTTATCATGGAGGTTTAATGTTCTTCCATTAATATGTGTACGATGGTCATTTTGCATAGCGTGTTTTCCAAGTAATGTGAAATTAAATTCACCAATTAATTCAGTCACCATTAAGCTCAAAATTGATTTTCTGTAACTCGTGTTTATGTTAAAGCAGTAAATAGTATTCTTGGCACGTTAGTTACTAGAATTGCATCTTCCAAGATTTTTATTGTTCAATTGGCGTATCTGTGAATTAACTAACATATATCATAAGTTTATCAATACTTCAAAACAGTATATGGTGCTGTTTTTGTGTTTTATTGAAATATCACCGATCTTACCGCTTATTCTTGTATGGAAGTCTATTTACAACGTTAAATAGCGTTATTTTAATAAATCCAGATTGTGCATGTTTTAAAGACATAACAGTTATTGAATTGGATTCTAAACGTTCGTTTATTAATCCTTATAACAGTATTTGGTGCTTTATTTCTAGTTGTTTTGCCACAAAGTGTACCATTGATACTTTTATTGAACTCGATGTAGGTTCTAAGCTTGTTTTATTCGTTTATGTTGGAACGTGTGCGGGCATGGTTTGCTTTTTTATCATTGTGTATACGTCGATAAATAATAAGGAAGGTTTTGTATGTTGGTAGTAGCTACTTTTGTTCCCTCCATCGACCCCATATCTCGTATCTGCGCCTGTTCATTATATACCCAAGACAAGCGATTTCTATTCAACATGGTTACATGGAAAACCACTTGCAAAACCTAAATATTAAGATTTTGATCATGAATCTGAAAGCTATGCTACATATAATGAAATAAATTTTTAAAATTGCCACCCGAAAGTGTTATTATGAGTGTTCGTCCGACACCAAGGTTCTTTATGATGACCTCGCTGTCATGTGAATGTAACATTTAAGTCATGCACAAAATAACAGCGTCCAGTATAATATTTTAACGTCTTTTAAAAGTGTTCATAAATTTATTATTATGAGTTTGGTATGAACCGGTTACACGAAAAGTTTAAAGCAGCGTTTGGTGCTATTGAACATTTTTAGTTACTTTTATTTTGTGTAATATCAATTCAACGGCACTATACAGTAAATCAGCGTTGTTTTAAATGTAGATAAGTGCTGATTTGAACAATCTAAATAGTATGTGTTAACGTAATATTTGGTTTTATGTTGGTGTTATTTGTTTATAAAATGTATTGTTTTATCGAAATGATATGTTGATTTCCTGATCCTCTATTTATAAAGAATCCCCCACCTGTACTTTTTTTCCACCCAAACACGAGTGTTGGATCGACACCAATGTTCTTCATGCAGACCTCGTTGTCAAGTAATATTTAAATTAAACTAATGCACGTAATAAAAACATATAGTACAAATATTTTAATGTCTTTCGAAAGTGTTAATAAATTTATTATTAAAAGGTCGGTATGGACTGTTCCACTGAAACTATTAAAAACAGCATTTGGTGCTATTGAACATTTTTAATTTCTTTGATTTTGTGTAATATTAATGCAGCGGCTTTACACTTCAAAAAATAAGCAGTGTTCAAAATATGTAGATAAATGTTTTACCCCTGCTAAATTAAACAGTCTGCATAGTATGTAATTCGCGAAATGAAAGTATTATGCCAAAATGCACTTTACGCTGCTTTTAAACCTTTCAGTCGATCAGGTCCATCATGAATTTATGTACATGTTCGCGAATCATAATAATATTTTTCGAGGCGCTAACATAAATGCTGTAAATTAAATTTTACATTACTTGTGAAACATGTAGCGCATAGTGACCATTTCACCCAGTGTTTGTTCTCTGATATCAGGATAAACTATCTGAATTTGCCGAAACGTTGAACTAAATATTGTGCAATTAAAACCAGTTGACCGTGTCACCATACACACTTTTATATGTATGTTTTGGCAGGGATTATTAGTAAATCTATAAATTATGTCAATAAAACACTATAATTTAAACCACAAATTAAAAAAATAACATCAAATAGGTAAACATAATTGATCAGACCGTTTATATCATCAGAGGGTAAACATTAATCAAAAGCTTTAAAACACTTATGGCATATTGAATTACAATATCGACGTATCATTAGTATAAAAAAATAAGTAATTAACCATGTTAAAAAGCACCAAATACCGCTTTTAATAGTGAACATAGAACATATCAATATTGGACTCGTAATGATAAATTTATTTATACAATCGAATAACTTGAAATAATTTAATGAGTCCCATATATTAAGCTCATGTCATTACTTTAACAATTATTTTACAAACTTAGTCTACATAATTCGCATTGGTGTTGAGCATCAGACTCGTTATTGAGTTTTAAAACAGTTATACAAAATCAAAAGTTCTAGAGAGAACAAAAAATATGGAGTAAAGCAATCCATTTACGATCTTTATCTTTACTAGCTTTTGTAAATCTTTCCTCCATGCAACTATATAAAACAGATGCGATTTGTCATAAGTATGTAATTAACGGGCGCGGATGCACGTTTTGTGTGGAGGGGTGGAAAAAGTAGTAACTACCAACCTAAAAAACTACTTTGCCATTTATGAATGAATGCACACTATGTTTAAGGCAAATCAAGCCGACACATAGACACAACTTAACGTATCAAACAAAATAACTTTCTACATCGACTTCCAAAAAGTATCAACGGAAAGCCGTTCGTACAAAACTCATGCGTGATCTGAGCTAAATTAGTATAGAAATTTCAAATTTAAATAAATTTCCATTCAAGAGACTAATGTACGACTAGCAGCTTTAAAAAAAAATACAAATTATAGCATAATCAACTGTTTTCAAGTACAAATAAACTCATGTTATATATCAGTTTATTTAACATATAAGCCTGCTCGGCCCAGAGGACACCTTTTTTGCTTTATCCGTGTACGAGAATAGTTTATATTAAAGAGTTACGGGTGTTTTCTGATCCACTCCACCATGGTTTCTTCGTAATGTTTGGCCAGGTCGCTCCTGACAAGCTTTCTTTTCTTGGTCTTGACTGGCCTTGTTATACGCCTGGTGCTGCCACTAGACTGTGTGTACGACCCTGAGCCTCTCTCTATGCCGTACCGTTTGGGTCAAAAGTAATATACGCACAACCGCTAAAAATAGATGTGACCGCAGTCATAAAATTTTAAGCGCGGTTACATTTTTATAACCGCAGTTATAAATTTATTACAGTTGTCATAATTTTGTAACCGCGGCTACATTTTGTCTGACCCTTAGTTACAAATTAGCGCACATTCTCTTTGACCAATGAAATTCCGTCTTACAAAACGGCTTCTCTGCAAATATTTACTTCGATATAATAAAGCTGTCGGGATGCTTATTAAAGTGGTTTTCTTTACACTTACCAGAATAATTAAAAGCACAAACAAATCTACAATAACTAAGTTTCAAATTTTATACAATTTGGATTTCAATTATTTAGACTCTAATACACTTCATTATTTTTTTAATAATAAAATCTGGTTTTGTAACGCGATCAATAATTGGTCCATTATTGACCCACGGAAATAAATGCAACAGCAGGCAGAATATTATACCATTGTCATAATTTATAACCGCAGATACGAATTGTTACCGCTGTTACATTTATAAATATAACCGCGTTGATAAATCTATAACCGCGGTGACAACCATGCAACAGCGGTTACAATTTTATGACTGCGGTCACATCTATTTTTAGCTGTAGTGCGTATATGTACTTTTGACCCAAACGGTTAGGCATACTCTCAGGAGTGACTGTACTCCTGAGAGTATGACTGCACTCCTCCGCCCACGACCCCTAGCCTTTTACATAACGTTGAGCTAGTGAATGTAATTAAATTCAAGTAAAGTCTTCACATCTTGAAGCAACGATGTCTATGATGAAAGTTTCTGGTAAAAAAATCCACATTTTTTATGAATGCAGCACGGTTGTGTATGTCGTAATGCAGTCGCCGTGCAAACGTCAAGTTCGCAGTACAGTCGAAGAAGACACTCCAGGAACGAAGTGTGGACTCCGTGAATTCACCGATGATCGCCGATCGAACGCCGTAGGACCACACCATAAACGCAGGGACAACGTTTAGAACGTGGTGGGAACGCTGCGTACTCGCGGAGAAAACAGATAGCTAGATCCTGGCGCGATTGTTGACGGTTTGGGGATTTCTTTGAGAAAAATAGCATTCGCGTTCTTACTACGACTTTCGGCGTTTACCATAAACTGACTGCTCTGCTCGTAGTGAGGACGCCAGTCCGATGTGACGGGGGTATTACCGACAATCAATACACTCGATATACAATGTAGACATGTGATGATGTTTGCCAAGCTGGGAATTTTCTACTAGACAATATTTACGTTCGATATGGAATTGATTTTTACAAACCGGTCATAGAAATTCCTATGGGTACTAACTGCGTCCCTCTGATAAAAATGCGAAACTATAAAACTAATTCATAAAACCTCACGCTATATAGACGACCATCTTAATATTGAAAATCCCAACTTTGCTAAATTGATTGATAAAATCTATCCTAAAGAATTACAATGAAACCAAGCAATCTCTTTGGATTCATAAGCATCCTTTCTAGATCTTAACTTGTTTATTAAAAACGATACTCTAATTACTAAAATATATGATAAAAGAGATGACTTTTGATCTTGTTGATTTCCCGAAATTAGATGGGGATGTCCTACATTCTACTTCTTTTGGTGTTTACATATCTCAGCTGATTTGATTTGCTAAATCATGTTGAAATGTTGATGATTTTAATAATCGAAACATTACACTATCTAAAAAATTGCTAAAACAAGGTCATCAGTTCATAAATTATGCAAACGCAGTATATTATCCAATAACGGTTATTTACTATCTACTCTACAACAAAGTGCATGCCTAGTGATCGATCCCTTTGCAGTCGGAAACTTTGCTTTCCTCTTTCATCGCACGATGATTGGAAACAATTTAGACTCTATGACTTCTCATACCTCAATCCTTTAGCGACGGTATGTGCCTGATCGGTGTCTATTTTGTCTTCAGTCGTAACTTAAATGATCATTTCTATATCACTATGATTCAATAAATAATTTAGTTCTTCATTAACTGACTCCCTACTTTACTCAGACATCGTGCACTCTTCGTCCCACTAGATGTCGTCATGCCGTTGAGCACAAGCAAGTTGGCATTTATGGACAGTATATCTTGATAGATGTTTTTTTCAGGCAAGGTTTATATGTTAATACAATTGTTTCGTCAAGTTGGACTGAATTCAGGATAAAAGTGAGGTTGATGCACAAGAACTTATGTTAAAATCCCCAGTTGTGTTTTGACAACTGTCCGTTCTAAGGCAGAAAGTTCCCTGTTTTCAGCCCTTTTTTATGTTTGTATTGTGCGTTTTACCTTCGTTATTATACATATGTGTAGTTATCTGCGCTTTACTGTATGATGCTAATGCCTTAATGTTATATGTACATGGAGTTGGTTATTTATCATGTAGGTTAAATGTTCTTCCATTAATGTGTGCGATGGTCATTACGCATAGCGTGTTTTTCCAAGTAATTTGAAATTTAATTGAATAATTAATTCAGTCACCATTAAGCTCAAAATTGATTTTCTGTATTTCATGGTTATGTAAAAGAAGTAAATGCTATTCTTGGTACGTTAGTTACTAGCATGGCATCTTAGCTGGTTTGTTTTCAATGTTCAATTGGCCTATCTGTAAATTAACTAAAAATAACATAAGGTTATCAATACTTTTTTAAAACAGTATATGGTGCTTTGTGTTTTATTGTAATTTCAGCGATCTTACCGCTTATTCTTGTATAGAAGTCTATTTACAACGTTAAATAGCTTTTTATATCAATCTAGATTATGCGTGGTTTAACGACATAACTGTTATTGATTCGGATCCTAAACGTTCGTTTATTACTCCTTATACCTGTATTTGTTGCTTTATTTCCAGTTGTTTTTGCCACCAAATGTACCATTGATACTTTGATTGAACTCGATGTAGGTTCGAAGCTTGTTTTATGAGTTTATTTTGGTGCAGGAAAGTTCGCTTTTTTAATATTGAGTATACATAAATAACAAGAAAGGTTTTGTGTGTTGGTAGTAGCTACTTTTGTTCCCTCCCTCGACCCAAATCTCGTATCTGCGACTGTTCTTTATGTTCCACGACAAGCGAGTTCTAGTCAACATAGTTACATGGAAAACCACTTGTAAAAGCGAAATATTAAGAAATACATCATTAATGTAAACTCTATGCTACAGATAATACAATAAATTTTAAAAATTGCTACCCTGAAATTGAAATATCAGTGTTCGTTCGACACCAAGGTTCTTTATGATAACCTCTCTGTCATATAAATCAAATTAAAGTCCTGCACAAAATAACAGCGCTCAGGATAATATTTTGATGTATTTTGAAAGTGTTCATACATTTATTATTATGAGTTTGGTATGAACATGTTACACTGAAATTTAAAGCAGCGTTTGGTGCTATTGAACATTTTTAGCTACTTTTATTATGTGTAATATCAATTAAACGGCATTATACTTCAGTAAATCAGCGTTGTTTAAAATGTAGATAAGTGCTGATATGAACAGTCTAAATAGTATGTGTTAACTTAATATTTGGTTTTATGTAAGTTTAATTTGTGTATAAAATGTATCGTTTTATTGAAATGATATAATGATTGCATGAGCCCCATTTTATAGAGAATCACCCACCTGTACTTTTTTCCACGCAAATATGAGTGTTGGATCGACACCAATGTTTTTTATGCAGACCTCGTTGTCAAGTAATATTTAAATTAAACTAATGTACGTAATATAAGCATCTAGTATATTAATGTCTTTCGAAAGTGTTAATAAATTTATAACTAAGAGTTCGTAATGGACTGTTGCGCTGAACTGTTAAAATCAGCATTTGGTGCTATGGAACATGGTCAATTTCTTTGATTGTGTGTAATATCAATGCAGCGGCTTTCATTGTTTGCTATATTACACTTCAAAAAATCAGAAGTGTTTAAAATATGTAGATAAATGTTTTGCCCCTGCTGAATTAAACAGTCTGAATAGTACGTAATTCGCGAAATCACAGTATTATTCCAAATTGTACTTTACGCTGCTTTTAAACCTTTCAGTCGATCAGGTCCATCATGAATTTTTTTTTTTTCAAGAATCTTAATTATATTTTTCTAGACGCTAACATAAATGCTGTATATTAAATTATATATTACTTTGGAAACATGTAGCGCATAATGATCATTAAATTCAGCGTTTGAACTCTGATATCATGATAAACTATTGAAATTCTTTGAGACGAGTAAATTGTCTGTAGTGTAACACATACAAATCATAATCTAAATCTTATACAGCTTTTTGACGCAGTTGACGAAACGTTGAACTAAATATTGTGCAATGAAAAACAGTTGACCGTGTCACCATACACACTTTTATATGTATGTTTTGGTAAGGTTTACTAGTAAATCTATAAATTATGTCAATAAAACACTATAATTTAAACCACAAATCAAAACAATAACATGAAATAGGTAAACACAATTGATCAGACCGTTTATATCATCAGAGGGTAAAATTTATCAAAAAGCAAATCCACAAAGTTAATCGCAATGTTAAGCAAATCCGCAAAGTTAATCGCAATGTTAAGCAAATCCTCTACTCCCTAAAAATTCCAGAATTATTCTGCAATGCAATAATAACCGATATTTTGCAAATCCTACAACTATCCGAATAAAAGCCAAAAATGAGCTGGGAGTTACCTATATAGCAAAACCCATCTCCATAAAAAACTAATTTTTGCAATCCAGAAGTTAACCGCCCTAATATGGATGTCCGCAGCAATCCTAAAACAACTGGCCACACAAAGTAGCACCCTTAGATGATTACAATTTTGATTTTTTTTAAAGTTGCATACCAAACGAGACTGTCAGCTTGCATTTTTCCGCCACAAGAAATTTTCGCCAGAAAATATATGCGCCGAACATTCAGCATACCGGTAATAATTAATCCCGTCCCACTGTCATAATAATTTGCTGGATAATACTTGGTTGGTATGGCTATAAATCCAACATCATATCTACAACTATTTGAACAAGTCATAACCATTACACTGTTAAATAATAAGATTCCAAAAAACATTAAAGGGAAAGAAACTTGTGATAATATTTGCTATTGTTTATTACAGCAAGAAAAATAGCACATTCACATTTTCAACCCATATATCAACCAACATCTTCAAAGTAACAGCAAATTGAACATAAAATGCTAACCTCAGGGAAAGCAGCCTTAACATACCGTAACCCCCCTCTGATTAGGTGAAAGGTAGCAACCTGACTTGAATCCATGTCACCCCCCCCCCCCCCCAATAAAATGGATGAAAATGAATCTGGGGGCCGACAAGAACATCACCTTCAGCTGGAGGCCGTGCAGGAAATCCGACCACTTCATTCCCCAGACACCATCACAGCTGACAGCGAGGCTCACGGCAACCTCCGTATCACGCTCCTGAGCATACATCCCGGCCCAGTGTGGAATGGAGTCCCCGATCATCCAGAAATTGGAGAAAATTAATACAAAAATATTACATTACAAAATATATTGGATTACAAAATATAGGACCAACAAGATACCAAGTACAAAAACTTTTAATCACATTCCAAATATCTTATATACTTAAGGCAAGTGTGATCATATTATACTGATAAGTTTTCTAATGTAAGTTCGGCAGGCCGCAGAATGTCATCTACCCAGTACTCGGATTCTTTCCTCCGATAAACCCAATGGAGCTCACGGTGAAGCCCGACCAATACAAAAACGATGGGACTTGATACCCACGCAACCTGGACGAACCCGGGGAGTGCACCTCGCAGAAATTTCTGAAAACTGAGACCGTGTCACCGGGTTTCTGAGAAACGGTCCACTCACAGACGGGCGATGAATAAGGAACATCTCTAAAGCACGAAATGGACATAATGCCACATCTGACTCAAACGAAATTCTAAGTGTTGTTGGACGGCCATTCGGATTATTTTTTGTTATTCGCAGTGTAACAAATATTTATTTGCCTTTTTTCTATATCAAGATATACATCATCCCTTGAAATAGAACGATTTACATTTACACATGAAGGGACAACAATTTCGCTTACTCTAAAAAGACCAAAAATGCCAGCAGGAATGCGGCTCTATATAGAAGTGTTTTATAAGCGTCATAACAGCTATCAGGTAAAATAGCTGAAATATCTGTCAAAAGTGTGATAGTGATTGGTAAGCGGACATCTTTAGACTTTCTTAACTTAAAAAAGCCTTCTTACTCGCGCAAATCTGTAAAACCATGCAATGTATGCATGTGATTGACACCTGCTACGTATGTATTAATGGTATTAGGTGAAACTTCTCAAAACAGTATGTAATGAACAGGACCAAATGATAAGAATTGATAGGGTAATTATTCGGCAAACTAAAATCACGAAAAAAATACTGAAAAGCACCAAGTGTCGTTCTACAGGCAGCAGCTGTGTTGGGTGCTATACTAGCATACAACAAACGATTCACTCCCCGTCCCAGAACTGCCAAAGAAAGTCGGGGAGCATTTGCGGGTATAGGTCTGCTTCTGGTGCGAATAGCCGGAACTTGTCTACCTGCAACCAAGACAATGCATCACAGAGACTGTTTGTAGAGCCTGGTAAATGACAGGCTTTTATAGCAATACTTAGTAGTAAACACAACAATGTGCACAGCTGATTAGACCAGCGAGGCAGGAATCAGTGGTTTAAATATAAACCCATTTGGATGGGAGTAATTCACTTGTCTGATAAAACCTGCACGCTTTCAGACAGATATAAACACTCCCGTAGCAGAAGCTTTGTTTACATCACATGACTAGGGTCAACGGTTACTTCACATTCAAATCTTATCTTCAAAATTGCTTTGGTATTTCATACTTTACATAAATCAAGATAGGTTGTAAATGAAAAATACTATCACCATTTTATAATGCATGCAAATGCCATACTATGTGGCAATTTTAAGTGAAGTTTATGATAAGTTAATTTCAGTTAAATGTGTCTAAAAACAAAATGTTGCAAATACAGCCAATATTGGAAATTAGGCTCCTCCCAATTCCTTTTATAGTAAATCCTGGTCTTAAAGCTAATCGCAGCTTAGATTGCTCTCAACGTGTTGGTTATTACCCTGGTAATTTAATGTTGTAAATCAGCGTCCGCGCAGTCCTTGTAACGCTTATCAGTAGCCTGACATTTGCCAGAATAGGGATATCAAATGGCTTTAAACATCAACCGGACTCGAACAGTCAGATTGTTTGCTCGTTAATGTCAGGTAACGTATAATGTGATTTTTATTTGACCAGTAGTTGGCTAGCATCGTTGTTCTTTATCATCATGGGCTGACTGTCAGGCTTTATTTTGATAACTTTTACCACATTGAATCTGTTATTGTTAATTAAATATAATATGTTTTCTGTTCTTCTGCATTAACTTATCATTCGTGAATGTATTGTCTTCGTTTGTGAGTAAGTGATTGTAATATTAATTGTTTCAACAAAGAAATCCCCTTAAAAAGACATTCGGCGTTGCATTCAATATTGACATGATATGCTCTCAATAAAATATAAGAGATCGTGTGACTTCTCGGACCCCATAATATCCTATGCGTGTCATTCGTATTTCCAATAGTGTATATATGCTACGCAAATAAAGAAAAGTAATATAAATATTACGAGATTTCTGAGACTACTCTTTCTTCACATTTCACACGCGGAAATATGTTACCCAACGTTAATATCCAATACCATCTCCGAAGAAATGGACAGAATAGTGCAAGGTTGATTATTTTTTATTAGCTCACTTGCGCACGAAGTGCTCAAGGTGAGTTATTGTGGTCACCCTATGTCCGGCGTCCGTCGTCGTGCGGTGTGCGGTGTGCGTCGTCAACGTTTAGCTTGTCACCACTCTAGAGGCCAAATTTTTCATCCAATCTTGATGAAAATTGGTCAGAATGTTTATCTCGACAATATCTAGGCCGAGTTAGAATCTGGGTCACCCCTTTTTTAAACTGATATTAAGTTTGGAAAAAATGTAAACACGTACACTGAAAATAAAGTCAATTAAATAAAATAAACGCGAGTGATCTGAGTAAATGTGATGTTTCAAATGGATGGATTATATTAAAACGGATCAGAGCAAGACATACAAGTAATGAACTTTTGTTAAATGTGCTTTAAAGGATAGTTCTAACTTTACTTTTCCCCCCGCTCTTTATTCGCGCGAGTGGGATATTATATTTTTTCAAATCTTCTAGATAGCAATCACAAACTTATCAAAAGCTGACAAACAAGTTCTATCCTGTCAGCCTATTACCCGTTATGTGCTGTGAACTCGTCTCGCATGACCAGGCCGTCTAATTGAAGATTAAGATTTTCATCGCTCCTAATAAACTGTTGAACAATTGTACGGCCACGGGAAATACCTGATAGAACTTAATAATAATGAGCAAAAGGCAACACTCATCCACAGCAAGTGAGAGCAACGCAGCCGATTCTAGTTTAATGGAATTACCTGTGTTCGAAACACCTGATTCAAATAAGCCAAATAGCAGAACAAAAAGATTAATAAAAAATCGAAGATAGATCAAGAAAAACCTATTCAGAAAAGTATGAAGAACTTTGTAAAAAGCAGTGCAACCAAAACGCCGATAGAGCAAACAGAATCATTAATCGGAAAACGCCTAGATGAAATTAGCTCTAAATTGTCAAATGTGCTGACAAAAAATGACACTTCATTAATCAAAACCATAATTAAGGACCCACTTGAGGAAATTAAAGAAAAGTTTCTTGGAAGTGTGTTAAAAACTAGAAATAATGGAAGGCAGCGTGTTCGAAAACAAAAACGAAATAGATGCCTTTAAAACGACAATCAAAGAACAGAAGAGCGAGATAGACGCCCTGAAACAAAAGCAGCACGACACAGAGGGCAGCCACACATCCAGTCTAAACGATTTGGAAAAATACGGACGAAGAAATAGCATCCGAATTTCTGGTCTCTCCAACGACTCGGATCAACAAACATCGATAGCTGTGGCCGACGAAACGGTATCTCTGTTAAGTCAAACGCTTGGCCTATAACTCGAAATCAAAGATATCGACGTTGCCCATCGTCTTGGAAACTATACACCTAATAAAAGCAGACCAGTCATTGTGAAATTTGTCAGACGCCAAACAAAAATCGATATAATGAAACGTACGAAGCTTCTGAAAGGTACTGGCATTTTCATAAACAAAGACCTAACAAAGATCAATGCAGAAGTTTTAGCATCATTGCGTCTCAAAGAGCCTGAGCTGGTGGAGATGGCCTGGTCCCGCGACGGAAAACTGTTCATACGCTACCGGGGACAAGAGCGCAACGAGCTAGTGTCATTCGAAAAAAACAAATTCTGGCTAGCAAAGCCATGGCCAAACAAAAACCATGTGACACCCAAGACAACGTACGCCCGAAAAATGTCGAATGGCGGAAACTCAAGACCGGCCAACAAAACATAAACAATGGAACGGTGGCAATAACTCTGATCCCGGATATGATGATGATCGTTAAGGAAGCAATTTTAGGTGATCAATTGTGGAAGAATAAAGGCTCTATGTCATTTGTTCTCTTATCGAACATATTTGAAAAAAAAGTTTAAACAAAAAAGTTGTTTGTCTATTTCCAAACACATGTCGTGGGGACATCCGTGCCTGTGACACATCTAGTTGAAGCTGTATTATTGAGTATTCAATGTTAAAGCATTATGGCGAATCGGCGTTTAGTTTGCAGCTTGTAGAAATTAAAATAACAAATTAAAATGCCATGTTTACAGTTCTTTCTGAGTCGTATGTCTGTAAGTATTATATATTATAGTACATCGTTAGTTCATAGTTCTTACTTGCCTGTCTATATTGGTTATTTAATATTTTAAAGCCGGGTTGCCAATATAAGTGATTAAATTGTAACTAAACGAGCGCATACTTGTAAACAATTAGTGTTGTTTAATGGCGTTTTCTGTTGTGGGGATTAAATACTTATTGTCTGAATACTTAATCTCTAATGAGTATGTATTATATGCGCTTTAATCTAAAAAAAATATTACGATTAATCGATTATCTTCATTATCTGATTTCTCTCAATCATGTTTTTCAATTTTAAATATTATAGCATACTATCGATTCAATTTCTATTTTCATCAGCTTAGGCATACTTATGGCGAATTTCTGCACAAGGATATCTTAGCAACTCCACAGGTTTGTAAATGTTTTTTATGTCATAAATGCAATTATTTTATTTAGTGTATATTATAACGCAATATAATATCTCCCGCATTTTATCGGCATTAAATCTTATTGTCTGAATATATACTATCTAATGAAGCATGTATTATATGCGATTTGTTCTGTAAGAAATCAATGTTACCCCTTTAATTTAAATAGTTACTGCGTACACTGTTATATGTGATTCTTTAAATAAAAAAAGACAATTAACATTGTCTCAACATGTGAATTCAAATAAGTGCACATAGAAAAGAAAGGACGATTTTCCTTATATTTTTAATGTGTTCACATAATTGTTTAATAGTTTTCTTTGATTATAGTTAATTTGCATGTACCAGTTCACACAGATCTTCATTTAGATTTAGTAATCACGGTGACTTATTGTCCCACAGGGCTCAAATATACCCTATGTTATTGTCATAAAATGTATATAAAACTTTGTCTAATGCATATGTTATGCTAATTAATATTAATGAACTTACTTACTTACAAGTTTATATGATAAAATGTCTTTATGATGTTATCAATTATATTGTATAACAATAACCCTTCTTTAGAGTTCTATATTTCTCTCTCAAAACACATTTATTGAGTCTAGTGTCAGCATTCGGGTGCTCTCATTGTCTTCCTTACAGTATTATGGCGTATTTCAGTACAAGGCATACTTTGTCGACTAATACACTTAATTTGGTACAATTAACATATGTATACGTAGCATGATAGCATACTTCATTAAGTGCGTCGTTTGATTTCTTCTATTGTTTGTAGTGCAATATTTTCAGCATTACGTCAAAGTGTAGTTCTGACTGTGATTGTTTAATGCTTCTACCTTCCTTGTTTGGAACTGTCTTTTTAATGCGTCATATTTCCAGCATTATGTAGATGTGTCGTGATGAATGTGTTCTTTAGCAGCAGGTAGAAATTTAAAATACTAATTAAAATGCATTATTGTAGTGTGCATAAAATGTTTTTTTGTCGTATATATCTACCTGTCATATATGTTACATAACTAGTTTATATGTGAATGTCAATTGTCTGCTATATAGAGGTGATTTCATATTTTAAGGCCTTACCAAACTGAGTAAAATATGTGTAATTAAAAGAGACCCTTTCTAACGCTTATAGTTAAAAAAATATGTTTTTACACACGTAACGTTTGTTTTCTGTTTGACTGAATAAATGATATCTTCTGTAGCATAAACAATTTTTGTTGATTAGATTATAAACGTATCAAATCTGGTAGTATTTGAAGCATTACGTTTCATGAGCTGATTTATTCCGATAGTATGGTCAGATTCATGTGCAAGTGTGTGGGGCAAATAAAATTGTTATTTTGCTTAATACAAACGAGTTTAATTCCATATGCTTAAAATTATGGATAACGTTTGGATGAGAGGATAACATTTCGCTTGGTGTTTGCTGACTCAATCGATTATATTTTTTTCTCGCAAATTATTTAACAATATTGGATATACATATGGGCATGTATCACTCGGTCAAAACCTATTTGGCGATGTAAAATTGTATTTTGTTAATAAAAACGCTTAACCGATATTTAATGTTTAAATAATGAATTTGGCTGCACATTAACATGGGTCAAATTTGTACTTATAAAACCTTAAACACGTAATTTATGTATTATATGCAATTTGGTCTATAACTAAAATCAATTGTCTTCATTTTCTTATTTCTCTCCATCCTGTTTTTCAATTTAAACTTTGCTATGCATTCTATCGATTTTATTTCTGTCGTTATGAGCTTATGCATACTTATTGCGGTTTTCTGCCGAGGGATGTCTTAGCAATTCCACAGGTTTGTATATGTATTTGATGTCATATTATTTCATTGGTCGTCGCAATAGGATACTTCCAACATTTTTTGGGCATTAAATACCGCTTTTCTGAAAACATACTATCATATGAAGCATATATTATATACGATTTGTTCTGTAGAAATATATGTTTACCTAATTAATTTAAATTGTTACTACGTATAATGTTATATGTGTTTATTTAAATTAAAAATGACAATTTACATGACTTAACATGTGAATTAAAATAAGTTCATAAGGAAAAGAAAGAACAGTTTTTGTTATATTTGTTATATGTTCCCAATATTGTTTAATAGTTTTCTTTGATTATAGTTAATTTGCATGTACCAGTTCACACAGATATTTTTTGGATTTAATATTCACGGTGACTTAGATTCCCACAGGGCCAGATGCTAAAATATTTCCATGTTATTTTCATGAAATGTATATCAAACTTTATCATATGCATATATCATGCTAATTAATATTAACTTACTTACTTGCTTACAAGTTTGTTTATTAAAATATTTTTATGATGTTAGCAAAAAACATTAACAAAAATAACCCTCACTTAGCGTTCTATATTTGTTCTCCCTTAACTCATTTATTTAGCCTCATTTCAAGTATTTGGATGCTCAAATTGTCTTACTTTCAGTACTATGGCGAGTTGCATGACTAATTGCATGACTACTCATATTTTGCCAAGTTTAACAGTTTGATTGATAGTAATTCACCATAACTTTTCCGGAATAAAGATACCGTTATGATGTCTTTATAGCTCATCTTCTTTAATGCGTTTTTCGATTACTGTCACAGCAATCTTTAGCTTCTCCCTAACGTTTTGATACTGCATTGTTTGTAGTGTCACATTTCCAGCATTATGTCGAAATTAAGACCCTTAATTTATAGGTTATCGTGAGGGATAAAATTTTCGTTGCGATCAATATAGGTAAATTCATGGTCTTTTCCAAAAAAGAAATAATAATTATCAATTCTTCTTCAACCACTGGGCGAATAGAACTCACACGTTTACAGCTGAAGAAACCTTATGTGTAAGTGATCGTCAAAGAAGAGAATGAGGCTGCGTCTTATTTCGGCAGTTTTATGGGTATGTGCATGTTTTTATCATTATAGTACTTCTTCTTGAAATATTTGTTGTGGACTAAACCCAATTTAAGGGCTTCGCTGATTTGGCTCAAACTTTCAAAACTTAAGAACCTTTATGTGTAGATGATCTAAAAGGGATGCATTTTGATTGCGACCAATGTCTGCAGACTTTTTGCCCTTGGCTACTTTTCCAGTGTAGGGTTAGTGTTAGACTGACGACTCAACTTCTCCTTGACAGCTTAAACTATTTTGCTCAATCCTTCACAGCTAAAGGGCTTTAACTTGTAAATAGTCATTAATTAGGGAAATTTGCCGGCGCAAAATTTAGGCAGAATTATGGTATTTTGCCACATTTCCATTATAGCATATATACTTCCCGATATCTTATGGACTCATCTCCTCTTGAAATGCTTTGCGGATGGCTTTCAAACTGTCAGCGCTGAAGGACGTTAATGTTAAGGTGATCGTAAAGGACGAAATTTTGGCTGCGATCAAATTAGGCAGAATAAAGGCTCTATGTCATTTGTTCTCTTATCAAACATATTTGTAAGAAAAGTGTAGACAAAAAAAAGTTCTTTGTCTATTTCCAAACACATGTCGTTGGGACATCCGTGTCTGTTACATATCTAGTTGAAACTGTATCGTTGAGTGTTCCATGGTTTAAGCATTATGGCGAATTGTCGTGCTGAGTTTTAGTTTGCAGCTTGTAGAAATTAAAATAACAAATTAAAATGGATTATTTACAGTTCTTTCTGAGTCGTATGTCTGTTAGTGTTGCATAATATAGAACATCGTTCGTTCTTGCCTGTTTATATGGGTTATTTAATTTTTCAAGGCGCTTTGCCAATATAAGTGATATATTTGTAACCAAACGAGCGCATACGTGTGAACAATTAGTGTTGTTTAATGGCGTTTTCTGTTGTGGGGATTAATCCTAATTGTCTAAATACATACTCTCTAATGAGTATGTATAAAATGCGATTTGGTATATAAAATAAATATAACGATTAATCGATTATCTTTATAATCTGATTTCTTTCAATCATGTTTTCAATTTTAAATATTATAGCATACTATCGATACAATTTCTATTTTCGTCAGCTTAGGCATACTTATGGCGAATTTCTGCACAAGGATATCTTAGCAACTCCACAGGTTTGTAAATGTTTTTGATTTCATAAATGCAATTATTTTATTTAGTGTATATTATAACGCACTAGAATATCTCCCGCATTTTATCGGCATAAAAATCCTATTGTCTAAATATATACTACCTTATGAAGCGTGTGTTATATGCGATTTGTTCTGTAAGAAATCAATGCTTACATCTTTTATTTAAATAGTTACTACGTAGACTGTTGTGTGTGTTTCTTTAAATAAAAAAAGACAATTAACATTGTCTCAACATGTTAATTCAAATAAGTGCACATGGAAAAGAAAGGACGTTTTTCGTTATATTTAATAGTTTTCTTTGATTATAGTTAGTTTGCATGTACCAGTTCACACAGATCTTCATTTAGATTTAATAATCACGGTGACTTATAGTCCGACAGGGCTCAAATATACCCTATGCTATTGTCATAAAATGTATATGAAACTTTGTCAAATGCATATGTTATGCTAATTAATATGAATTAACTTACTTACTTACAAGATTATATGATACAATGTATTTATGATGTTAGCAATTATATTGTATCACAAATAACCCTCATTTAGAGTTCTATATTTGCTCTCTCAAAACACATTTATTGAGTCTAGTTCCAGCATTCGGTTGCTCTCATTGTCTTGTTTACAGTCTTATGGCGATTTTCAGTGCAAGGCATATTTTGTTGACTAATACACTTAAATTGGTATAATAAACATAAGTATACGTAGCATGATAATGAATTGATAGCATACTTCATTAAGTGCGTCGTTTGATTTCTTCTATTGTGTGTAGTGCAATATTTTCAGCATTACGTCAAAGTGTAGTTCTGACTGTGATTGTTTAATGCTTCTACCTTCCTTGTTTGGAACTGTCTTTTTAATGCGTCATATTTCCAGCATTATGTAGATGTGTCGTGATGAATGTGTTCTTTAGCAGCAGGTAGAAATTTAAAATACTAATTAAAATGCATTATTGTAGTGTGCATAAAATGTTTTTTTGTCGTATATATCTACCTGTCATATATGTTATATAACTAGTTTATATGTGAATGTCAATTGTCTGCTATATAGAGGTGATTTCATATTTTAAGGCCTTACCAAACTGAGTAAAATATGTGTAATTAAAAGAGACCCTTTCTAACGCTTATAGTTAAAAAAATATGTTTTTACACACGTAACGTTTGTTTACTGTTTGACTGAATAAATGGTATCTTCTGTAGCATAAACAATTTGTGTTGATTAGATTATAAACGTATCAATTCTGGTAGTATTTGAAGCATTACGTTTCATGAACTGATTTATTCCGATAGTATGGTCAGATTCATGTGCAAGTGTGTGGGGCAAATAAAATTGTTATTTTGCTTAAAACAAACGAGTTTAATTCCATATGCTTAAAATTATGGATAACGTTTGGATGAGAGGATAACATTTCGCTTGGTGTTTGCTGACTCAATCGTTTATATTTTTTTTCTCGCAAATTATTTAACAATATTGGACACACATATGGGCATATATAACTCGGTCAAAACCTATTTGGCGATGTACAATTGTATTTTGATAATAAAAACGCTTAACCGATATTTAATGTTTAAATAATGAATTTGGCTGCACATTAACATGGGTCAAATTTGTACTTATAAAACCTTAAAGACGTAATTTATTAAGCATTGATATATTTAGTTCCAAACAACAGAATGTAATATACTTTCGCACATACATGCAGCAATGTATACTTACATCAAAACATAAATAAAAAGAAGGGTAACCGGACTTGATCGTGAAATATTGAACTGTAAATAGGGTACCTGTGTAGCCTTATACACCTTCCGTGTTTACGTCAACAACGTATCAATTGTCGAAATGATTAAGACATTTAATATATCTTTTTTCAACTAATACGTTTGGCATTACATTGTTTACGTGTGGTTTTTATAATTATAAGGCTTTATAAACTTATAACGATTGACATGAACTTAAAGTCTTACACAGATTTATATTTATTGATTGAAATAAGTATATCGTAACCTATATAAATGAAGAAATAATGAACACCAAAAGAAAAATTAAGCCTTTTTTTTTTTTGTTGCGAACGTCTTTAAGTCATTTCAATTTATCTCAGATGATTCGCGTTACCAAACTTTGAACAAGGCATGGTGCTTATACACTAGAGTTCAACGAACGAGGATTGGAGGAAAATCAAATAAATTGAGAGTGTTTGTTATAATCAAATTTACATTCATATATATTTACGTTGAACTATGTAAATAATCAGAGCACAATTTTTTAACAAAACATCCCATTAATTAGTTTTCTATATTTGTTCTTCCGAAACACATTTATTTGGCTTCATTTCCAGCATTCGGGTGCTCTCATCGTCCTTCTTTCAGTGTTATGGCGAGTTGCACGACAAGGCATCTTTTTTCAAAGTATACAGTTTAATTCATAGTAATTAACCATAACTTCTCCGGAAAAAAGATACTGTTTAAGTGTTTTTATAGCTCACCTTCTTAACTGCGTTTTTCGATTTCTGTAACACCTATCTTTAGCTTCTGCCTCACCTTTTGATACAACATTGTTCGCAGTGTCACATTTCCAGGAGTGTGTCGAAATTTAGACCCTTAATGTATAGGTTATCGTGAGAGATGGAATTTTCGCTGGGATCAATAAAAGTAGATTCATATTCCTTTGAATATTTTCCAACGAGAAATTATAATTATCCATTCCTCTTCAACCGCTGGGTAAAGAGAACTCACAAGTTTACAGCGTGAGAAACCATATGTGTAAGTGATCGTCAAAGAAGAGAATGAGGCTGCGTCGTATTTCGGCAGGTGTATGGGTATGTGCATTTTGTATCATTATAGTTCTTCTTGCAATGTTGTGTACTAAACCCTTTTTTTAAGTGCGGCGCTGATATGGCTCAAATCTTCAAAGCTAAAGAACGTTTATGTGTAGATGATCTAAAAGGGATGCATTTCCATTTCAGCCAATATCTGTAGACTTTTTGCTCTTGGCTGCTTTTTTAGTGTAGGGTTAGTGTTAGACTTAAGACTTAACTTCTCCTTGACAGCTTAAAATAATTTAGTCAATCCTTCACAGCTAAAGGGCTTTATCTTGTAAATACTCATTAATGAGGGAAATTTGAAAGCGAACAATTTAAGCAGAATTATGGTCTTTTGCCACTTTTCCACTATAGCATAAATACTTCCCGATATTTTATGGACTCATCTCCTCTTGAAATGCTTTGCGGATGGCTTTCAAACTGTCAGCGCTGAAGGACGTTTATGTTAAGGTGATCGTAAAGGAAGCAATTTTAGCTGCAATCAATTTTGGCAGAATAAAGGCTCTATGTCATTTGTTCTCTTATCGAACATATTTGAAAAAAAGTCCAGAAAAAAAGTTCTTTGTCTATTTCCAAACACATGTCGTGGGGACATCCGTGTCTGTGACACATCTAGTTGACACTGTATTGTTGAGTGTTGCATGGTTTAAGCATTATGGCGAATCGTCGTGCTGTGTGTTAGTTTGCAGCTTGTAGAAATTAAGATAAATTAAAATGCGTTATTTACAGTTCTTTCTGAGTCGTATGTGTGAAAGTGTTATATAATATAGAACATCGTTCGTTCTTTCTTGCCTGTTTATATGGGTTATTTAATTTTTCAAGGCGGGTTGCCAATATTAGTGATATATTTTTTACTAAACGAGCGCATACTTGTAAACAATTAGTGTTTTTTATTGGCGTTTTCTGTTGTGGGGATTAAATCCTTATTGTCTGAATACATAATATCTAATGAGAATGTATTATATGCGATTTGGTCTATAAAAAATATTACGATTAGTCGATTATCTTCATTATCTTATTGCTCTCAATCATGTTTTTCAATTTTAAATATCATAGCATACTATCGATTCAATTTCTATATTCATCAGCTTACGCATACTTATGGCGAATTTCTGCAAAAGGATATCTTAGCAACTCCACAGGTTTGTAAATGTTTTGGATGTCATAAATTGAATTATTTTATTTAATGTATATAATAACGCAATAGAATATCTCCCGCATTTTATCGGCATTAAAATCTTATTGTCTGAATATATACTATCTAATGAAGCATGTATTATATGCGATTTGTTCTGTAAGAAATCAATGCTTACACCTTTGATTTAAATAGTTACTGCGTACACTGTTATATGTGTTTCTTTAAATAAAAAAAGACAATTAACATTTACTCAACATGTGAGTTAAAATAAGTGCACATGGAAAAGAAAGGACGTTTTTCGTTATATTTTTATTGTGTTCCCATAATTGTTTAATAGTTTTCTTTGATTATAGTTAGTTTGCATGTACCAGTTCACACAGATCTTCATTTAGATTTAATATTCACGGTGACTTATAGTCCGACAGGGCTCAAATTGTCTAATGCATATGTCATGCTAATTAATATGAATTAACTTAATTACTTACAAGATTGCATGATACAATGTATTTATGATGTTAGCAATTATATTGTATCACAAATAACCCTCATTTAGAGTTCCATATTTGCTCTCTCAATACACATTTATTGAGTCTAGTTCCAGCATTCGGGTGCTCTCATTGTCTTGTTAACAGTATTATGGCGAATTTCAGCACAAGGCATTATTTGTCGACTAATACACTTTAATTGGTATAATTAACATAAGTATACGTAGCATGATAATATAGTGATAGCATACTTCATTAGATTAATAGATCTTTTTTAACTAATACGTTTGGCATTACATTGTTTACGTATGGTTTTTATAATTAACAGGCTTTATAAACTTATAAAGATTGACATGAACGTAATGTCTTACACAGATTTATATTTATTGATTGAAATAAGTATATTGTAACCTATATATAATAAAGGAATAATGAAGCAAAAAGAGCAATTTACCCTATTTTTTTCTTTTGTTGCGAACGTCTTTACGTCATTATCAATTTATCTTAGATAATTCGCGTTACCAAACTTTGAACACAGCATGGTGCTTATACACTATCAAATAAATTGAGAGTGGTTTTTTAATCAAATTTACATTCATATATATTTACGTTGAACTATGTAAATGACCAGAGCACAATGTTTTTAACAAAACAACCCATTATTTAGTTTTCTATATTTGTTCTTCCGAAACACATTTATTTCGTTTCATTTCCAGCATTCGGGTGCTCTCATCGTCCTTCTTTCAGTGTTATGGCGAGTTGCACGACAAGGCATCTTTTTTCAAATTATACAGTTTAATTCATAGTAATTAACCATAACTTCTTCGGAAAAAAGATACTGTTTAAGTGTCTTTATAGCTTACCTTCTTAAATGCGTTTTTCGATTTCTGTAACACCTATCTTTAGCTTCTACCTCACCTTTTGATACAGCTTTGTTAGCAGTGTCACATTTCCAGGATTGTGTCGAAATTTAGACCCTTAATGTATAGGTTATCGTGAGAGATTTTCTTTGGGATCAATAAAAGTAGATTCATATTCCTTTGAATATTTTCCAACGAGAAATTATAATTATCAATTCCTCTTCAACCGTTGGGTAAAGAGAACTCACAAGTTTACAGCGTGAGAAACCATGTGTGTGGGTGATCGTCAAAGAAGAGATTGAGGCTGCGTCGTATTTCGGCAGGTGTATGGGTTCGCCCGGTTGTTCCATCTGATTAAATTATTGTGTGTAATAATTGAATATTATTTATTCAAGGTTTTGTGGAAAAAATTATCACCGAAAAGATTTTCGTTTGAATAATCACAATACTGATCAATTAAAACAAGAAGGCCAAAGGCCCTTAGGCGCTCACCTGAGACCCCAAGGAACGAAACTGTTCTTAGCAAGTAGTGTTCACAAGGCTTCAAAATAGACTTATAAGGAAAACTGTCCCAAAACCTCACAGCCATGTTTTTTTTTAACAAACACCAATCATTTTCAAAATTAGCCCAGATATCAATAACAACACAGTTTTTAATATTCTGAGCAAGTTTCACGATGAGTGGGTTAAAAATGTGACTTATAGAGTGTTCAAATGGTTTAACTACAGCCACATAAGGAAAACTGCCGAACCTCACGGCGGCCATGTTTTTCAATGGACAGGAACCATACCTCACTCGGCGGAGAAATTATTAGAACAAATGTTCTAAGCAATTTCATGACGATTGCGCAAACAACACTGACTTCTAAAGTGTTCACAAACTGTTTCTTTCTTTTGACCTAGTGACCGATTTTTTGAACCCATTTGACCCATTTTCGAACTCCGCCAAGATATCATTGGGACAAATGATCTAACACGTTTCATGAAGATTTGAGAATAAATGTGGTATCTCGTGTGTTCACAAGCTTTTTCTTTAATATAACCTATTGACCTAGTTTTTGATCCCACATGACCCAGTTTCGAACTCGGTCTATATATCATTGGGATCAATGTTCTAACCAAGTTTCATAAAGATTGGGTAGCACATGTGGCTTCTAGAGTGTTCACAAGATTTTAATTTAATTTGACTTATTGACATAGTTTTTAACCCCATGTGACCACACTTCCAGAAAAGATGGAGCAAGTTTTCAATATGATTTTTACAGAAAGTGCATTCATTTGACTGTACAGTTGTCATCTTGAATTATAATGAATTAGTAGCAAGTATTTACTGAGTATTCCCAGCACTGCACTGAATAGGCAAAATATTATACTGGAACAATGTTAGCAAAATAATTACAGTTTAATTAGTGAATTTATTTGTTTATTCTCCTTGAGACCTTTCAAGTAGTTATTAAAAATGTTGTTATATCTTAATTATATTGGTTTGTTGAAACAATACTTGTTTGTTTGTTTGTTTGAAATATTATGGTGTGTAGGCTACACTAAAACTTTATAGATAGATGTATAACAAGAAATCGTGTATGCTGTGTAGGTTTTTTTTCGGATGCATATAATCATTATTGTTGTTTTTTACTTTTCTAAACAAGAGGGCCATAATAACCCTGAAGCGCTCACCTCAGTTTAAGGGACACGAATTGTCAAAGACTTGATCTGGTGACCTGCATTTTGACTCCACTTGATACAGATTCAAACATGCCTAGATATTGTCACGATAAACATTCTGACAATAATTTATCAAGTTTGAGTCATAAATGTGGCTTCTATAGTGGTTATTTCTGTTTTCTGGTGTGATTTGACCTAGTGACCTATTTTTGGAAATAGTATATCACAAAAAATTTCTCAATGTTTATATTTAGAACCGGATAAGAGGTGGTGCATGCGCAGATGTGTTTACAGATATAAAACAAATCGTGTATGCTGTGTATGTTTGTTTTTTCGAATGCATGTAATCATTTATGTTTTTCTTCTTCTAAACAAGAGAGCCATGATGGCTCTGGAGCGCTCGCCTGAGTTCCAAGTATACGAAATGTCAAAGACTTAACCTGGTGACCAAGTTTTTGACCACATTTTGACCCAGATATTATCACGATAAACATTCTGACCATGTTTCATCAATATTGAGTCATAAATGTGGTTTCTCGTCTGGTAACAATTTTTTTTAAATATTTGACCTGGTGACCAGGTTTGTGGACACACGTGACCCAGATTAGAACATGGCCTAGAAATTGTCAAGATTAACATTCCGACCAAGTTTCATTGTGATTTAGTCATAAATGTGGCTTCTATGGTGGTCACAATATTTTTAATATTTGATGTCAATAAGAAAGTTTCGTCAAAAAATTGTTTGCTTTAACATTATTATAGGCTAGAGAAAAAAAAATCGAGAAAAGAGAAATCCGTAGAAAATGTCACCCTGTACTGTTTTTATTTGTTATTGAAATACACAATTAACCCTTAAAAATACATATTGAGTGCAAGCATTTAATATTTTATCGAGAAACTTATAGCCCAACAACTGCTACAACATGGATATATACATGAAATTTATCCCATAGAAATGTAAACATAAGTGTTTGCAAGCGAGGCTATTGTACGCCTTCAGCAAAGCTTGAAACCAAAAGTTCGAACAAGATATGGATTAAATGAGTTCTCAAAAACCCAGCTGCAACGGCATATATTAATAAAGTAAGCCGAGAAGGAGGAGACAAATATATTACTTTATCTGTTCAATATTAAAGATATATTGATGTATAATTTCGTGAATTCGAACTTCGCAAAATAAAAAGAATACAGTAATGTTAAATTGCACTTTACGCTGCTTTTGAGAGTTTCAATTGAAAAGATCCATTAAGAGCTCATAAGCATGAATGTCTTTACTTTTTCAAGAATCTTTCATAACAGTTGTTTGTTTCTAAAATGACCTCTGTGACGTCAGTTCTATATTACTACGCAAAATCACCTAAATGGTCGCCAAAATGGGTGAAAATTGGACCCTTAAATGTGTGGATCAGGCCAGAATGTAAAATGTTTTTGTTTACACTCCCACGACCCATGCTTAATAAAGGTGGGTAGGTATGGAACATTTTTATTATATTTTATATTGTTATTCTTCATACAAAATGCAATACTTACATTCTATTGGTAATTATTAACACTTTTACATGTTTATTACAGCAAAAATAACTACTGTATTGTATTTGACGAGATTTTTATTCAAATTCAATGTTTTGTAACACAAATATTTGACAATATTCGGTCTCACTAGTACTCTATTTAAAGCTCTAATTTGAAACTACATATGAAATTGTGTTTAAATATATACAAAAGCTAAACGTCCTCTATATACGCCACAGAAATATTAATTGTAAAACAGCTAAAACAACTCAATCAGTGTTATTTGAAAAACAGCAACGCTACTACGCCCTGAGGACGCCACAGACACAGAAGCAACGCAGTGCAAACGCCAAGGTCGCAGTAGAGTCTGGAAGACCGGCCAAGAACGAAGTGTGGACGCTGTGACGTCACCGATGATCATTTGGCCAAACTTCCATATCTTATGCTGCGGATCGACGGTTACCAAACCGTGAGTATATAATTATACGTCCGTGTAAATTTCGCGGGCCGGCTCGGCCCAGAGGAAACCTTTCTTTGCTTTATTCGTGTACGAGGATAGTTTATATTACAAAGTTACCGGTGTTTTCTGACCCACTCTACCATAGTTTCTTCTTAATGTTCGGCCAGGTCGCTCCTGACAAGCTTTTTTTTCTTGGTCTTTAATGGCCTTTCTAAACGTCTTGTGCTGCCTCTAGACTGTGTGTACGACCCTGAGCTTCCCTCAGCGGTGTCCTGACTGCACTAACCCGCCCACGACCTCTAGCCTTTTAAAAACGTTGAGCTAGTGAATGTAATTAAATTCAATTAAAGTCTTCACACCTTGAAGCGAAGATGTCTATAACGAAAGTTTCTGGTAAAAACATCCACATTTTATGAATGCACCACGGAATCTGTATGGTCGTAGTGCAGTCGCAATGCAAACGTCATGTTCGCAGAAGACTCGTAGAAGACACGCCAATTACGTAGTTTGGACTCCGTGAATTCACCGATGATCGCCACGTGAACGCTGTGGGACCGCAGCATAAACGCACTGACGGCGTTTAGGACGCGGTGGGAACGCCGCGTACTCGCGAAGAAAACAGATAGAAAGACCCCGGCGCAATGGTTTACGGTATTTGGATTTCTTTGAGAACAATAACATTGGCGTGCTTACTACGACTATCGGCGTTTTCCAAAAACTGACTGCTTTGCTCGTAGTGAGGACGCCAGTCCGGTGTGACGAGAATATTACCGACAATCAATACACTCGATATACAATGTGGACATGTGATGATGTTTGCGGAGCTGTGAATTTCTACTAGACAACATTTACGTTAGATGTTCAATTGATTTTTACAAAAAGGTAATAGAAATTCCTATGGCTACTAACTGCGCCCCTCTGATAAAAATGCGGAACTATAAAACAATTTCATAAAATTTCTCCTTTCTTATTCTACCTTCTAAATATTGACAATTCCAAGTTTGCAAAATTGATTGATAAAATCTATCCTTAAGAATTACAATGAAACCAAGCAAACTCTTTCGACACAGACGCATCTTTTCTAGATCTTAACTTCTTTATTAAAATCGATACTCTAATTACTAAAAAATATGACAAAAGAGATGACTTTAGTTTTGATGTTACTAATTTCCCGAAATTAGATGGGGATGTCCCACATTCTGATTCGTTTGGTGTTTACATATCTCAGCTGACTATATGTGCTGAACCATGTTTAAATGTTGATGATTTTAATAATCGAAATATTACACTATCTAAAAAATTGTTCAAAAACAAGGCAATCGGTCTCATAATTTATGCATACGTTGTAAATTACTCAATAAGGGTTATTAAATATCTACGCTACAACAAAGTGCATGCATAGCGATCGATCAGTTTACAGTCGAAAACATTGCTTTCCTCCATCATCGCAAGATGATCAGAAACAATTTAGACTCTATGACTTCTCATACCTCAATCCTCTAGGGACGGGACGTGTCTATTTCGTCTTCAGACGTATCTTAAATGATCATTTCTGTATCACTCTGATTCAATAAATCATTTAGTTCTTTATTAACTGACTCTCTACTTAAATCGGACATCGTACATTCTTTGTCCCACTAGATGTCGACATGTCGTTGAGCACAAGCAATCTTGATAGGGATTTTGTCAGGCAAGGTTTATATGTTAATACAATTGTTTCGTCAAATTGGGCTGAATTCAGGGTAAGAGTGAGGTTAATGCACCAGAACCTAGGTTTAAATCCCCAGTTGTGTTTTGACAACTATCCGGCCGTTCCAAGACAGAAAGTTCCCTGTTTTCAGCCCTCTTTAATATTTGTATTGTGCGTTTTACATTCGTTATTATACATATGTGTTGGTATCTGCGCTTTACTGTATAACACAAATGCCTTATCATGTATGTGTAATGTTCTTCCATTAATATGGGTGCGATGTTCATTTTGCATAGCGTGTTTTCCAAGTAATGTGAAATTAAATTCACCAATTAATTAAGCTCTAAATTTATTTTCTGTAACTCATGTTTATGTAAAAGCAGTAAATGGTATTCTTGGTACGTTAGTTACTAGAATTGCATCTTACCTGGTTTTTTTTTTATTGTTCAATTGGCGTGTCTGTAAATTAACTAAAATATGTCATAAGTTTGTCCATACTTCAAAACAGTATATGGTGCTGTTTTTGTTTTTTTATTGAAATGTTACCGATCTATCCGCTTATTCTTGTATGGAAGTCTATTTACAACGTTAAATACCGTTTTTAATCAATCCAGATTATGTGTGGTTTAAAGACATAACAGTTATTGATTCGGATTCTAAACGTTCGATTATTAATCCTTATAACAGTATTTGGTGCTTTATTTATAGTTGTTTTGCCACCAAGTGTACCATTGATACTTTTATTGAACTCGATGTAGGTTCTGAGCTTGTTTTATTCGTTTATGTTGGTACGTTTGAGGGCATGGTTTGCTTTTTTTATTATTGTGTATACGTTGATAAATAATAATATTAAGTGCTAACATTCATGTTGTGTCATACTTTCTTGGGTTTATTGCATGTTTCGATCAATGAAAATAAAATCAGTGTTTAGTGACGTTTCTGTTACAGGTTTTCGTTATTCAAAATTTTTAAAAACAATAAATGGTAATCTTGATAGGTTAAGTACAAATATTACATCTTCATTTATTTATTTATTATGTATGTATTGTTTGCTTGGCGCATCTGTAAATGAATTGAAATAAATATGTGAGTGTTAATACTCTGTTGTACTTAGATTTCTGTATTGTATCAACATGTCTATGTGCTATAATATTCAGAAAGCGGGACATCTTTTACAGGAACATGGAAAATGATGCGGAACAGGAAGAAATAATTCGATTAACTGCAATTTTTATGTCAGGATATAAAATTAAATATAAACGTCGTTTCGTGGAAATTTGGAGACTTCAGGTCATATGAAGATTGAAAATGAGCATATATAGTGAAACCACTGTACCATTTTGGTTACGCGGGACACGTCATCTTTACCTGCCCTATAATCAATGAAACGGATTGTGTAACAAGCATGACCGACTTATTTTAATGAAATTTCTACAAAATTAAAGCAATTTATTAGCCCTTTTATTTCATGCCAAATTTAGTATGGTATAATTAGAAAAATAAATATTTTGACATATAGCACACGATTATAAGCCAATAATTTCAACTATGTACCTTACGTCAATATATTTGGATTTGACCCTAAACCTTCCGTACACTAGACTCCGAAGCGAATTTTCCAAATTAGGCTGTTCAGGATGTCCAAGCGAAGACCTGGGACTATTCCGTGTATGATCGTAACGCTGCTGCAACCATATAGAACCTTTCGGTGGATGATCGGAATCGCAAATCGAAAACTTCGAGTTGAACGTTGAAAGTTTTAAAATTTTGAAAAAACAACAACAATAAATGGTATTCTTGATACGTTAAGTACAAATATTACATCTACATTCATTTATTATGGACGTATTGTTCAAGTGGCGCATCTAACATGTGATTTTTAATACTCTGTAACAGTATATGGTGCTGCAATTTGTGTTATATTGAAATTGCACTAATCGTTCCGCTTATTATTGTATGGAACTCTTATTTTCAACGTTACATTACTATGCTATTTCAGAAAGTCCAGATCACGCCTGAGTTTGGTACAAACGACTTGACTGTTAATGCTTCTGATCCTCTACGTTAGTTTATTAATCCTGATAAAAGTATTTGGTGCTATATTTCTTATTTTATTCCCACCAAAATTACATTTAACAATATTATTGAACTCTATGTAGAATGTTATCTTGATTTTATTCATTTATTTTGGACCATGTGCGGGCTTGATCCGCCTTTTAATTACTTTTTATACAATAATAAATTTAAAAAAAACGGCTCTGTAAGTTAGTGGTAGCTACCTTTTCCATCCCTCGAAACCCTCCCTTAAAAGCGCTTGTTCGTTACATACATTAGACAAGTTGTTTCTTTGTTGTTTCTGTTCAACAAAGTTAAACGAAAAACCACGTACATAAGCTTAATTTGTTTAAGATCACGAAGGTAAACGGTATTACACAAACGATCTTTTTCTCTCGTGGAACATTACTTTTCAACGATTGGTACTTAAGAACCCAAATAGTGTTCGCTCGATACCAATGTTCTTCATGCAGACCTCGTCGTCAAGTTATAGCTAAATTAAAGTCATGCACTTAAAATCAGCATCCAGTAAAATATTTTAATGTCTTTCGAAAGTATTAATAAATTTATGATAATGAGTTCGGCATGGACATGTCCCACTGAAACTATTAAAAGCAGCATTTGGTGCTAGTAACATTATCAATTTCCTCGATTTTGTGTAATATCAATCCAGAGGCATTATACTTCAATACATCAGCAGTGTATTAAAAATGTAGATACATGCTCATTTCCACAGTCTTAATAGTATGTGTTTACTTAATTTTTGTAATTTTATTGGTTTTTTTATGTGTATACATTAAAGTGTTTTATTGAAATGATATATTTATTTTATTGTTCGTTGTTATCTTTTTCAACGCAGGGTCACAATAGGCTATTGTTAAATGCAAAGATGATATGTCTCCTTATTGGATAATATACACTCAAGATTTAAAGAGTTTTACAAAATCATAAAAGAGTATTCCGTTGTTGTCAAGTTTTTGAAACCGTTATGGTTTTTGAGAAATCATTCAATCCAAAGCTTGAACGAAATTTTAGTTTCAAGCTTAGCTGAAGGCAGACGAAAGCCTACTTTGCAAAAAAGTATGATTACATTTCTTTGCAATATGTTTCATATACACATTTTGTAGCGGTTCTCGGACTATAAGTTTCTCGATAAAATATTAAATATTAAAAATATTAAATGCTTACATTTAATATGTATTTTTCAAGGGCTTTGTGTGTGTTTCAATAAGTCATAAAAACAGTACTGGGTGACATTTTCTTTGCATTTTCTTTGCTTCAATTTTTTCTGTGGCCTATAATATTGTGCTATAATTTAATTTCTTTTAAGCCGCTTGTCGAAGATTTGATTCTTCTCTGAAATTTCGGGAATGTGAAAATTCTAAACTAATTAAATCAAGATCACGCATGAGTTTACCAAACGGCTGTCCTGTTAAAAATGTTGATATATAACGTGAGTTTATTAATCCTTTTAACAGTATTTGATACTATACTATGTTTTTCGTTTAATCGCAACGAAATGTACTGTTAAAAAAATGAAAAAAGTGTTCATATATGGGCTTCATTTGTTTTAAACATAATGTGCATTCATTTAATGATGGCACAGTATGTTTGTAGGTTGGTTTTAACTACATTTCTCCATCCCTTTACCAAAAACGTTCTTTGCTAATTAAATATTTTCAAGTTGTTCGAAAATGTAAATAAATTAATCATTACGAGTTCGATATGGACCTGTTCTATGTTCACTATTAAAAGCAGCATTTAAATAGTGGTTTTTAACAGTGTTATTTACATGGTTTTGTATAAAAACAATGCCTCGATATTACAATTTTATATGTCATAAGTGTTTTAAAGATGTAGATAAATGTTTGCATTATGTTGATTTAAAGGGTCTGGTCAATAGTATTTACTATATGTACTTTACTGTTTTAATCTGTTGATTAAATAAAGTGTTTAATTGATATAATATATATATATTTACACGTTATGGTTACCAAACATACATATAAAATCTGTGTATGGTGACACGGTCAAATGGTTTTTATTTCACAATATTTATTGCAACGTTTCGGTAACAGCGTCGCATGTAGAACGGTTTTCAAAAGCTTAATAAGATTTCGATCATTTGTGTGTGTTATACTGCAGACAATTTACACTTGTTATGGAATTTCAATAGCTAGTCATGATTATCAGATTTCACAGACCGGGTGTAATGGTGACTAGGCAATACACGTTTCTCAAGTAATATAAATTATATAATAATATTCACATCCTTCACATTATCGCCTATAAAAATTGTATTAAGATTCTTGAAAAGTTTAGAAATTCATAATAACGAACGCACTATATACTTGATCAACTGAAAGGCTTAAAAGTGACATAAAACTTTGATTTCGCGAATAACTTATGTAGCGCAATTGTACCACAACATATCCGTGTGGTTACATGTGCCCCCCCCCCCCCCCCCACTTCCGATATATCAATATAGCTGTGGGTTTGGAGGAAACACAGATTCCAAATGTCGGACATGATTTCGATTTAAAGCCTACCTGAAGACATATAAGAAACTTGTTTGCAGACAGTTATGTCCACGTGTGTAATGTATAAGTTTCATACATATATTCTATAGCAGTACTCGTACTGTGAGTTTTGCCAACATTCAATGCTTACATTCAGATTGTGTCTTAATTTTCGGGGGTTTATTTTGTGTTGCAATAAATGAAAACAAAAACAGTGCTTGGTAACGTTTCTATTTTACAGGTTTTCGTTTATCAAAATTCATTATCTGTAGCTCATGTTATTGTAAAAGCAATAAATGTAATTCTTGATACGTTAGATACAAATATTACATCTTAATGGATTTATTTAGTATCGATATATATTGTTCTGTAAATTAACTGAAATATAGCATGTGATTGCTAAAACAGTATATGGTTCTATAATTTGTGATTTATTGAAATTTCATTAATCGTACCGCTTATTATTGTATTGCACTCTATTTTCAACGTTACATTGATTGCTATTCTATTTATATCCAGATCACGCCTGATTTTGGGTACAAACAACTTTGGTAATGATTCTGATCGTTAATTTATTAATCCTGATAGCAGTATATGATACTATATTTCTTATTTTAACCCACCAAAAGTAAACTCTATGTACAATGTTATCTTGTTTTATTCATTTTATTTGGTTATTGTGCGAGCTAGATATGCCTTTTAATAAGTTTGTAAACAATGATACATTTTACAAAACAGGTTTGTATGTTGTTGGTAAATACAATTTTTCCATCCCTTGAAACAACCCCGTATCCGCGCCTATTCGTAATGTACATGGACAAGTTCTTTTTGTTCAACAAAAATACAAGGAAAACCTCTTGCATCAGCTAAATTAGGTTCAGATCACGAATGTGAACGCTATTACACAAACAATCTTTTTCTCTCTTGGAATATTACTTTTCAACGATTGGTGCTTAAGAACCAAAATACTAGTGTTCGCTCAACATCCGTGTTCTTTAGGCAGACCTGGTTGTCAAGTTATAGTTAATTAAAGTCGTGCACGTTATATAAGCGTCCAGTTAACATATTTTAATGTCTTTCGAAATTGTTAATAATTCTATGGTTAAGATTTCGGTATGGACCTGTTCCACTGATTCTATTAAAAGCAGCATTTCGTGCTATTTAACATTTTTAATGTGTAATATCAATAATACCGCATTAAAGTTCAATAAATTAGCAGTATTTAAACGATGTAAATACATGTTTGACCACTGCTGACTTAAACAGTGTGAATAGTATGTGCTTACTTAATATTTGTAATTTTTATTGCTTGTCATTGTGTATACAATGTAGTCTTATTTTAAATGCTATTTTGATTTCCTTGTTCGTTGTTATCTCTTTCAAATCAGGGTCACATTGTGCTATTGTTAAATGTAAAAATGATAAGTCTCCTTATCGGGTAATATACACTCAACATTTTAAGAGTTAACAAAAGGAATAGACTATTCCGTTGTAGTTGATGTTTTCAAACAGTTATGTAATCCGACAGACAAGTTTTTCAGTATAAATTAAGTATCTTATATTTTGTAAATAGACGATAAACTAAATTGAAACATTTATATATCTTTCATTGCAAGTTATTTATACAATTAACGTATAATTCATTTGCTAACTGTCATTTTTAAAATATTGCGTTTTTGATTCATGATTTTAAATATGTAAACACGCGTAAACCGTAAACACGGAAATCGATTGTCTCAACACAACAGCTTACCGACATAAAGGCTCATGAAAGTATATTGGTCAAACTAGCGTGTAGACATTTTCATGATACAGGTGTTATTTACAAACGAAGTGACTACAGTGTTGGATGATGAATAGTGTTGCATAGAATCAAGAAGAAACAACACAAACCATAATTTTTTTGTATGAAATGTGTTCAAGAGGGACTAGCGTGATTTGCACCAAATTGCATACATGTTTGGATTACATAATATTGTTGTACCTTGATTTAATATTTTAGCATATATATATATATATATATATATAGTTTTACCATGTTGTATATTTAATATGCAATGTAATAATGATAATTATATTTTGGAGGGTCAAATACAACTTTATTTATTTTTTTATATGCAATAAAATAATAATTATTATATTTTAGAGGGTCAAATACACTAGCTCGTAACACTTGAACAATTTCCAGAATTGACATTGTAGTTCAAAGCACATGTTATGGTTTTAGAGGGGGCTCTAACAATTTGCATAGGATGGATGTTAATCTTCCATGTTGTTAATTGAATGTGTATATAAGATAGTATATAGTAATTTGTATTGTATACCAAGCATAAAAGGAAATAAATGTATTTTAAAAATACATAATGTCAATGTATGCTAGATCAACAAATAATGCACCTTGAATTTTTTTGGGTTACTTGTACCTTTAATTATCCTCTAAACTATTGTTAAAGGATCAATTGTAAGTAACTATTTTCTTCGCATCATAATAATTTCAGTATATATGTTATAAAACTATATTTAAATATGGTATTCTAACTTATTCAGTTATCAGATGTCATTGGTCCTATATGATGCCATTTTTGCACACTAGATATTCTGAAAACTGTTTGTTTTCAAATGACTCTAATGCTTATTTATACTAACAATATTTAGTATATTGAGTCATATTTGTTTTCATAAATGAATAATTCATGTCACCAAGCTATTTATAGAAACATAATAGTTAAATGTATTAAGTTTAAGGTCATTTTTGGACTTTATATGTACTAAAGGCAATATTTGGCAGGCTACTTTCCTGAATTTTCAAATTCCACCCCTGTATTCTTAAACTGCACACATTTCGCTTATATGATGGTAAAAGTTCATAATTGTTTGGTATTGTCTTAGCATATGTATGTACATACTGTTGGTTGGCTACAACAATCCATAACGTTTATCCACATGCCCACATCTGGCTTTTAAGTTTGAACACACATATTTATCTTGGTTGACTTTGTCCTTATTTTCGATTGGGCTACTGTATATTTGTTCTTTATTTTCTTTATATTGTTTGTATAAACATCGCTTAATGATTATTATTATGCCTGTATATGCCGAAACAAGTGTTAAAAATTATTAAATATACTATAAATAAAAAATATGAACATTATTTGTGGCTTTTTCTAATATGAGATCATGTTTGCTGGAGCATATTTTTTACCAAAGGGGGTTGCATGACAAAAATGCCAATAACTTTTTTATTACACGGTAAAAGGTCTTCAATTTTCCAAAAACAATGTCTTATTGATAACAGATTTTGGTAAGAACAAATAAAACACATTTTTTATTATGACCATTAGTCTGCTACTACCTTAACCAGAAGCTTTTTCAATATGGGTAGCCATAGTTTTAACATTTCTGAAACAAAATTTTGTGTTTGAACACGAACAGGGTATGTTCCACAGGGGCCACTGAAAGTGGTTCCGTTCAAAATTTATTACGAAAAGAAGGTTGTATCAAACATGACTGAAAACAAAACATTTACCAAGGTAATAAGACATTTATTTGCTGAAAAAAGCAGGCATAATAATCAGTTTGAACAACAATGGCACACATTACAATTAGAATGGCCCATTTTATAAATAATTTGCAACAACAATTACAAACACCAAACAATGAGGTGTGCTTGATTTGAGGTTCAGTACCAATTCATATAAATTACCTGAATACGGTCAATTATATCAATATTTTCAATACCCCACACCTCTGACCCATACATTAAAGTTGGAGCAACAATGAAATCAAACAAATTTAATTGCATATCTAAAGGCAAAACCAGTTGTGTTGCCTTTCTATCATTGAAAAGAATGCTCTCCTTGCTTGTTCAACAAGATACTTTTGTTCTCTACCGAATCTACCATTATGTGAAAAAGTTAGCTCCTAAATAAGAGAAATAATCAACAATTTCCAATATATTTCTATTGTAGTAAAAACTTGGAATGTTCCTTAAACCCCTTGTACTCTTCAAAAAAACCTATCTTAATCTCCACTGTATTAACCTTAAGTCCCTATAATGTACAATACTCTGACATGGCAGTATCGTCAGCAAACAGTAACATAAAAATTCTCTAACAGTTAGGATATATTTGCAAACGTTACGATAAAAACAGATAGGCATAAATATATTTGTTGATAATGTTTGTCTTATTTAAGGACAGGAACAGCATCCATAACATCAGCAATACCGTTTATCACGTGTCAGTTCCGGTTTGAAATCTAACCTTTACAATACATGAAGACTGTTATTTCCTGTGCATGCATATGTAACACAGAAACACATGATATAAAATATATACATACAAAACAATTCTAAAATTATAACAATTGTTATGTACATTATATTGACAAGATAAAATATATACACAAACAAGTAATGCTAAAATTAAAACAATTGTTATATACATGGTATTTACAAGCAAACATCATACACGACTGGTTACTTAAATAACTGACATTCATTTCTTCTACAAATGTGCTTTTCAATGCCAACATTAACCGATCAAAAACTCCGATAGGTCTAATTTTGCTATAAAGCTTATCATCTCTCTTTAAGTTTTCTCTAATAATATTGCACCGTCTGCCTATCGCTTGAGAAGAATCGCATAATCGTCCATGTGTTCTTTTTTCGCAAACTATACACTTTCTGAAATGTCTGATCATGTCCTCATAACAGTAGGCGTGCATTGCAGTTAAACAGCACCGTGTTTTTCTAAGAAAATTACCGAATCTGTAGAAAGGAAATGTTTCTTTTATTTTACAAACTGGACATATTTCTGACACTAAATCGCTTTCGTGGAGGCGACGTCTGGTTTCATCTCGAATCGCCTTTTTCAACTTCTGTCCTGGTTCGTTTACAAAAAAAGCTAACGGTTTTTCTATCAGATATTTTGGAAGTGGTATATTCGCTAAGAAAGCATGATAAAATCTTTGAAGTAAGTATGGATCGCAGTTATTAAAGTGTATTCTTTTAAAAATGTTGACGCTCTCGTTATGGTTACTCTCTATTAAATTTAGCAACTGGTTATTTATCAAATCCACCTGAAAATACATGGCCAGATCAATAATGAAATTGAGTGGAATTACTTCCATCATTGTATTAATGAAGCAATACTTTTCTCTGAAGGGTCTGAAATCGGGCAGGCATTTAAGAGTAAAATAAACGATGTCCCAAAGTGTAAAGCATCTTCTTGACTACAACTAAGACGGTAAATAAACGACACGTCTATGTATGACGGAATATCTACTAGGTATTTACCATTTGGTCTTAAGAAACGTTCAAAATATTTTGAGTAACCCGCCACTTTCTGCAAGTCAATCACAATCGTCTTTTCCATTACTTGGATCTTGAGCCAACAGTTCGCAACCAACACTGATAGTATTCTATTATCGCTATGTTAAATGAGTGTGTACTCCGCTTTACGAATGCTACACACTAAAGTTATATGGTATTTCGAACGAGCCAAATAATGTCAATAACGATTATATACACCCGAATATGAGGTAGACATGTTTGCATTTATTCTCTTGATATTTTCGTTGAAAATAACTTTTCTTCTACCGAATGCTTCTTTCCGTAATCAGTGCATCTCTACCATAGAACTGTCCGTGAAAGATTGAGTTCACATAATATAATCCCTTGACAAATGAAAATCTTCAATACTGCTTTTAATAGCATACCAAGTACATTTTATTGATACGTATAACAATGAACCAAACCTATTTTCAAACTAAAGTAGAGTAACCGGAATCCGTGTAACTCCACAATAGCTTATACGAAAAAGATTAAGTTCTTTTAATGAGACATCGATAGAAATTACATAAAATGTACTGGCCAGTGAACACATTGGTTTCCGACGATGTCCACTTTGTTTATATTCACAAGAATTCTTACATTATTTTTAATGCTTATAACAGAACATAATCTTAGTCTTTCAGTGATTCATCGAGCTTCTTTTTGGCGATTTTTCTTGTCCTATTTCTCTCATTGTATAGTTTCACATGAACAATTTTTAGCCTCTCTGGCAACGGAAGGTGCGAAAGGAAATCCGGGTAAAGCTTGAAGAATCGTCGAATGTCCTCGTACCCTAAAAGTGCAGAATATGAATTATAATTATCTTGTACAGTCAGGAACACACAATACACGTACAGCCGTAAACAAAATTGTGTTTTGATGAAATATGTTGGTTTATTACCACATAAAATATTCATTCATTCAAATCAAGATTATTAAAGGAAGCGGAAGCCTCTCCGTTAAAATAGTAACTTGTACATTTCTCTTTGTTACCCGATCCTCAATACGGCAATCACGAGATCAATTGCTAGAACAAGTATATGTGGACCGAGCCTAAGCAAATTTCAGCTATCTACGTCATTGTTGAATTTTTTACTTTCACATACTTTTATGTGAACGGAGTGGCTACCGATTCGTTTTCATACCATGCACATTCTAACAAAGTCCAAAGGTCCTAAGGCGTTCACCTGTGACCCCAAGGAACTAGCCTGTTCTGAGCAGGTCGTGTTCACGAGGTTTCACAATATACTTATAAGGACAACTGCCCCAAAACATGGCAGCCATAATTTTGAACAGACCACAACCATTTTCGAAATCAGCACAGATAAAATAACAACACGATTGTTTTAATGTTCTGAGCAAGTTTCACGATGTATGAATAAAAACATGTGACTTGTATCGGACCAAGTTTCATCAAGATTGCGCAAATAAATGTGGCCTCTAGAGTGTTTTCAATCTTTTTTTTCAATTTGACCTAGTGACTTAATTTTGATCCCACATGAACCAGTTTCAACCCCATTTGGGATATCATTGGGACAAATGTTCTGACCATGTTTCATGAAGACTGGGCAATAAATATGGCCTCCAGAGTGTTTACAAGCTTATTCTTGAACTTGACAAATGTTCAAAGCAAGTTTCATGATGATTGCGCAACATATAGTGACTTAGAGAGTGTTCACAATCTTTTTCTTTAATTTGACCTAGTGGTCTAGGTTTTAGCCCCAAGTGACCCTGTTTAAAACTCGGCCCAGATATAATTGTTATAAATGTTTTGACCAAGTTTCATGAAGATTGGGCAATAATGTGGCCTCTATAATGTTTATAAGCTTTTTCATTAATTTGACCTAGGGACCTAGTTTTCGACCGCAAGTGACCCATTTGCGATAGGGAGATTGGGCAATACATTTGGCCTATAGCGTGTTCACAAGTTTTTTCTTTAATTGGACCTAGTGACCTAGTTTTTTACCCCATGTGACCAAGTTTCAAAATCGTCCGAGAAATAATTGGAGCAAATGTTCTGACCAAGTTTCATGAAGATTGGGCAATAAATGCGGCCTCTCGACTGTTTACAAGGCAAATGTTGACGTCGCCCGACGCACGCGGGACGACACACGCGCGACGACGCACGAGGCACGACGGACAAAAGGCGATCACAAAAGCTCACTTTGAGCACGCTGTGCTCAGGTGAACTAAAATGTGTGGCAATTATAAGCGTGCCTACAACTTTCAAAACAACATTTCAGTCAACCACACTGAGTTGATCTAAAGAGCTATGTCTAAGGCTTTTGTATATCAACAATATATATTCCTTATATTTACAGCTACATTCTATTCGGGCACAAATACGTAATGATGGCATTAGAGCTATAGAAATGTGTTGTGTAATATCACTAATAGATATAGTTGAGTGAACGCATTGAAAATTCGTCGAAGTACATAGCACAAAATATACAAATACAGGAAAGGATGCTATATGTATAAACACAGTTGGAAATCTTATTGTCAATATACTGTTTTATTTAAGTGAAATGGCTTCACTGAACAACGTCCGGACTCTAAACTCAATTGCACTTCTAACGCAAATCTTTTACAATTTTAATAACTCGGAAAAGACTCAAGATGTCAACTTAAAATTTCATTGGTTTTTGTTTGAGAACATTTTCTACATAGTTGCATTGAAATTTCTCATCCGTGACGCCCTGATACTTCTGGACCACGTTTAAGTTTGGTTTTCTTGTGCTGCATGTGCAAATGTTAGTCTGCGAATATGCTTGATGTTTTTCGCATATCGTTCCTTATGAAGGACAATCTGATCGCAAAACATATTTGTTCAAATAATTCATTAGAGTGCGTGACGATTGAAGACTTGCAGATCGTTAAAGTAACATGTACCTGAACACCAGCTCATACCGCACGTGTTACACAAGTTTTATACGCGAATCAAATATAACGAACGTTTGCTCTGCCATCAAAATCCTCCGAGCACATGCATGTAAAGACATGACCTGCAACCCAGTGTAGCTTGCAAGAAGTTGAACTGGCCTGTATTCGGAAATCGATTAACATTCCTCCAGTATTCATCAGATATGGGTTTTCAATGAGATTAACGTGTCAACTTGTTATCAGATCAAATGAGTTACCATACATAACACTGAGAAACAAGGAACGGATACATATTTTGTTCGATTTAAATTGTGATCAAATATTTGATGGTTTTCACTGAACGCTAATATTTCTAAATTGTGTCATTTTTTGACCTATTTTATTTTATAGTGATATTGCTCGTTTAATGATAGTTCATGGAATGGAGGATCAATGCGAACTAGGTTAATATGAAATATTTAAACAAGAGGGCCAAAAGCCCTAAGCACTCACCTGAGACCCCAAGGAACTAAGCTGTTGTGAGCAGATAGTGTTCACAAAGTTTCACTATAGACATAATAAGGGAAACTGCCTCACTCTCGGGCTTCAATGAATTGAACGAAATATGTTTCGAACTCAACCCAGATTTAATAAGAACATTACTTTTAAATGTTCTGAGCAAGTTTCATGATGAGTGGGTCAAAAATTTGACTTCTAGAGCGTTCAAAACGGTTTTTATAGACTTATTAGGAAAACTGCCACGCCCCTTGGCAGCCAAGTTTTCAACGGACCAGAACCATTTACGTAATCAGCCGATACATAGTTTGTATAAATGTTGTGGTAATTTTTCATGATGTTTGGGCAACAAATGTTGCAACGGTTTTACTATAGCCAAAAAAAGAAAGCTGCCCCTACATACTGGCAGCCATGATTTTGAACAGATCGGTATCATTTACAAACTGAGCCGAGATAGCATACATACAAACGTTTAGAGCAAGTTTCACGATGATTGGGCAAAAAAATGTGACTTATAGATGCCTCACAACCTATCTCTTCTACTTTACCTGGTGATCTAGTTTTGAACCCAAGTGACCCAGTTTCGAACACCGCCTAGATATAATTCAGGCAGATGTTATGACTTCTAGTCTTCTAGAAAATATGACTTCCAGAGCTTTGACAAGCTTTTTTCTTAAATTTTACATCGGGACCTTGTTTTGTAACCCACGTGACCCAGTTTCAAACTCTGCTAAGATATAATTCAGACAAATATTTCATGAAGATTGGGCAAAAATGTGACTTCTAGAGTGTTCACAAGTTTTTTCTTTAAATTGACCTAGTGATCATATTTTCGACCACATGTTACAAAAGTTTCCAATTCGGCTGAATATCATTCTTATAAATTATCTGACCAAGATTCATGGAGATTGTAACTTAGTTTGTTATACCACGTAACCCAATTTCAAACTCTGCCGAGAAATTTTTGGGGCAAATATTGTGATCAAGTTTCATGAAGACTTTTCTTAATAAATGTGACTTCTAGATTGATCACAAGCGTTTTCCTATATAAGACCCAGTGACCTAGTTTTTAACCCAACGTTACCCAGTTTCGCACTTGTCCTAGATATCTTCGAGACAAATGTCGGGACCAAGTTTCATGAAGATTGGGCTATAAAATCTGACTTCTTAGGTGTTCTAAAGCTTTTTCTTTAATTTGATCTTGTGACTTAGTTTTTGGCCCTACATGACCCAGTTTCGAACTTAGCCTAAATATTACTCAGACAAATGTTCCGATCAAGTTTCACGGAGATTTAGCCAAAAATGTGACTTGCTAGAGTGTTCACAATATTTTCCTTTAATATGTTCTAGTGACCCAGTTTTTGACACCACGTGATCCAGTTTCGAACTCAGCAGAGATATCATGGGACAATGTTGTGAAGTTTCCAAGTGCGACCAAGTTTCATTATGATTGGTCAATAAATGTGATTTCAAGAGTGGTCAGCAGCTTTTTCTTTGATTTGATTTAGTGGACTTTTTTTCAACTCCACGTGTCCCAGTTTCCAACTCGACCTCGATATCTCATGGACAAATGTCCTGACCAAGTTTCATGAAGATTGGGCCAAAAATCTGACTTCAAGAGTGTTAACAAGCTTTTTCTTGAATTTGACTCAGCGACCAATTTTTTTGAGCACACGTTACCCAGTATCGAAATCGGCTGAGATATCATTTGGACACATGTTGCGACCAAGTGTAATGAAGATTGGGCAATACACGTGGCCTCTAGAGTGTTCACAATGCAAATGTTGAGGAGCATGACGGACGACGGACGACGCACCACAAACAAGAGGGGATCAAATAAGTTCACCATGAGCATTTTGTGCGCTCTGGCAAGTTAAAATGGTTCATTTATTCGTACTCAAAATTTAAAGAAACGAGCATTTATTAAAAATGCAAGTCTTGCATGAGAAGTGCAAATTAGTGTATAAGAAAAAATAATGGTTTAGTGTGCATCCTATCTCCTATAATTGCACTACAATTATTACAACCGACAGTGGAATATCAGGTTTCAAATGAAAGCGGATCCGGGCATCAATACAACTAAGTGTTGTATTAATATTAAAAGTCTTAATATACGTGTCTTAATGTTGGCCTCAAATACAAACCTGCAATGTCAGAATTTGCATGGCATCATGCAATACACACGAGTGAAAGGAGTGTCATATCTTAAGAACAAAGCTATCTTACCTGGCAATGATCCCTTTGAATCCAATCTGGAGACATCATACACGTATTTCGAGAAGTATTTGTTAACGTTGTCTGTGTCCTGTCTACTCCATATTGTGTATCTCCTTCCTTTAACTCTGCCTGAAAATGTTTATAGTGTCAGTTTAAATAACTTTAAATACGGATAATCAAAACATTTAAGCATAAAACTAGCGCAAAAACAGGGCCAAAACCCCTTAGGGGCTCACCTCAGACCCAAAGGAATTTAACTTTTATGAGCTTGTAATGTTCCACTATAACCATATAAGAAAAACTGCCCTCCCCAACCCAGGCAGCTCTTTTTCAACGGAACGAAACAATTTTAAAACTCGGCCCAGATATCACAAAAACAAATTTTTTGTGCAAGTTTCATTATTATCGGGCGAAAAGTGTTACTTCTAGAGTGATCAATCGGTTTCACCATGGCCTAAGGAAAACTGCCCCGCCCTCTGACAGACATATTTTATCAACGGATGCAAATAATTTTCGAACTCGGTTTAGGTATTATTAAAACAAAAGTTCTGAGCAAGTTTCAAGAAGATTGTACACAAAATGTGACTTTTAGAGTTTTCACAAGGTTTCACTAAAGACATATTAGGAAAACTGCCCCGTCCCCTGGCAGCCATGTTTTTAACGGATCCAAACCATTTCCAAACTCGGCCGAGACATTATTCAAACAAATGTTCTAAGCAAGTTTCATGAAGAGTGTACAAAAACGGTGATTTATATTGTTCACAAACAGTTTTTCTTATATGGCTATAGTAAAACCCTGTGAACACACTATAAGTTACATTTTCGCCCAATCATCATGAAACTTGGTAAGTAACATCTCGGTCTAGATCGAAAATGGTTCCGGTCTGTTGATGAAACATTGCCGCCAGGGGGCAGAAAGTCAAATATTTGTGCCCAATGGTCATAAAACTTGCTCGGAACATTTGTTTTAATAATATCTTGGTCGAGTTTGAAAGTGATTCCCGTCTGTTAATAAAACATGGCCGGCAGGTGGCGGGGAAATTTGGATTAAGTGACATGCTACGCCCCATGGCGGCCAATTTCGTCAACAGTCCGAAACCATTTTACAACTCAGCCAATACATGATTATAACAAATGTTCTGAGCAAGTGTCATAATGATTGGGCAAAAATGTGTCTAATAGAGTACTCAAAAGTTTTCACTATAGCAATATAAGGAAAACTGCCCCGCCCCCTGGCGGCCATGTTATTCAACGGACCGGAACCAATTTCGAACTCGGCCGAGTTATCCCTAGAACAAATGTTCTGAGCAAGTTTCATAAGAACACATTTTCCGAGCAAGTTTCATTACGATTGGGCCAAAAATGGGACTTCAAGAGTATTCACAAGCTTTTTCTTTAATTTGACCCGTTGACCTAGTTTTTCACCCCATATGACCTAGTTTCGAAGTCGGCCGAGATATCATCAGGAATAATGTCCTGACCTAGTTTCATGAAGACTGGGACATACATTTGGCTCTACAGTGTTCACTAGGTAAATTTACGAAGCACGACGGACGGCGCACGACGCAGGATGGACAACGAACGACGGACAAAAGGTGATCACAAACGCTCACCATGCGCACGTTGTGCTCAGGTTAGCAAAGTTGATAATTTCCATGTATCGCAGTATTTGTAATGTATTATAAACTTAACCTATTAATATTTGCATCTTACCTACTATAGTCTTATGATTGTTTATATAACGACAATACAATGCATGTATATACATTTGATATCAAAACAACACAAAATCATTAAATAAGAGGATAAAAGACCCTAAATCCCTCACTTAAAACCTCAAGGAACTAAATTGTTCTGAGCAGGTAGTGTTCACCAGCTTTAACAATAGACTTATAAGCAATCTGCCTTTACACCTGGCAGCCATTCAAAGCAGCCCATATATCATAACAACACAATTTTTTTCTGACGTTCTGAGCAAGTTTCACGATGAGTGGGTCACAAATGTGACTTCTAGAGTGTTCAAACGGTTTTACTATAGCCACATAAGCATAACTGATCCGCCTCATAGCGGCTATGATTTTCAATGGACAGGTACCACATCTCACTCTTAAGAAAAATCATTAGAACAAATGTTCAGAGCAAGTTTAACGATTGCGCAAGCAATAATGACTTCTTGACTGTTCATAAGCTTTTCATTTCATTTGACCTAGTGATCAAGTATCATAAAGATTGAGTAATAAATTTGGCATCTAAAGTCTACACAAGCTTTTTCTGTATTTTAAACTGGTGACCTAGGTTTTTACCCAACGTGACCCAATTTTTAACTTGGCCGAAATATTAATTGGGCAAATGTTCTGACTAAGTTTCAATAAGATTGGGCTATATAAGTGGCCTATAGAGTTTTCACAATCTTTTGTTGTAATTGTCCTAGTGACCTAGTTTTTAATCCGCAGTGACCCAGTTTCAATCTTGGCCGAAATATCTTGATTGCGAATGTTATGAACAAGTTGCCTGACGATTGGGAAATGCATGTGCTCTCTAAAGTGTTCACTATCTTTTTCTTTACTTTGACGTATTGAGATACATTTTGACCCCACATGACCCAGTTTCGAACTCGGCCGAGATATCATTGGAACAAATGTTTAAAAATGTTCAGAGCAATTTTCATATTGATTGCGCAAACAATTGTGACTTATAGAAAGTTCACAAGCTTTTTCTTTAATTTGACATAGTGACCTAGTTTTTGTTACAAAACGACCCAGTTTCAAACTCGGTCGAGATATCATTAGTACAAATGTTCTCACGAAGTTTTACGAAGATTGTGCAACAAACGTAGCATCTAGAATAAACACAAGCTTTTTATTTAATGGAAACTTGTGACCTAGTTTTCTTTTCTCTAAATGACTCCGTTTCAAACATTGCCGAGATATCATTGGGAAACATTTTCTTACCAAGTTTCATGAAGATTGGGCAATAATAGTGGCCTCTAGAGTATTCACAAGCTTTTTCATTTGACCTAGTGACTAAATTTTTGACCCCACTTGACTGGGTTTCAAACTCGGCCATATATCATTAGGACAAATGTTCTGACCAAGTATAACGAAGACTGAGCAATAAATGTGGCCTGCATAGTGTTAACAAGTTTTTTCTCCACGTGATCATGTTTTCAACACGACCAAGACAACTGTTATGACCATGTTTTGTGAAGATTAGTCTATCATTTCGGCATTTTGAGTGTTTACAAGCTTTTTCTTTAATTTTACCTAGTGACCCAGTTTTGTCCCCTAGTGACTCAGTTTAGATCTCGTCCGGGATATAATAAGCACACATTTTCTGACCACGTTTCTCGAAGATTGGGCAATAGTGTGATGTCTAGAGTGTTCACTAGCTTTTTCTTCATTTTGACCAAGTGACATACTTTTTGAATCCACATGTCCTTGCTTTTAACTTGTCCGAGATATCATTAGAGAAAAATGTACTGACCAAGTTTTAAAAACGGGCAATAAATGCGGCCTCCAGACTGTTCAAAATGCAAAGGTTGACGACGCACGACGCACGTCGAACGAAGAACAAAAGGCGATTTCAAAAGCTCACCATGAGCACGTTGTGCTCAGATTAAATAAAAAAATAAAGTTTTTATCCGAAGCTTTGATACGAATACGGGAAATAAATAGGACATATATTTGAAGAGGGAAGAGTAGGTAGTCAATATATCCCTGCAAAAGGAAATATGTGCAAACAATGACAAATGCATATTGCCTTAAAATACTTCTGAAATGAGATCCGGTCCCTAGGAAGTAAATTTCTACCAAGTGATATGAAATTTAAATCAAGTAACGAATGCTTTTATAAGGTCAATTAATGTCTTGTGGGAATTTTGCCCTACAGAGCCTACAGAGCTGCTCATATTCGCATAGGGAAAAAATGCTTTTGTCTGATGGAACAGCTGCATAATACTAACCTGCTGGTTGCGCCATGTAATTCTCATGACCTTTGCTACAACTATCATCATCTGTTCGAAGATTACTAGTCACGTCTTTCCTTGGCGGAACGGATTCAGTTTCGCTGAGCCGTTCATCATTCTAGACATTAGAAAGTGAGCAAAACTTAACAAATGAAAGCACGAGCAATATAATCAGCGCAGGAATGCGCGTGGTTTTGTTACGAAGCTATGTAGCACTGAAAATAGTGTTTTCCAGCTCAAAAGTTTAGTAATTGTAGTTTCAACTTTATTTGTACTCGTCGAGCTTACAAATTTCGCATACACTGAAACATAACGTCTGGAACATGATAACACTTATCCTTACAATACATTTGCAAGCGTTTACAGGATTCAACTCGATGTGAGCAATATATTATCGATGTACGCCAAATCGGAATAATCGCATGAAACAAAAACTGCATACCTACCGATTCGCGTATAAATCAATGGGCCAAATAATCAAGAACAACCAAACCCCATTTTTCGTGCGACATATCGCATCGTAATTCCCGCATATAGTTATATGGTACAATTAGTATTAATGGTGCCAAAGATTTGAAGTTTTACACATATGCTACTGTATGCAATGGAGGATAACTCACGTTATTATAGCTTTTGATTTCAAAACTGAGAACATATATTATGATAAGTAAGTTGTAGTGTAATACATTCATTACCTTTTCGATTGTGCTATTTTCTTTACTCGCTCGCAATCCTGTAAAAGTAATAGTCAAAAGCATTTTTCAGAATCACAATTTATATATACATATAAACATATCATATAACAACCCGTTTATTGAATTGTTTAATATATGTGATAAGCAAAATTACATTACACTTCACATACATTATAAATTGTATAACGATCCCATAAATTATAATCTAAACATATTAGTATTTTCATCTTACCATCAATAATCTTATGATTTTGTATATGACGTCAATGCATGTACATACATTTGATATAATGAAAACAACACAAAATCATTTAAACAAGAGGGCCAAAGGCCCTAAGGCGCTCACCTGAGACCACAATGAATTAAACTGTTCTGAGCATATAGCGTTCACAAAGTTCAACAATAGACTTATTAGAAAAAACTTCCCAAACACCTTGCAGCCATGTTTTGGAACAAAGCACAATCATTTTTTCCAACTCAACCCAGTCATCATAACACAATGTTTTAATGTTCTGAGAAAGTTTCACGATCAGTGGCTGAAAGATGTGACTTCTAGAGTGTTCAAACGGTTTTACTATGGCCACATAAGAAAAACTGCCCCGTGTCATGGCGTCCATGATTTTCAATCGGCAGGTGCCAACTCTCACTCGTAAGAGAAATCATAAGAACACATGTTCAGAACCAGTTTCATGATGATTTCGCAAACAATAATGACTTCAAGAGTTTTCACAAGCGTTTTTAGTTTAGCTTAGTGACTAAGTTTTAAACCCCACGTGAACCAGTTTCCAACTCGGCCGTTATATAATTTAGACAGATGTTTTCACCAAGTTTTATGAAGATTGTGCAACAAATGTGGCCTATATAATGTTCACAATCTTTTTATTTATTTGAACCTAGTGACATAGTTTTTGACCCCACGTGACCCAGTTTCCAACTGAGCAGAGGTATAATTGGGACAAATGTTCTGACCAAGTTGTATGAAGATTGGGCAATATATGTTGCCTCTAGTAAGTTCACGAGCTTTTTCTTTAATTTGACAAAGTGACCTAGTTTTTGACCCCATATGAGTCAGTTTACAACACAGCCGATATATCATTAGGATTAATATTCTGACCAAGTTTTACGAAGATTGATTATTAAATGTGGCATCTAGAGTGTTCAAAAACTTTTTCCTTTAATTGAGTAGTGACCTAGTTTTTGACCCCACGTGACCCAGTTTCAAACTCGGCCGCGATATCATTCGGACCAAGTTTCATGATGATTGGGCAATAAATGTGGCCTGTAAGAGTGTTCAACAGTTTTTTCTTTAATTTGACCTAAGGACCTATGGTTTGACCCCAAGTAACCCAGTTTCGAATACAACTCAGCTATGATTGGGGTTAATGTTCAGACCAAGAATCATAAACATTGAAATCATGAAAGTGCTCACAAATATTTTCATAATTTGACCTAATGACCTAGTTTTTGACCCCACGTGACAGAGTTATTATGAATTCAAACGTACTGACAAAGTTTCATGAAGATTGCGCAATAAATGTGGTCTCTAGAGTGTTCACTAGCTGTTTTCGTTATATTGACCCAGTGACCTACTTTTTTAACCCACATGACCCAGCCTCACTCTCGACCAAAATGTTGTGACAAATCTTATGACCCATTTTCATGAAGATTGAGAAATAAATGCGGCTTCCAGAGTATTTAGAAAGCAAATAATGACCACCCACGACGCACGATGCACAATGGACGATGCACGACGGACGATGGACAAAAGGCGATCACAAATGCTTACCATGAGCAAGTGGTGCTCATGTGAGCAAAAAATAATAAAGTATTTTGTCCGAAGATTTTATACGAATACGGGATATTAATGGAAAATATATTTGAAGAGGGTAGAGTAGGGAGTCAATATATCCATGCGAAAGGAAGTATGTGCAAATAATGACAAAACGATATTGCCTTAAAATACTCAGAAATGAGATTCGGTCCCTTGGAAGTAAATTTCTACCCAGTTATATGAAATTTACATCAAGTACAAGGACACAATTATAAGGTTAATAATATCTTTTGGTGATTTTAACCTTCGTTGTGACCATGCCCTACAGAGCCTACAGAGCTGCTCATATTTGCATAGGGAATGCAAAAAAATGCTTTTCTCTTATGGTACAGCTGCATAATACGAACCTGCTTGTTTCGCCATGTAATTCTCATGACTTGTGCTACAACTATCATCATCTGTTCCAAGATTGCTTGTCACGTCTTTCCTTGGCGAAACTGATTCAGAGTCGCTGAGCCGTTCATCATTCTAGAGATTAGAAAGTGAGCAAAACTTTATAAATCAAAGCACGAGCAATATAATCAGCAATTAATGCGCGCGGTTTTGTAACGAAGCTATGCTGCACTGAAAATTGAGTCTTCCAGCTCAACATTTTAGTAACTGTAGTTTCAACTTTATTTGTACTCGTCGCGCTTCAAAATTTCGATTACACTGACACATAACGTTTGGAATAACTCATATACCTTAGAGAACATTTGCAAAAGTTTACAAGATTTCACTCGACGTGGGTAATATATTATCATTGTACACCAAATTTGAATCATCGTATGAAAGAAAGAATGCATACCGATTCGCGTATAAATCAATGAGCCAAATTACAGAGAACAACTAAACCCCGTTTTTCGTAGGACATATCGCATCGTGATTCCCAGATATAGTAATATGGTATAATTAGTAATGATGGTGCCAAAGATTTGTAGTTTTACACATATGCTAATGTATGCAATTGAAGATAACTCACGTTATTATAGTTTGTGAATTCACATCTTAGAACATATATTATGATATGTGTGTTGTAATGTAAAACATACATTACCTTTTCGATTGTTCTATTTTCCTTACTCGTTCGCAATCCTGTAAAGGTAGTAGTTAAAAGCATTTTCAGAAACATATTTTATATATACATATTAGCATATTATATAACAACCCTGTTATTGAATTGTTTAAAGTATAATGTTAACATCTTACAAATAATAATCTAATTATTTTGTATATAACGTCAGTGCATATATATATATATATACATTTGATATAATGAAAATAACACAAAATAATTAAAAAAGGGGGCCAAAGGCCCTTAGGCGCTCACATGAGACCTCAATGAAAAAAAAGTGTTCTGAGCAGGTACTGTTCACAAGGTTAAACAATAGACTTATAAGGAAAACTGCCCCAACACTAACACAGTTTCATGAAGTTTGGGCAATAAATGGGATCTTTATAGTGTTCACTAGCTTTTTTTTTCTTTATTTTGACCTAGTGACCTTATTGTTTACCTCACAAACCCAGTTTCAATCTCGACCGAGATTTTGGGACAAATATTATGACCAGGTTTAAATGAAGATTGGGCAATGAATGCGGCTTCTAGATTATTCAGAAGGCAATTGTTGACGACACACGACGCACGACAAACGAAAGACAAATGGCTATCACAAAAGTTCACTATGAGCACGTTGTGCTCAGGTGAGCTAAAAATAATAAATATAAAGTTCATGTTCAAATATTTTATACGAATACGGGATATCAACTTGAAATATATGTGTACAGGGAAGAGTAATGAGTTAAGATATCCCTGCGTAAGGAAATGTGTGCAAATAATGAATACTGTGTAGAGGGAACAGTAGAGAGTCAATAAATGTGTTCAAATAATTACAATTGCCTTAAAAGACTCAACAATGAGAAGTGTGTATCAACCATCCGGTCCCAGGAAGTATATTACAGCAAAGTTATATGAAATTTAAACAAAGCGCATGGGTTCTATTATAAGGTTAATCAATGTTTTTTGGTGATTTTACCCTTCATTGTGACCATGCCCTACAGAATATATCGTGCTGTTCATATTTGCATAGGGAATTCACAAAAAAATGTTGTAACTGAATCATGCAAGTTTGTGTCCAGAATAGTACTCTTCACCTAACCTTGACCATCAAATATTTAAATTGCTCAACATTTACGGTGTAGACATGCGGTCAGTAAGCGACACCCTGTACTGATACCGTCAATATATTAATTGCTCAGATTCCTGTTCTAGAACGTACGAGTTTTCTGATGGACAGACATACGGATGAAAAACAAATGACTTAATGACTGTCAGATGGACAGACTTCAATGACAAGTCACTTAAGAAATAATTATAATCAAACGCTAAAAAGGCAGTCATTAGTTAATTTTTTTCGTTAGATTTATACACTTTAATTGCGTATTATTACAGATGTACCGTTTTTTTATTTATAAAAAATGTTTTGACATCAGATCCGTTAAACAATCTTAACCTTTTTATATTGGTCATAAAGTGGTTAATGCGATTTGGAAAATGTGCACACGGTCAATTTTGTGTTTAATATAAGTTACAAAATGGCCTCATAATGTTTCGCCGTGAAGGTGTGTTGCTCACCTTGCATCTGAGCCAGGACGGACTCAACAGCCAGCCATGCATCTGGAGTAAATAAAGGCTTTGCAGCACACAAAACATTTATGTCGTATTCTACATTGGCGATCTTTTCTGGTCGTACTTCTACTTCGTGTTCTTCAATACGTGCGTCTATTTGACGTATTACCCTATCGGTCACCATTTCATCAGTCAATGCAGTTAGGAAAAATAGAAAAAAAAATCATGTTATTCTATTAACACCACCTTTAATATGAATCATTTTGTTTTACATAACATAACGGAAGTATTTCAACGTACAATTACCATGTAAGCTATGGGAGCTTGGGGCGTTGCTCAAATGTGTGCTGGAAGAACTTTGGGCATCTGTTTGAACTATAAAACTAGTCAATAATTATAATGTACATGCATTTTTTTATATTGCTACGTGCTATTAAAAATAAATATCGTAGTATGCGTGTATTCAATACTTGGTAGACGCAAAAAACTAAGCTAATAATAAGACATAATTATTTTTATTTCATAATAAAACAGATTTAAAATGACGAGCTCTAGCAACATATTCAAATTGTTGCATTTACAATCAATATCCGACTTGAATGATTTAACATTTACCGTTTGAAGATTTAGATTTGGAATACGATGTTCCACTCTTTGAGTCAACTGATTTATTGTCGACTTGACCTGAAACAGTACAGTATTGTGAGCAACTTGTTCAAAATCGAACGCACGCAACATACACGTATAAGTTAATTTCAAAACTCTGGAAACACAATGCAATTGGCAGGGTACAATAAAGTCATACTATATTTATTTTTGTGTTACTTGCCAGTTGTTTATGTTTATTTTTGGTTAGCCTGTTTTATAATTAATTATGCAGACACATACAACATACGCATAGTCGCGTTTTGATAAGTGATTTCACAAAAATTACCCATAATATAATTAAACAAGAGGGCCAAAGGTCCTTAGGCGCTCACCTGAGACCAAAATGAACTTAGCAGTTTTGTGGTCTTAGCTGGTAAGATTTTACTAAAGCAATATAACGGTAACTGCCCCCCCCCCCCCCAGCAGCTCTTTTTTCAATGGAGCTGAACCATTCAAACTCGACCCAGAAATCATAAGAATAAATGTTTTGACCAAATGTGACTTCTTAACTATAAACAAAGTTTTACTATAGTCATTTAAGTACAAGTGCCCAGTCCATAGAAGTCATGTTTTTCAACAGACGAGAACCATTTTCGAACTTGGCCCAAATATAATTAGAACCAATGTCCTGAGCAAGTTTCACAAGATTTCACTATAGCCATATAAGGAAAACTGCCCCGTTCCCTGGAGGCCATGATTTAAACGGACCGGAACCATTTTCGCACTCGGCCTAGATATCGTATTAACAAGTTTCATGATGATCGGGCAAACAATGTGTCTTCTAGTGTATACAATGTTTCACTATAGCCATATAAGGAACACTACCCCGACTTCTGGCGGCAATATTTTTCAACGGACCGGAACTATTTTCGAATTCAGAGAAGATATCATTACGACAAATGTTCTGAGCAAGTTGCTTTATGATTGGAAAAATGTGACTTGTCTAGAGTGTTCACAATGTTTTGCAGTAGCCATATTAAGAAAAACTACTCCGCCTCCCCCTGGCAGCAATTTTTTTCAATGGTCCGGACCCATTTTCAAACTCAGCCGAGATATCATTACAACTATTGTTCTAAGCAAATTTCATGATTGGACAAAAATGTTACTTCTAGAGTGTTCACATTTTACGTAGTCACATAGTTGTCGCTGGATGCTACTGAAATTTATTAATATATTTTTAAAGGTTTGCTGTAACCTACCTGCATCTAATCTCTTCAAGAATTTTCCAACTTTTGTGACTTCAGTCAGGGCTGGAGGGCATTGATACACATGCTGATTAAAACTGTCACTATGTCCCATGTGCTTGAAAAAAGCCTGTCGCTCAAAATCATCAACCTGCTGATCTGCATATAAAGTTGCGGCTCTGTGCCTTACTTTTGTAGCAGTCACGGAGGTTACGCCAGCTTTTCGACAAACTAAATCAATACTTGAACTGCCAGTGACGTGGTAATCGGAATTATGCGTTCTAGGAAATAGGTACATATTCGTAGGGTTTACGCCTGCATCTTTTCTGATAACTGGATCTGCCAACATGGCTATACCATCTAAACAGTCCATCGGGATTATTACAGGGACCAATTTTCCGTCGTTTTTGCCGGGCTGATAGGCTACTTTCATTTATTTCAACAGAGTAACGTCTACGTTAATCTTACGAATCCTTTAATTGTCAATCCATACGTCGTCTTGCGCATCATGCCACTCATCTAACGTTAACCTGGATGGTTCTCCCCCACGCCTTCCGTTGAATAGTGTCAATCTACATACCACTAGATCTCTCAGAAATATATATTCGTTTTCTGCAATAAACTTATAGGTATCATTTGTAATTTCTGCCAATGATGTTATAATATATTGTCTTAATTTAGTAAGGCTTTCTTCATCTGGCAAGTTGCCCGGTTTTCGGGTTTCAGAACGATTATATACAACTTCACACTCTGCGTCGCCGAAAAGTTCTACCCAACTATACTTGAATGAACTTAAAAACTTGTTGACCTCTTCGGCTTCGTCATCCCGGCCTTCATTTGTCAACAAATCGTGTAAACATTTTCCGAACTTTTTTATTATATTTCCATCCAACAAACTGGTGAAAGCTGATGATTCTTGTTTCTTTGAGTGCAACACATCTTTAAGGTGTGTTTTGTTCTTTCTCAAATACATTTCTAAAAATGAGACTTGTTCAGAACTTTATACACTTTTAAGGTGATCTCTAAAGGAAATGAAAACACTAGAAATCTGCCTCATATTGCCGATTATGCTTTTTCTTCTTTCGTCTTTTTTCCTCATCTTCTTCCCTATTGAGCAGTACTGTTGAAACCCAAATGCAATTACATACGGATCTGTTCTAATAAAGTTCCCAATAGCGTTATTCCTAAACTTTTGCAGTATCTCAACCAGATATTTTTAATAAAGGGGGCTGCTCTTGCAATCGCGCAAAAATGACGGATCAACGGCATACGGCGGAGCTCTATTTTCAAGACGCCCGCACTCTTTTCTATGTCTGTAGAACTGACGCTTTGCCAAGAAAGCCTTACATGTTCCGCACATTACCACGTCGTCATTTCCATAATTCCTTTCTCGCACAAGGTTTGTTTTTTTTCCCGTTTGCACTTATTCTCTTGATATTTTCGTTGAAAATACCTTTTTTTCTTAACCTTGCGAATGCTTCTTTCCGCTCAGCTGGAGGAAGGCTGCTGGCCATTTGTACTTCTTCTTCGTGCTTATGTTTGGTTATTAAATGGTCAAGTAACCGTGCTTTAAATTCTCCACAAAACGGGCATGGTCTATACGGTTTTTTACCTAAATGTCAAAACAGAACAACAACTGCAGAATATTACCAATTTGAGTAAGCGTATTTAATAAAGTGATTTATCTAAGTACTAACAATTGGTATATTTAGATTCATCCTTACTCATTAACATTATTCTAAAAAACATATTGGACTGATTCTGTTCTTCACCTGACAGTCAACAGCTGTAATAAAGATTCATATACAGACACTTCAGTAGGGACCATGACAAAGATCACATGATTGTGAAAGTGACCCCATCAAAACAATTTAAAAACAAAACAATGGCCATAACTCTGGTGCTTATGGCAAAATTTGGCTCATAGTTGACTTCGATTGATATTTAACAATCAAACTTGATCAAGTTTTTGTAAGATTACGTAATAAGTAAATTTTCTAAGTCACTATGTTGCATACATTCTATTTTTAATGTTTTTCACATAGGGGCAATAACTGAAACTCGGCTGTTCCATGTCCAATCTGGCCTATAATCAACCTAGGCAAATGTTGTATGGTCTGACACAAACTGCATGTTTGGTGAACATTAAAAATACGTCTGTAATGCATAAGTTAACCAATTATTGACAAATTACTGACAACGAAAGACGCCCCCTATGCACATAGCTCACAAAGTCCATCGTACTCATGTGAGATAAAAAGCAACAACCTCATTGTAGTTCATAAAGTCATTAAAATCCTGTACTTCCTCTCTGTGTTCCATAACATCATAATACTATGAATTGCATTACCTTTTTCCGGAATAATTTTCCTCGACTTCTGTGTTTTCAGTTTATCTCCGCTCTGATTACTCTCTATTGGTTTTGATATGTGTTTTTTGTTTCTAGAAATATAAATGCATTGTTATTAAGAACGATGAAATCAATGTAAATTCAGTCTTATTGTTTTCTACTGCAATAATAATAATCAAAGTGTATGTCCGCCTTTTGTAAATATTCAATAGGGCAGCGTGAATAACTACTTTAACCTAAAATAAAATGCATGTTATCCCTGAAATGAAAAATATTGGTTTACAAGCGAACTTAAATATATGGACATGTATTTCCATTTTAAAGAGCGTACGTACTATTGCATCCGCTTACTTCGAATATGAATGCAATACACAGCCGCAAAAGCAGATGGAGCAAATAAAAATATATTAAAAAAAGAATGTATAACGAGTAAATTATTGAGTTCCTTAGCATGGTTAAATTAATAAAATATAATTTTTGGATCAAAGTTCTAATGATATCAGTGTCTAGTGGTAAGAGTACATATGTTAGAAAGAATTCACATAACAAAATGCCAAAACAAAAAGAAGACATATATGTTTTTCCTCTTAACTATTTTTTTCAATCCAGGAGCCAAACGGTTACCTTTTGTCAGAGCTGTCCGAAGTTAACACATCTTTGAAGATCGGTTCTGTTGTAACACAATTCCTGTCATCACCAATAGTCTCTGAAAGCATTTTACGAGATTGTTCCGTCATAATTTTGTTTTGTTGTCTCATGTAATTAATAAGCAAAGTGAAAACAACCCCTGTTGTTGTTTTTCTAAATTCTCAAAATGTCTAATTTCAATTTTATTTGTGTTAAGATGTATATCAATTACAGACATCGGCTTATTTTTGGTTTGTTCTTTCAATGCAAACCATATTCTGCCCTGTTAAATGTACCGCTACCACTTCTTTCATGATCTACGCTGTACAAATATAATTGTGTGTTTCAGCATATCGTTAAATTACACTTTAAATAGATTTATAATACTACTTGTTAAGGCATCCTTACTCATGTGACTTTAATGTCCCCGAAATATTGGTCTGATAGTTAAGTGATCTTCACCCTTAAATTAGGGTAAAACCGTCAAGTTTTGTTTTTAAATAGAAAACAGAAAATAAACAATTTACAATAGCTGTAAAATATAAACGAAAGAGTTATGGTTCTTATACTCAGCATTGTATGTCGCATTCCTTTTCAATATATAAACTTTTGTAAGATTCCAAAGAGTAGCGCTCCAAAAAAGAACATAAGAGGGCTCATCGGAGACCCCAAGGAAGTAGACTGTTCTAAAGTGTTCACAAGCTTTTACAAAAGAGTTATAAGAAAAAGTGCCCCAATACCTGGAACTTATGTTTTTGAGCAAACCACCATCATTTCTATACAGTAAGTGAAGTTGTTGCTAACATACGGAGTTAATAATGTAACATTTCCCTTCTTTGGATAGATTATCCAACGTCATTAACGTAAGCTTAATTGTCTTAATTGTTATAGTTTTCGGAAGTAAATTTCCTAGTACTTGTATATTAATCCGTATTGTCGGTTCATTTCGTACACCTTATAGTAACATTGCTATTTGATTCATGATGCATTTTTAATCTTTGATCTTTATTAGGCATAAAACAGCATATTTCACAATTATAGCCGATACAACAAATATAGTTGTGAGAAAAAGATGACGTGGTAAATGTTTTTGAGAATTACAAGAACAGTAAATGGAAAATGTAGCATTAAGATCAATACAATTATTCGTGTAAGTTAATATTTAACATTAAATATTGAAATATATTAAGGTCATTAAATATAGGACTAGCAACAGCACATACTTTGTGTACAACATATATGAAAATGCAAATAAATAACACTTAAAACTGTGTTGAATGAATAAAATATGTATCATAAAATATAAGAAAAACAATTACGGCAGTAAAATAAATTTTAATACATTAGGATAATTACATTATAAGCATGAACTGGTTAAATATTTAAGTTTAACTAAATATCTATAAAAAAAAATAACACAAAACGTAAATGTATTAGTGTATTGTTGATCTTTAATTAAGCGCAGTGTATATACATTTAAATAAATGATTTCACAATTTCGGAGATTTTTTTCTCATTACGCTGTCAAATTCAGAGGCAATGATACGCTTTCAGATTTGTTTCGTATGCCTTCACATTTTGCGCATATTAATAAGAAACGGTATTCGTTTTCTTACATATTCATGTACAATTTATACATTTTCTATTTTCCTTATCAATATTTTTATAAAGACCCTTTTCTTCGATTAGGCATACTCGATTAGTTAATAGAGCAATTCCAGCTTGCTTTTGAAAATTTCAATTAACGAGTTTATTAAAATTTTCCGAGTTGATCTATTCTCGTATAAATAATTTTAAATACTCAGAAACGATGACGTTTTTGTTAAACTATTGCAACATTATATAACTAGAAACGGTGCAACTTAAATAATTAATGATTGTTAGCAACTTGGCAGTGGTCATTTCTTAAAACATATTTACAATTTTAAATATGATTGCACTGTTTGTTCTTCACAATATGCATAACTTTATTTACAGACTTTTGTGCGTTTCGCGGAACATGTTTATATTTTACAGTACCCTCTAGTTAAACTTTAGTTCAAAATAAATACTTTACAGCACAATGTTCATTTGAAAGTGTGTACTTTTATGATATCACTAGAAAAAAGTAGAGTTACGTTTCAGAGGTAATCACGCATGATTTTAATGAATATTAACATTGCTAGCTAGCAATTATCATACCATTATTATTATTATTATTACTATTATTATTATTATTATTATTATTATTATTATTATTATTATTACTATTATTATTACCTCGTTTGACACTGGCGGTAAACCAGTTTGGTGGATGCTCTCGTATCCGTAGAATTTAAATATGGGATATTTTTTTACCACCTCTCGAGACAGTCCACTGTAACGTCCGGAAATTCTAACTAACTCAAACGCCGAAATTTCACATACTTCCCTATTTCTTATACCAAGATAAATCTGCAAATCTTCTAAAATGTGGATTTAAAACAGGTCGCATCTAGTATGTTTATTACGTGTGTATTCGATGTTTATGTAGAGGTCCAAATCGAAATAAAAGTTTAGGAAACTCTGGAAGAGAGCCAACAGTCTCACACAAAAAAAACAATACGAACGCGAATTTTTGATAAACCTACGTTACTAAGTCACATATTTGTAACTTACTTGTTTATGTGCTTATCCTCGTCCTGTGGAAGAGGGGCGATAAGTTTATTTACCCTCGGTACCGGTTGAAAACCATATGACCGAGCAGCCGAGCACCGCCCGCTAGCTCAGAACATAGAGCGCTGGCAGCGCTCGACTAGACCGACCGACCTGAAGGCCCGCCAAGTGATCAATGAACTACGAACACGCACGGTGCTCAGTGTTTATACCTTCGTACACAAGAGTACCATTTTGGCCCAAAACGCTCAACTGAGTACTTGCGTTTGAACAATTCGTTGGCTTATATAACAAAATTAATTACCTACATTTAGACTCTATTACTGCTTATACCTCAATCCTGTTTATCTGTTTAACTGGTGGAGATGGGGAGGTTTAATAATTGTTGTAATGTAAATACTAATACTAGCACAGGTTTGACCACTGCAGCAGGAATCAGTGGTCTAGATATAAACATAGTTCGAATGGAGAAATTCACTAGGCTGATAAATCCTGCATGCTTTCAGGCAGATATAAACACCCCCGAAGCGGCACCTTTGTTTACATCACATGTCTAGGGTCAACGTTAACTTCACATTCAAAGTTACCTTCTAATTGCTTTGATATTGCATACTCCACATGAATCTAGTGATTTTAATCTGGGTTGAACATGATAAATACGATCACCATTGTAATGTGCATGCAAATGCCTTACACTATGGCAATTCTAAATGTTGTCATGAATTTTATGATCGGGTATTTTCAGTTAAACGTGTCTGAATACAAAAGGTTGCAAAAAAACAGCAACCAATGGAATAAAAGGCTCCTCTCACTACCTTTTATACAAAACCATGGGGTTAAATATAATATTTATATATAACTTGTAATCAGTATATCATTGAGTTATTCTCTGCTTAACTCAGACACCGTTCACTACTATATGTTGTGGTTCTGAACGCAAGCAGGTTGGTATTTAGGTTATGTTGATAGGATTCTTTCAGGCAAAGGTTTTATGTTTATACAATTGTTTTGTCAATTTGGGATGCTTTCAGGGACTCAGTGAGGTTGGTGTACCAGAACCTAGGATTAAACCCCCCTGTTATCTTCAGACAACTCTCCGTGTCAAGGCGGAAGCCCTGTCTTCAGCCCTAATTATGTTTGCGACGTGCAATTTACCCTTATTATTTTACATAACAGTAGTTATATGTGTCCTTTTATATGTAAGATGCCTTTATTGTTAATTTGTCTTTTATGTGTTTCATGTTCTGTAGGTTTTATTCTGGCTCATTTATACACTTACATAATTCGTGTAAAATTAGATATGGAATCTAATTTTCAAATATAAACTGCATAATCACTTGAAAAATACCTTTAAGCGCATCTCAGTACTTCAAACGTTTAGTCCATAAATTCAATGCAGGACACAGCCCCAGTGATCAACAGAAAGCAATGCAGTTTAGTGGTTTCATTTGTCGCAATAGACTTAACTATTTTTTCATTTAATTTTAAGTTAATGTGAGGGGAAGAAATGGATAGACAGAGAGACACAAACACAGACCAATACTGACAGACAGGCAAACAGACAGGCGAACCGACAGTTAATGCTAAACATTTACAAGACACAACCTGATTTTTCATTTATTTTTGTTTTAAATCGGGAAAATATCGTAACTACTAGACCAGGCGAGCTGTTGAGAAGACACTCATCTGTTAGCGTCGCGCTCGTTTTCTCGATAACATTTAAGCGATATTGGATTGTTTATAACAATTTATTATGTGTCAGACCTATTAGGATGATGTGTGGCCACTAATATGAGCGGAAAGGCGAGGTTTAACAGACAGCTACAAATGCAACTCATGCACCCTCTGTACCACACTTGATACTTGATAAACTACTTTAAACCGGATCTACTTACAGGAATAAATCTGGAATTATTGATGAATATCACAGTTCACAGTTAATTTTGTATCATTCACTTAGTCATCCTTGATCTGTGTTAACAATTGTAAACTAACAAACAAAACACACTCATATTTATTTAATAAAGACTTGTAAACTTGGAAGGGACTATGTCAACGAAAATGGTCTCAAGGGGGGGGGGGGGTATTTTTTAAAAATGATAAATAAAATAATATAATTGTGGTTGAAATAAGGTAATGAGGAAATGTTGGAAGAGGCGTATGTTTTCATTAAAAACAAGTTACAGTTTTTACCAACATTTTTGGATGATTTGTTGCATCAAATATCAGTTATTATGCTTATTTACTCTTTATTTAACATAAACGTCTTAAAATAGCGCATTGCTATCATTAAAAATAAATAATTTATAGCTGCAATTATGTCTATTTATCTGTTGTTGTTGTTGAGGTTTGTAAAACAAATGTATATAGTCAAATGACTTAATTAAAACACAAGTATAAGGTTATATATCTAATACCAATCTATTGAAAGCTACGCTCTACAACTACTAACAATGATTATACTCTAAGCAATAACTGTGCATCTATCTTATGAATAACCAAAGGGTATGTTAATTAGCGAAAGTCTGTATCTATTTATCTGAATAACAGAACATCTCCCTCTTTTAATAAGACACAATTTTTCAAGAATCAAACAACTCTTGAACATATTATATAAATAATATCAATGACAAATATTTTACACACACATTCATTATTACACATGTCTACATAATCAAACTAAAATAACGTACAAGAACATGTGTTCTTTAAATAATAATCACACATTCTCATGATAAACTCATTAACATTCCATATCAAAAGAAAATCAAGTTTATTAGCGATGCCACACTTTAGACAGATCATGTTTAAATTGAATCGCAACGCACTACACCAATAACATATGTGTCAGCGTCTGAGATTTTTGGCCCAAATGACGTTTTGACGTCATTGAGAAAAATGGCGTTAAAAATAGCGCTTCCAATTATGCGATAATTAAGAACATTTTCGCTATGCTCTCTTAAAATATCCGATGTAAATGTTGCTTGTTTTTTCGCCGAGCATCCTTGATACATCTTAATGTGTTTTATAAATTTGGTGTTATGTGTCCTTTCGTTTATCGAGTTAATTCCCCTTATAATTCTTAACGGCATGTGGTGGAATTGGCAACAATTTATGCTGCAGTTACGATTTTGTTAGCACTGGGATCATGGATTTACTCCATATGGTGAGTTATTTTGTGCTTCCTTTTGTTATTGTTTTGCATCCATAACGATTATATTGGAGTAATTTTAATTCCATAATTGAATGTAAATAATCGTTATGCAGGAAGTCAGCGGTGTTTATTTACCTTGACCTTTTCAAAATGTCAAATAAACTCTCTTCGATATTAACTATGTAAAACCAAAATTATTGAATAATACAAAAATGGAAAACAGCCATTCATCAACAGCAAGCAATGTCCCATATGAATTAACATTAAATTGTGACGAGGAGTTAATTAAATAACTTGAAATTGTAAATGATCACAATTTCGGACATATTTCTATTCGGAATGAAAGTTTAAATCAGTCACAAACCCTTTGATGACAACAATAATGATGATGACATTGATCATGATGATATTGATATAAAAACTTCAAACTGAATGTACTTTTTCTGTAAATACTTCATGTTTTAAAGTTTTTCTAGTACATGTACTTAACTAAAACATCATTATTATTATTCGAGGTCAGTACTTAATAAACATTTTTATAAGCTGTGTAAAACCTGCCCCTCTCAGCGTAATGTAATATAATATAATATACTATATTCGGACACAAAATTAGTGTATCATTTCATATGGGAAATAATATAGCTACTTTTAAGATAAATCATTAAATGACAGTGCAGTCATTTACTTTTATCTAATTATTAAGTGTATCGCATGTGATATTTCAAGTACACAGAATTTCTACTGGTGGATGAAGTGGAGGGAGCTGGTAAAGGGGTCAACCGTGTCACATCCATGCTGCATCACAACCCTAGTAACCACAGTTACGGAGAGAAGCATGTGATGCTTAACATGGACCACTGCAGTGGTCAAAACAAAAATAACACTGTACTTGGGTATGTTAAAGAAAGTCAACTACATACATGTGCATATGTATACTATAAATTAATGCGTCTTTGACGCTTGTTTCACTTGATAAATTGATTAACTTCGCACAAAACTACAAGATATTTTCCAATCACAAACACATTAACATTCAGAATATTATATGTCTGCTGTATTGATGGCACAACTGGAAATTTAAGGTTTTTTTATGCATGCAGCTTCCGGTACGGCCTATGGAGGACTCTGAAAGGGGCTAGTGAAAAAGTAGAATTCTCCTCAATGGAGGCAGGCCACACCAAGTTTAACCCTGACTGGCACTTTGGTATGTGAAAAGTACGGTAATTTCATTGCAAGGCCTTTATAAAGTAATTCATGTAGCTTCAAATATGTTGGTTTGCAAGTTTAAGTTTTATTATTTGTTGAATTATTAAATTGAAGGATATTAAATACACTTCATTGGTGATGGGCAGAAGAGTGTGCACTAGGTCAATTATAAACCTTTGGTTATTGTCTGATTATAAAAAGGAACAAAAATGCATTATCATCTGAATAGGCCATTATTTAATTACAACTATGTAAAAATACATTCCTTCACTATATTTTTCCACACATTATGCTTTCTATAGTCCGATATTTTCATCGGTTCATTGTATTTGTATATATATACATGGCCAGATTCCTAGAACTCTGACAGTTACCTTTTGACATCTGCATTATTCAGGTACGTTGGAGACATGAAACTGCCAAAAGTATGGAGGACATTGCTGATACGGTGAGACGTTCCTCCAGAGGTGGGCACAACATCCCTGAACAGGTTGGGGACCAATCACAACAAGTCATATTCTACGACTGGACAAGCTACCCGAAGGTGTTCTGTCGGATTATTCCGCATATCAAGAAGTATCACTACTTTAGCATGAGCTCTGCTGTTTCAGGGACTGTCTTCCTTAGAAAGGACATGTTATCTGAGGAGGAGTCCTTCGTGATGTTGTCCAATGCCTCTGTTCAGGGATTTCCTGATTGGATTGAGTCACTTGGCTTAGGCGATCTTATTCACTAATGCATAATAGATTGAGGTGATATTTATTTTCTATTTTACAGCTATATCATTTGAATTTGGTTACTATGGCAACTAGATCAAGATATAATTGCAAGGATATATCCATGAATGTCTGTTACATGATAACTATGTGGCCAAACACTGATAAACGAACTCAACAAACTTCAATAGCATGTGCATATAAGGAAATTTGTTTCAGTTATCTGTACACATTTTGTCTATTTTGAGATCTCTTTGCACTGTAGACAACGATTACATGGTTTTACATGGTAAATCCTCTTATATGCAACTTCTTATTGTGGAAAAATCTTGTAGGAAAGGTAGACTGATTTAGTTTAAGTATCAAAAAGCACTCACATTTAATTTATTGCAATTGTTCATCCATCAACAAAGAAATTTGAGTAATTCCAATAATTTTACTTTATTTTGGAAATTGGTTGCCATGACAACAGTACATTATTAATATATTATTGCACTGATGTATCCTTATAAGTATTGTTTATGTTATTTATGTTGTATAATAATAATAAAAATGCAACCTATGCATTTCAATGTCATGTACATATATGGAAAGTTGAATCAGTTATCAGTTTACTTGTTATTGTTTTTATGATATAATTTATGTGTACATAGCACCTGTTTTACTTGGCAACCTGTCTCATATACAATTTCTTATTGTGCAAACAGCTTGTTAGATAGATTTAGCATTTAATCAATGGCATTGTTTAATTCCCAATAACAAAGAAAGTTTAAAAAATCCAAAGTTTGTATGTAGTATCTAGTTTTGGAACTCAGTTGCCATGACAACGGTTCACTATAAGAAAATTATTGCTTTGATGTATCCACAATTGTGCTATACAATGTATGCATGCTGTATAACAATGATGCATGCTTTCTTTGTATTTCAGTCGCATTTAAGAATGTGGCTATTAATTGAATTAAAACAAAGAAAAAATTAGTTTTGGTTGTTATAGTGACGTTATGAAAATGCCAAAAATATACCTTAAATGATTGACAATTGACGTCTTACTACATTTTCTGTGATCGAAAGAAATTGACCTTTCAAAAGATACCAAAAACTCAATTTCGCCCAAATATGACATTTGGGCCAAAAATCTCAGACGCGGACACATATTCCAGAATAAGGCCAGTTTGATTCCCATGAATTGGTGACTGTAATTGCTGAGGATGTGAAAGAGGAGGTGCTGGTTGTTGTGAAGGGGAGGTGGTTGTTGTGAGATACAATCTGGTGGTTATTGTGAGGTAGAGGGAGGTGGTTGTTGTCAGGGAGATGGTGGTGGTTGTGAAGGATGCAGCGTTCTTGTGAAAGACGAAGTGGTGCTTCTTGTGAAGGACGGGAAATATTTTGTTGTGATGGAATGGGTGGTTGTTGTTGCGAGGGGGAGGTGGCGGCTGTTGTTTAGCCAATGTGGTTGTTGTTGTGAGGGAGAGGAAGGTGGTTGTTGTTAGGGAGGGGGTGGTTGTTGTGAAGGAGGAGGTGGTGGTTGTTGTGAGGGAGAGGGAGGTGGTTGTTGGGAGGGAGAAGGTGGTTGTTGTGAGGGAGGGGATGGTGGTTGTTGTGAGGGAGGGGATGGTGGTGGTCGTGAGGGAGGAGTTGGTGGTTGTTGTGATGGAGAGGGTTGTGGTGGTTGTGAGGGAGGAGGAGAAGGTGCTTGTTATTTTGGAGGTGGTGGCTGTTGTAAGAGCGGAGGTAAAGGTTGTTAATGAGGTTGTTCAGAGGGAGGAGGTTGTAGTTTTTTGACGAAGGAGGTATTAAATGTTGTGACGGAGGATGTCGCTTCTGCCGAAATCAATGTTCGACGTTTAGGCTTTGGACAATGTGCTAGTGTTTATTGCTATATAAACCATTGAGCTTTAACCTAGGCGCCGGTTTTTTTTATCCCAATGGACTACATAATGAAAAAAGGAATTAGACTTTTTATTAAAATGAGGATTCAATATCTGATTCAGGAATATTCTGAAATGATTCCTTCATGTGTGACAGAATAAGTATGATAATAATTAAACTACTACTACTACTACTACAACTACTACTACTAATACTACTACTACTATTATTACTACTACTACTACTCCTACTACTACTACTACTACTACTACTACTACTACTACTACTACACTACTACTACTACAACTACAACAACTACTACATTTACTACTACTTCTACTACTACTACTACTATATTACTACTACTACTGCTACTACTACTACTACTACTGCTACTACTACTACTACTTCTACTACTACTACTACTACTACTACTACAAATACTACTACATCTACTACTACTACTACTAATAACAATAATAATAATAAATAATAGTAATAACAATAATAATTATAATGATTACAATAATAATAATTATTATATTTATTGTTATTATAATGATAATAATAATAATACTCTTGAAATACAAAGAAATATACTGATGGGCATATATATTATGAAATTTTATAGTTTGAAGCTCTCGACAGCAACAGAGTGTTGTTTGCATTTAATATATTATCCCAATTATCTCATTAAAAAATTACTCGGCTTGACATATTTAACCTCATTACGGAATGTCTTTTCAAGTTCTGTTTTCCAGTGTTATAACCAATTGATTTAACGACTGTATCATTAACGCGCACCTTTGATCAGATACGAAGTTACAAGTCCAATTTCCATAGGTAATAAATAGCCTTTTTTATAAACCTATTGATTTTCTACCACCAATACATATTGTATTCTACAATCAAATACGTAAAGCCGTATCATCTACCAGTGTTTTCTGTTTCCGTATCATAGTAGTAACCGGACACAATTGTTATATCAACACAAATGTTCGGTCGACTTTGGCAATTATCGTAATGGATAGAAAACAGCGTTTACTTGACACAGGAAGTGACCTCAACCTCCTAGATTGACGTTACGTTGTTAAGAGAAAAAAAATACTGCATCTAAAATAGTTCGTGATTTGTTATGGTATTTTCAATTAATATGCAAAAAAGGTATATAATAAATGGAATCCTACATAACTATGGTGTTTTGGGAACGTGTATCAGTCACGTTGGTTGTGTCAAGTAGCATAGCACTCGAGGCTGCGACTCTCGTGCAATACGACTTCACGCAACCAACTCGACTGATAAAAGTTCTCATAACACCATACTAGCAAAATATTCTATATTTATTTCACTATGAATGTAAACTTACTTCGCAAAAGACATAAATTTCGCATCCCTTCGTCTATTGATATTGATATATTGTGCAAAACTAAAAATGCACACTGGTCAGTCCAGCTTGATAGGGAAAATCATTTTTGTTACGACTATAAATAATTGTGTTTTTAATAACGATCAACTGGTTATGCCTTATAAATTACATGTTACTTTGAAAACGCAATTTAGCAATTTTTTATTATCGACTTTGAATCCAACTGAATAAATACTGGAAAATCGAAATTTCCGAACGAAACCGAGCCTACAACCGACTATCTTAATGAAATGAGTTCTTAATATACATTACTTCACAAAGCATTGTACATGTTATGGAATGCTAAAATGAATGTGAGACGGGGAATCGTGGGCAAGTGTTTGGCAATCGCTCAGTCAATAAGTCATTTAGTAATTAAATAAGTAAGTCGGTCAGTCAGGTAGGCAGTCAGTCAGTCAGTCAGTGAGGAGTCATTGTGTGAGTAAGTAAGTGAATGAGTGATTTAATTAAGCGAACTGATGAGTGAGTGAATAAGTGAATCAGTGAGTCAGAAAGTGAGTGAGTGAGTGAATGAATGAGTGAATAAGTGAATGAGTCAGTCAGTCGGTCAGTCGGTCGGTCGGTCGGTCGGTTAGTCAGTCGGTCACTCAGCCAGTCAGCCAGTCATTATGTTCGTAAATAAGTCAGTCAGTCAGTCAGTCAGAAAGTCATTGAGTCAGTAATTCACTAGTTCAGTGAGTCAGCGGGTCAGTTCTTGCTTCCGTCCGTCTGTCACTCAAGCAGTGATTTAGTCAATAAGTCAGTGTCAGTGAGACTCTTACTCATTTAATCAGTAAGTAAGTCAGTGCGCGAGTCAGAGCGGGAGTCAGTCAGTGAGTTAGGCAGTCAGTCAGTCAGTCAGTCAGTCAATCAGTAATACAATGAGTCAGTCCGTTTCTTCGTCAGTGAAATAGTCAGCCCATCCTTCCGTCAGTCAATCAGTTAGTCTCTTAGTAAGTCAGTAAGTCCGTAAGTGAGTCAGTTACTCAGTCTGTCAATTGGACAGTGTTACAGCAAGCAAGTAAGTCAATCAGTCAGTCAGTCAGTCAGTTAGTTCGTCCGTCTGCCTTTCAGTGAGTGAGTCAGAATATTAGTCGGCCAGACAGTAAGGAAGTGAGTCAATCAGTTCGTCAGTCTATAAGTCAGTCGGTCAGTCAGTGATGCGATATGTCAGTAAGTCAGTAACTCAGTGAATATTCAGTAAGTTAGTCCGTCAGTCAGTCCGTAATTCAGTGAGCAGTAAGAGTGGAGAGTACGTGAATGAATTACTGAGTGATTGAGTCAGTGAGTAGGTGAGTCACTGAGTCAGTCAGTCCGTTAGTCAGGAAGGCAATGAGTCAGTCAGCCATTCAGTCAGTAATTCCGTCCTTCCCTCAGTCATTCGGTCTGTCAAAGCCTCTGTCCGCGACCCGTTTTGGATAAACGGAGACATCAAACGATCAACAAGATACTGGATATGGCATAAACAGCAAATCGCTGCATCCTAGAGAAAACATTCGTAAACCACAAAGCTATCGGGATGATTAATTATTCGCAGATGAAGTTTAGCAGATTTGCTTTTCTCACATTTGCTCCTCCCTAAAGAAAACAGTATTTTTACAATAAGTTTTATTTTAATTTATGATTATCATTAAGATGTTGTCTTATAATGAAATATTGCTATGAAATTGGCAAGTTTTAAGAAAATAATTGTGAAACAGAGAAATTCTTAAACAATAAAATGATGAAGATTTTAAAAACGTGTGAAAATCCTGAATACGTCCCTTGGCAAAATGTGTCATATGCTTTGGACAACAACTGTTCGATGCTGACAAACGTTATTTAAATCGATTCGCTTAATAGCACTTCAAGCATTAGTGTTATTCACAAACTAAAAGTACATTTAAGCAGATTCGGTTCTCCAAAAACTTTTACATCTCATAACGGTCCGACGTTCTCTTTAAGATAATTTGCTGAATTTGCAAAACAGTGAAAGACTGTTCTTGGCTCGGCTGGTCAGACCACGGCAGTCAGAGAAGAACAAATAACATCACGTCACGCAGGGCAGAGCACGGCAGGTAAGGCAAAGCTTGGGACAGATAACGGCATGGCAGGGCATGTAAGGGTAGGGAAAAGCTGTGGTGGGTAGGCTTTGTCGGGACAGGCAGGACAGGGCGTGGAAGACCTTAGATCGATGTTCGATAAAGTTCGAATACCGAATACCAAGCTTGGTAGTATTGCTTGGCTTGATAATTGCTAAAGTTCGTATACCCAATACCCAGCTGGGTATTCGACCTTGGCTCCATATTTGCAATAGTTCGGATACCCAAGCTGGGTATCCGAACTTGGCTCGATATTCGCTCAAATTCAAACACCAGATACCAAGCTGGGTATTCATCCATGGCTCGATATTCGATAAAGTTCGAATGCCCAATATCCAGATGGTTATTCGACCTTTGCACTATATTCGGTCAAGTTCAAATACAAAATACCAAGCTATGCATTCGACTTTGGGTCGATCTTCGTTTAAGTTCGAACACTCAACACCCAGCTGGGTATTCCACCTTCGCTCGATGTTTGCTAAAGTTCGAATGCCAAATGCCCAGCTGGGTAATCGTCCCTGGCTCGATATTCGCTAAAATTCTGATACCAAATACCCAGCTGTTTATTCGACCCTGGCTTGATATTCGCTAAAGTTCGAATACCCAAAATCAGCTGGGCATACTTCCCTGGCTCGAATTTGGTTTTTGTTTTAATAACCTATATCAAGCTGGGTATTATTCGCTGGCTTAATATTCGCTTAAGGTCGAAAACCTAATACCCATCTTGGTATTTGACCTTGGCTCGATATTTACAATAGTTCGAATACCCAATATCCAGCTAGGTATTCGACCTTGGCTCTATATAAGCAATAGTTCAAATAACCATTACCAACCTGGATATTCATCCATATTCGCAATAGTTTGAATACCAAATACCCAGCTGGGCATTCGACCCTGGCTCGATATTTGCAACAGTTCGAATACCCGATACATAGCTGGGTATTTGACTTTGGCTCGATATTCTCTAAATATCGAATACCCAATACCCAGATGTGTGTTAGTCTCTATCTCGATATTCGCAATAGTTTTAATACTCAATACCCAGCTTTTAATTCGACCTTCGCAAAAGTTCGAATACCAAATACACAGCTGGGTATTCGACCTTGGCTCGATATTCGCAATTGTTCGAATACCTCATACCCAGCTGGGTATTCATCCCCGGCTCGATATTACCGTAAGTTCAAATACAGTTCAATTATCCAGCTGGGCATTCTTCCCTTACTTGATATTTGCAATAGTTTGAATATCCAAAACCCGGCTGGGTATTCTCTACTGGGTCGATATTCAAAATAGTTCGAATACCCCATACCCAGCTGTGTAATCGACTTTGGCTCGATATTCGCATTCGTTCGAACACCCAATACCTAGCTGGTTTTTCAACCTTGGCTCGATATTTGCTAAAGCTCGATTACCAAGCCCAGCTTGGTATTCGAACTTGGCTCGATATTCGCTAAAGTTCGAATAGCCAATACCCAGCTTGGTATTCGAGCTTGGCTCAATATTCGCAATACCCAATACCCGGCTGGGTATTCGTCACTTGCTCGATATTCGCAATAGTTAGAATACCCAATACACAGCTGGGTATTGGACCTTGGCTCAATATTCGCAATAGTTCGAATACCCAACACAATACCCAGTTAGGTATTTGACCCTGGCTCGATATTAACCATAGTTCAAATACCCAATACCCATCTGGATATTCCTCCCTGGCTCGATAATTGCAATAATTATAAGACCCAATAAGCTGCTTGGTATTCGATCCTAGCTTGATATTCGCAATAGTTTGAATACCTTATACCTTGCTGGGTGTTCAACCTTGGCTCTATTATCAAAATAGTTGTAAACCCCAATACCCGTCTGAGTATTAGACCTTGACTCGATATTCGCAATTGTTTAAATACCCAATAACCAGCTGTGTATTCAACACTGGCACGATATTCGCCATAGTTGGAATACTCAATATCCAGCTGGCCATTCGACGTTTGCAAAAGTTCGAATACCTAATACCCAGCCGGGTATTTCACTTTGGCTCGATCATGTGAAAAGTTTAAGTAACTAAAACCCAGCTGGGTTCTCGATCTTGGCGCGATATTCGCTATAGTTTGAATACCCAATACACAACTTGGTATTCGACCTTAGGTCGATATTCGCAAAAGTTCGAACTTCCAATTCCTAGCTGGGTATTCAACCCTCGCTCGATATTCGCAGAAGTTCAAATACCCTTTACACAGCTGGATATTCGACATTCGCTAAGTTCGAATACTCAATAACCAGCTTGGTATTCGACCCTGGCGTAATATTCGCCATAGCTCAAATGCCAAATACCCAGCAAGGAATTCGACCTTCGCTCAATATTCTCTAAATTAGAATACTCAAAACCAACCTGGGTATACGTCCCTGGCTTGATATTCCCAATACCCAATACCCAGCTAGGTATTCGATCTTTGCTCGATATTCGCCATAATTCGAGTACCCAACACCCAGCTGGGTATTCGACCTTGGCTCGATATTTGCAATAGTTCGACTACCCTATACCCAGCTGGTTATTCGGCCTTGGCTCAATATTCGCAAAAGTTCGAATGCCCAACACCCAATAGGGTTTTCGTCATTGTCTCAATATTTGCGATAGTTCAAATACCCGATTCCAGCTGGGTTTATCAACCGTGACTCGAAATTTGGCCTTTTACAACCTTATTGCGGCTTCTTTCTGAATTGCACGACGATGATCTGAATGTTAAACTATATGATGTTACGTCTCTAAAGCTTTCTAGTAAAGCCGAGATGTAGTTGATACTCGTTTTGGTTTCATTTCATCGTGCCTCAGAAAGTTATGGTTCTGGTGCTCTGGTCTGTAAATAACCATCGAGTAGTTAAATGGTAATTAAATTGAAATGTTTTCTCTTTTATTGCTATTTAATTTGAATCATGATGCTATGAGGTTAATTTTTATTTAAACTTAAATGTTTTATGAATAATTCTGGGCCAAGTGTGAGGTTTGGAGCTCCTATAAATCGGTTTAAACCCCCAGTGCTTTTGCATTGACCGTTCCAAGGCGGTGACCCCAGTTTTGTCCATTATCGTGCGTTTGTTATGTGTATGTGTGTCTTGTCCAGTGCATTTGTTTTGTTTGTCACTGTTTGGCAATTGGTTCCTTGCCATAAATAAAGGACCGTATTGTACAATAAGGTTTCTCTCCTGCTGGTGCAGCTGAAGTTTCACTATATGTGTATTCGATATTTGCAATAATTCGAATGCCCAATACCAAGCTGGATATTCGTCCATGGTTTGATACTCGCGAACTTTCGGATACCCAATATCCAGCTAGGTATTCGACATGGGCTGGATATTCGCTAAACTTTGAGTAACCAATAAACAGCTCCAATACACAGCTAGGTATTCAACCTTGGCTCAATATTCGCCATAGTTCGAACACCCAAGGCCCAGCTGGGTATTCGACCCAGGCTCTAATTCCCTAATAGGAACCTTATAGTTCGAAAACCCAACAAGCATTTTGGCATTCTTCCATGGATTGATAAATACACAATACCCAGCTGGGTAATCGACCCTGGCTCGATATTTGCTGAAGTTCGAATACCCTATACTTAGCATGGTATTCGACTTGTGCTCGATATTCGCTAAAGTCAAAATACCAAATACCAAGATGGATAATCGACATTGGCTCCATATATATTCGCTTCAATTTGAATAGCCAATAGGAGGCTGAAAACTCGTATCTGGCTCGATATTCGCTAAAATTCAAATACCCAATACCCAGCGGGGTATTCGCACTTTGCTCGATATTCGCTAAACTTTAAATGCCGAATACCCAGCTGGGTATTTGAACTTTGCTCGATATTCGCTATAGTTTGAATACCCAATACCCAGCTGGGTGTTCAACCCGTGCTAGATATTCGCTATATTTCGAATACCAAACATCAAGCTGGGTTATAGACCATAGCTCGATATTCTCTTACATTCGAGAACCCAATAATAAGATGGGTGTTCTACCCTCCTCGATATTCGCTGAAGTTCGAATACCCAATACCAAGTCGGGTATTACACCTTGGGTCGATATTAGCTAATGTACGAAACCCCAACACCCAGCTGGGTATTCGTCCTTGGCTCAATATTTGCTATAGTTCGAATACCACATTTCCATCCGAGTTTTCGTCCCTGGCGCAATATTCGCTATAGTTCGAATACCCAATAGCCAGCTGTGTATTTGACCTGGGGTCGATATTCGCTAAAGTATGACTACCCAATATCCAGCTGGTCAATTTTCGCTAATGTTGAATATAGAAAACAGAGTTCGACCTAGGCTCGATATTCGCTACATTTCGAATACCCAAAACCCAGCTGGATTTTAGACCCTGGCTCGATATTTGCTATAGTTCGAATACCCAATACCCAGCTGGGTATTAGACCCTCGCTTGATAATCCATATAGTTCAAATACCCAACACCCAGCTGAGTTTTCGAACTTTGCTTGATAGTCGCTAATGTTAGAAAACTCAATACCCAGCTGGGTATTCGAATTAATGCGAATATCCAATACCTAGCTGAGTATTTAGACCTTGGGTCGATATTCGCAATAGTTAGAATACCCAATACCCAGCTGGGTATTCGAAGTATGTTCGATATTCGCTCAAGTTCGAGTATCCACTACCAGGCTAGGTATTCGTTCTTGGCTCGATATTCTCTTAAGTTCGAATTTCCAATACCCAGCTTGGTACTCGAACTTGGTTCGATAGTCGCAATAATTCGAATACGCCTAATTTTGAATACCCTTTATGCTGCTGTGTATTTGTCCTAGCTCGATATTCGCTAAAAATTGTATACCGAATACACAGCTGGGTAATCGACCTTATCTCAATATTCGCTTAAGTTCGAATTCCCGTTACCCCGCTGGTTTTTCGTCATTGGCTTGATATTTGATAAAGTTTGAATACCCAATACCCAGCTTGGTATTCGACGTAAGCTCGATGTTAGCTTAAGTTTGAATACCCTATACTCAACTTGTTTTTCGATCTGGGCTCTATATTCGCTTTAGATGGAGTACCCAATACTCAGCATCGTGTTCGACCTTGGCTCAACATTCGCTATGGCTGGAATACCTAATACCCAGCTGGGTATTCGTCCCGGACTTTGGCTCGATATTCACAAAGGTCAAATACCGAATACCAAGCTGGGTATATGACCCTAAGTCGATATTTGCTTAAGTTCGAATACCCAATACCCAGCTGATATTTGACCATGGCTGGATATTCGCAATAATTCGAGTACCCAATATCCAGCTGGGTATTCGTCCCTTGCTCGATATTCGCTTAAGTTCGTTTACCAAATATCAAACGCAATTCTTTGAATACCCAATAGCCAGATGGGTATTTGACCCTTTCTCGATATTCGCACTAGTTCGAATACCAAATACTCAGCTGGGTATTCTCCCCTTTCTTGATATTCTTTAAAGTTCCAATACCCAATATCTAGTTTAGGATTCGTCCCTTGCTCGATATTCGCAATAGTTTGAATACCCAATACCCAGCTGGGTATTTGCCCTTGGCTGGATATTCGCTAAAGTTTGAATACCCATTACCCAGCTGGGTATTCGTTCCTGGTCTATATTCGCCAAGGTTCCATTACCAAGTACCCAGCTGGGTATTCGTCCTTGTCTCGATATTCATTAAAGTTCTAATTCCAATATCGAGCTTGGTATTCGTCCCTGGCTCGATATTCGCAATAGTTCAAATACCCAACACCCTGCTGGGTGTTTGACATTGGCTCGACATTCGCTATTGTTAGAATATTTAACACCCAGCTGGGTATTCGTCCCTGATCAATATTCGCTTAAGTTCGAATACCTAATACCGAGCTGGATATTCTACCTTGGCTCGACATTCGCTTAATTTCGAATACCCAATACCCAGTTGGGCATTCAACTTTCGCTCCGAATAGATTTCCCAATACTCAATACCCATTACCCAGCCAAAGAATAATGCGTTGTCGAATGCCGTATATTAGCCCAGTTTTAAAATGCATTTTCCTACATTCATTCAATGGACTTAATAGACTGACTGACTGACTCAATGTCTAAATAAATGTCTAACTGACTGACTTAATGTCTCTCTGACATACTCGTTGAGTAACGGACTGACATACTAACTGACTGATTCATTCACGTATTGACTGACCGACTGAGTGATAGACTGACGAACTGATTGACTCACTGATTATTCAATGGCTGACAGTCTTACTGACTCACATTCTGACTCACTCACTGACTGACCGGCTTACTCACGTACTGGCTGACTGACTGTATGAATGACTCACACACTGAGTTAATGACTGACTAACTGAGTAACAGACTAACTGACTGACTCATTGACTGACTCACTGACTAAGTGACTGACTGACGAACGGAAGGACGGACGGACCTGCTGACTCACTGCACTTGTGACTGAACTTGTGACTGGCTTTCTCACTGACATTCTGACTGACTAATTCGCCAACTGAATGACGGACTGACTGACTCACTCACTCAGTGACCAACTGACACATTGACAGAACGAATGACTGCCTGACTATCGTACTGACTGACTGACTTATTGACGAACTGATTGACTTACTGACTACCTAAATTAATAACTGAGTTATGGACTGACTTAATGACTCAGGAAAAGGACGGACTTACTGGACTTGCTGGCTCGCAGTCTGGCAGGCTGGGTGGTTGGCTGGCTGGATGACTGACTGACTGACTCACTGACTGAGTGGCTGGCTGACTTGCTGGCTGGCTGGAAAGCTGGCAGGCTGGCAGGCTGGCTGGCTGACTTACTGACTGACTGTCTGACTGCCTGACTGACTGACTGACTGCCTGACTGCCTGACTGATTGTCTGACTGACTGACTGACTGACTGACTGACTGACTGACTGACTGACTGACTGACTGACTGACTGACTGACTGACTGACTGACTGACTGACTGACTGACTGACTGACTGACTGACTGACTGACTGACTGACTGACTGACTGACTGACTGACTGACTGACTGACTGACTGACTGACTGACTGACTGACTGACTGACTGACTGACTGACTGACTGACTGACTGACTGACTGACTGACTGACTGACTGACTGACTGACTGACTGACTGACTGACTGACTGACTGACTGACTGACTGACTGACTGACTGACTGACTGACTGACTGACTGACTGACTGACTGACTGACTGACTGACTGACTGACTGACTGACTGACTGACTGACTGACTGACTGACTGACTGACTGACTGACTGACTGACTGACTGACTGACTGACTGACTGACTGACTGACTGACTGACTGACTGACTGACTGACTGACTGACTGACTGACTGACTGACTGACTGACTGACTGACTGACTGACTGACTGACTGACTGACTGACTGACTGACTGACTGACCTGACTGATTGACTGACTAACAATTGAATGAGTTAATTCAGTCTCACAAGCCTCTTGAAATGCATTTAAGAGTTGCATAACATGTAAAATTGAGTTTAAATATTTGAGATCAGGTTTGCGAAGTACTTGACTAGCCTTGATATCGCTTTATGTTTTTGTGCTTTTTCTATGGGTATTCAAATCCAAATTCCTATGTTTAAACCAACTTGTCGACAGTGCAATTAGTTGAAATAAATGATAGTGGGCAACCAGAAACTAAAAAATATTATGCGCAGGTTCAATTTTGATTAACTGTTAAATGAAAGTAAATATTTTAGATTGTGTCATTTTGTGACTGTTTATTTAAGAGCGCTTCTGCTCATTTAATGACAATTAATGAAATGGTGGATCATTAAAAAAATATATTCCTATGAGATATTAAAAGCAGAATTATTCATATTTGTTCATATTTCAAATTTTTACGAAATCCGTTAAGAATAATCGAGAAGTTATGAAAGCTGAAAGTGTTGCATTAGAAGTGCGATTAAATGTCGATTATATAGAATGATGTTTTCGTCTATACAAGCCTGAAACACAATTTACCACACACTTTGTTGTAAATTACAACATGCCATTTACAAGGAAAGCTTTGTTTCACAGCTTGTATCCATAAAAATACTTTTCTTACATATCAGCGTGCATGATTGATTATTCGCAATCAATATAGTATCACAGTAAGAGCATACCTTTTAATTGACAATGGAGTAATCAGTTTGCTTGTCATATCAACAAATTTTAGTAACTTAATGTAAATGCCTTTTGTGAGCGATTACGGCGAAACTTTGAGTGATTTTGAAATAAATGTTTTTAAATGCAATATATTTATCGCAAACATGTTCACATGTTTTTATTTTTTCGTTTCATATGTATATTATGTGTGAAAGATGTTGTATAATGACAAAAGTGGTGAATATACTAACCTTTAGATACAAACACGAACGATTTAGTCGGAGAACAAACGCCACCAAATGTTTCTAATATACCATGACATGCGTTTTCAGTGTCTTCATGAACAGGAACTGACCTAAACCTATAATAGTGACTCGTCATGTGCCCCCTTAATACTTTGCTTGCAGCAAGTTTATTTTTCTGTAACTACTACATATATTCAATTGATATTAAACACGCGTCGTCTGAGTCTTTATGTGAGGCCACTAACCAGGGCTTATAAATACATCGAACATGTAATTTAAAACATGTATTAATAAGAGTTTTTAATCGACTTCTTCTTCTGTCCATGTACTTACATATTGTAAATTCTGTTGATTTAAATATATCTGTAGCTAGAAGAGATAATTACTTAAAACTTCTTACATGTCTGTTGGATAACTATGTAAAGTCACTAATAAATAAAAACGGTCTGCAATTTAGCAGAAGTTTTCCCATTTTGCACCTAGCAAAGCTTACCTAAACACGTGCTTACTTAAACATGTTCAATTATGTACGCAGCTACTCAAAATCTTCATTTCTACTTAAGATTTTCAAAGAACACACTGCGCACATGTCTTCGGGTTGTTTTTAAGGTCACTGACAGAGACTCATAACTGTGAACTGTGACCTCACACATGTCTTCATGGTCATACTATAAGGTCAAGAATTAAGGCTGATAACTTTTACGAGTATTTAAGTTGAATTCAAGGGACTTGCAGTGGCGTAGCCGATAGGCAAGTTTTAGCCGAGACAGTCTATGGAAATGCCCCCCCCCCCCACACACACACACGGAAATAGTTTTCACCTAGAACATCTCTGGTGTGTTTTGGAGACAGTTAATCTTTAACGTTATATATAGCTAGTTAAGTAAAAATAAGTTATAATTTTACCATACATAAATATAGACATTATACCATTTAACAGCGAAGGATCCAGAAACCTGATCTCCAATCATATTACACCTACTGGTATTTATTTTTATGCGTTCTATTTGTTACCGGACATGTTTGTATAATGTGGAATTGTGTGCGTGTGAATTTTTATCAAGTGCATTAGGAACCATTTCCCATATGGCGATCGTACCCAGGAGGCGTGTTATTTGGGTTACGGGGGATAATGGTAGATACAAATACCAGGTTCGTACTATATTTTTAGGAAAATAAGCAATGTTTTATTGCGATAAATAGTTAGTAAATGTTATTACGTTACCTTTTAGAAAAAGTATTAGCCATAGAAACATTTAATTAATATTGTCCCATTAGAAAATTGATCCGTGGGTCCTTTTTCGCCCTAAAGAAATTATCCCGCTATATTTCATCATTATGTTTCGATTTAAATGGCTTTGAAAAATAATTTGTCGGTAAATTGCGGTCAATCATGAGGTCATTGTAACGGGAAATTAAATTTGAGAGATGTTTGTAAAATGTATGCACCGACTTAAAATTAAGTTTTCAAAGTGTGATTAAAAGGACTTGTTTACAGTGTTGTGTATGTTTGAAAAATCTCATTAAATGTGTTTACCAAAAAAAGAAAATTTCGTCAATTCTTAAGTTATTATAATACCATGAAAAAGATAAATAAGAAAATATTGCTTTCGAACCTTGGACCTTTGGAGGCAAAATATACCAATACACTATTCGCACTTTAGATCTCTATTGCGTGTTTAAATGCTATGCTTCCAAAATATCGTCGACAGCGTTGTTATTTTACCGTATTGGATTGTCGAATACCAATTAACAAACGATATTTTAACATTATTCTGAGTCAGGAGTTTTATTTTGGTTGTTTGAATATACTATGTCATTCGTTAATGAATTTATCTCATTTTGTTATATTACCAAACTGTGAACAAGTTATTTGTGTTATAAAATGCTTCAATGCATTCAGTGCAGACAGTTACATTAAATTTATCCATCAAGAGTTCTGTTTGAAAATGTATTCCTCGAAGTGAGTCCAAGTCATCAATATGTGCATTTGTTTTTAAATAATGCATTTGCCAATGATATCAAAATCGATAGGTGTTCGTTCCATCCCTCCGTCCCTCCATCCCTCCATGCATCCTTCCATGCATCCCTCCCTCCCTCCCTCCCTCCCTCCCTCCCTCCCTCCCTCCCTCCCTCCCTCCCTCCCTCCCTCCCTCCCTCCCTCCCTCCCTCCCTCACTCCCTCCCTCCCTCCCTCCATCCATCCATCCATCCATCCGTCCATCCATCCATGCATCCATCCGTTCATGCTTCCTTGCATTCATCCATGCATCCATGCCACATGCATCTATGCATCCATGCATCCATCTATGCATCCAGCTATGCATCCTTCCTTCCATCCATCCATCCATCCATCTGTCCATGTATCCATCCATGCATCCATCCATGCATCCATCCATGCATCCGTGCATTCATCTATGCATTCATCCATGGTTCAGTGCATCCATCCATCCATCCATCCATCCATCCATCCATCCATCCATTTTTATACATTTATACATATATTTATACATATATTTATACATACATTTATACATACATTTATACATACATGCATGCATACATACATACATACATACATACATACATACATACATACATACATACATACATACATACATACATACATACATACATACATACATACATACATACATACATACATACATACATACATACATACATACATACATACATACATACATACATACATACATACATACATACATACATACATACATACATACATACATACATACATACATACATACATACATACATACATACATACATACATACATACATACATACATACATACATACATACATACATACATACATACATACATACATACATACATACATACATACATACATACATACATACATACATACATACATACATACATACATACATACATACATACATACATACATACATACATACATACATACATACATACATACATACATACATACATACATACATACATACATACATACATACATACATACATACATACATACATACATACATACATACATACATACATACATACATACATACATACATACATACATACATACATACATACATACATACATACATACATACATACATACATACATACATACATACATACATACATACATACATACATACATACATACATACATACATACATACATACATACATACATACATACATACATACATACATACATACATACATACATACATACATACATACATACATACATACATACATACATACATACATACATACATACATACATACATACATACATACATACATACATACATACATACATACATACATACATACATACATACATACATACATACATACATACATACATACATACATACATACATACATACATACATACATACATACATACATACATACATACATACATACATACATACATACATACATACATACATACATACATACATACATACATACATACATACATACATTTTAGTAATCCTAAACGTGAATGCGATTGGCAAAAGTTTTAAAACTAGGTATGTGCAATAATAATTTGTTACACAATCTGTATTTCAATTAAAGATAATACCTAGCATGAATAAATACAGTATTGACTTATGAAAAATTATTGATAAAAAACACTCATAAATACTCTCAAAGCCACTTCTAACACAACACTTACATGTATCATGATTTCTCGATTATTAATCCACTATTTTATTCAAAATTTTGTATATGAACTAATTAATAATATTTTAATATCTCCTAGAAATGTTATTTGAATTGATCGATGATTCGATTAATTCTTAAACGAGAAATATATCTCTTAAATAAAAAGTCATAAAATGACAAAATCTAAAAATATTTAATTTCAATGAAAATCATTAAACGGTTAATCTGAATCGAATATGCACTAAATAAGTATCCATTATTTGGTGCTCAGTATCATTTATGTCATCATTTCCGGAATACGGGTCCATTCAAGTTCCCGTAGGCTACAAAGGATTGAAGGTCGTGCCTTTACAACCATGTTCAACTCTTCACAAAAATGTAATATTTTTTGGATATGGTAATTTTTTTTTTTTTTTTTTTTTTTTTTTTTTTTTTTCAAAATTATACCTTTATTTCATGTAAGTGCACACACATAAAGTAGACATCATAAGGTAAATAAAGTACGCTTTTTAGAGATGCACACATGCACAAGGAAGAAAAAAACATAGGATTAAAGAATCAAATAATAAGTGTGGGAAGGGGGGAAGGGAAAGGTAACAGGTCTTGCTTTGACTTGGGTCTATTGAGCACTGGACATATGATATGTTTGGATAAAGTTTGTAGTTTGTAGAGGTTTTTTAGTATTTAGGAACGCATGGTGGATAAATGCAGGGCTATATTCGTGTAACACACATAGAAAAAGTATTATTGAGTAAGGTTGAACTGTTATGGAAAGCGTTTCTACAAAACAAGCACGTATATGTATAGAGAAAAAAACGTACGTAAATACTCTAGATAGTGCTATGAAGTGTTTTCAGTCAACTGCAAACAGAGGTGGTTCTGTGATACATTGACATTCAAAATATCTTTCCAAGCAAGTAAACTGTCAACTTTCTTTTCATATATTGCTACATCTTTAAGACTGTCATATTGTGATTTCATAAAGTGTCTTCCATTTTCAACCGTTGGTTGTGTTGAAGACATCTTGCATTTATACAGATAAAACTTGGCATAAATAAAAGCATTGTTGACAGCATCACTATTCTTTTCTATATATCCCAGAAGAAAAGTATATATGTTACAAAATGGAAACAACTGTTTGGGGAAAAGGTTTTCAATAATAATTTTTGAAATAGGACATTCCCAGAAAAAATGTTCAATCGTTTAAATGTTCAATCGTTTCCTCACAACTTTTGCAAAAGGTACATTTGGGAGAATCTTTCAGATTCATTTTAAAAAGTAGACTATTTGTTCCAAGTATTCTGTGTATAATTCTGTATTGAAACCATTGCATTTTCACATCTTTAGTTATAGAAAATGGTTCACGAAAAATATCCTTCCAAACATTGTCAGTAATTTCAATATTTAATTTACCTGACCATTTTTGTTTTATTGGTAAGCATTTTTCGGTCTTATTTAATATTGTATACATTGGCTTTGCTCCGGAAACAGGCATAAATAGTGTTCTGTGTGAAGGAGGTATGAAAGGCCTTTGTATGTTTGCATACTGTTGGTAATTTCCTTCAACATTTAATTTCTTAAACATTGCAAAGATAGCCTTTTTAATACCGTTATACAAGAGGAAGTCAATTTTAAGATTATAGTTTTCATTGATTATATGCATGTTTAAGAAGTCTCCATTTTTATCAAATAGGTCACATACATAGTGTAAGCCTGCCTTATACCAGGCTTTGAAAAATATACTTGTATTTCCTATGGAAAGGTTTTCATTATAAAACAGTGGCTGATGCAGAATATCTTTTGCATTAAAAGGCAATTGCTTTTGGAAATGTACCAGACTGAGTAAAACATCTTTCCAAAAGGGATTTGTAATCATATTTGATAATATTTTAGGATAATGATTTCCACAATTGAAAAGTTTGCTAAAATCAACATATATATTTGCTATACTCAGCCATTTCCCAGCTGTGCTGTAAGCGCGTTTAAGCCAAGTTAATTTCAAAGATTGGATAAAAGCTTCAATGTTTATCATTTTTAAGCCACCATCACAGTATTCGTTGGTTAAAACGCATAATTTGATTCTACTCTGCCCATTCCATATGTAGTTAGTAAAAATGGTATTTAAGTGTTTAATAAAAGAATGTGGTGGGTTTGGAAGTGATATAAACAAGTGGTTGAACAAAGAAATCAAAAGAGTTTTTATTACAGTTATTTTGCCAATAGGTGTCAAAAATCTTTTTTTCCAACTTGTAAGTATATTCTCCAATTTGGTAAGCCTGTCACTATAGTTAAGTTGTATGATCTTTGGTAAATCAACATGAAAATGTATACCTAACATTTGAAAACCATCTTGGTTCCACTGGAGTTTCCATTTTGTTTTTATGCTTTCTGAGCTGAACTTTTTTTTCCCAATCCATACTACTTTGGTTTTGTCAAAATTAACGCTCAATCCAGAAATGGCAGAAAATTTGCTTAAAGTATGCAGTGTTTCATGTAAGGATTGTTCTGTTCCATCCAATATAATAGTTGTATCATCTGCAAATTGTGTAAGTTTATGTTCTACTTCTTTAAGAGTAATACCTTTTATATGTGTGTTATTTCTAATTTTAAGAGATAGTACTTCAGCACATAGAATAAAAATGTTACAGGAAAGTGGGTCACCCTGGCGGCATCCACGCTGAATGGGAAAAAAATTAGACAGGTAGCCACATTGAATTATAGCTGATTTTGCATCCTTATAAAGAATGTCAAACCAACGTTTAATGTCAGGTCCAAAGTTAAAAAATGAAAGTGTTTTCTGCACAAAGGACCAAGATAACGAATCGAATGCTTTCTCAAAGTCAATTAGTAGCAGCAGACCAGGAATATCCTGTTCTTCTGTAATGTGCATAATATCAAAAATCAGTCGAGTATTTTCTCCAATATAGCGTCCTTTGATAAAGCCAGTTTGGTCATTGTGTATAAGTTTATTCATGCAATGTTTCATTCTGTTTGCAATAATACCTGAGCCTATTTTATAAACGGTATTTAGAAGAGTAATTGGCCTCCAGTTTGTTATGATAAGTCTTGATTTATCGCCTTTTGGGATACATGTAATGATTCCGTGTGTTTGAGTTACGGATAAATTCCCCAGGGCAAAAGATTCATTAAGAGATCTTACCACAAAAGTACCAATTCTATTCCAGAACATTTTATAAAATTCGGCAGTAAATCCAGAACTACCTGGGCTTTTGTTGTTAGACATTTTTTTTAATACAATGGATGCTTCAGATAATGTAATATTACCTTCAAGACATTGTGCTTCCTTGTCACTTAGTTTTGGACAATTAACATTTTGAACAAAATTTAAAAAATCCGAATCATTACATTCGCATTTCTTACAATAAAGATTTTCATAAAATGATGCAGTTTTCTTTAAAATCTCTTTTTGATTAGTTAAAACAACCCCATCATCATCTTGCAGTTGGTAAATAGTTTTGCTTGTAACACATTGTTTTTCTAAATTACAAAAATAGCGAGATGGCTTTTCACCCTCTATAATCCATTTTGTTTTTGCTCGTGTTAAATATCCCTTTAACTTATGCTCGTGTATTATTTCAAGTTCTTGTTTTAACTTTTGTAAGTCTTCAATGTTTTCCTGTGAGAGGTTTTGTTCTAAAGTATTTATTTTTTCCAATAATTCTTTTTCTTTTAAGGTGTTTAATTTCTTTTTATATGAACCATAAGAGATAGATTTCCCCCTTATCTCCATAAGAAGAGTTTCAAAAAAGAGTTGATCACTTATTGTGAGATGTAATTCACTATCAGGAATAGTCCCTAATTGTACCAAATTATACACTGGAACAGCATATTGTTCTTTTATCTGATTAATCTTGTGATTAATTTCATTTACATAGTTTAAGTCATATAAAAGTGAATTGTTATGCTTCCATAAGCCTGATGCGTGCGAAAAATTGGAAAGTGCCAATTCTAACAATATCAATGAGTGATCAGACTGTAGGCTAGGTTGTATTGACGTTGACTCAAAACTTGCAAACATATTTGAAGACATAAGAAAAAAATCAAGTCTAGCTTGTTGCAATGGATTAGATTTTCGCCACGTGTACCTCTTTAAAGACGGATATTTTTCGCGGAAAGGATCAATGAGATTGTAATTATTTATATTTTCCAACAGTATATTCCGAGCCTTAGGATTATTGATATTTTTATAATTACTATAGTCAAGTTCTGTATTTAATACCAGGTTGAAATCTCCACACATTATTAAAGAGTCATTTCCAATGTCCTCTATTAATTTAAAAATATTTGTGTAAAAAGACGGAGTGTCACAATTAGGACCATAAATACATAATATGGTAAACCGTGTTCCCGTGACGGTTATGTCAATCGCTACAAAATTTCCATTTTCATCGGTGACAGTATTATGAACTTTAGATTCAAAGTTTTTTGCTATAAAAATTGCAGCACCCCTAGATTGTGATGTACCATAGCTTAAAAAAAGTTCACAATCCCATTCAGCATGGATGACGTTGTACATGTCTTCTGTAAAATGTGTATCTTGCAAGCAGTAAATATTAGACTTGAGCTCTTGCAGAAAGTTGAAAACCTTTACACGTTTTTTGAAACCATTTAGACCTCTACAATTTAAAGATACAATTTTTAGTTTGTCAGTCATTTAAAATAACAATCATACATAAATGAGTTAACATGTATAGTATATGCTCTATATTACAAAAAGTAGGGTTACACGACGAAGTGACACGTGTACGCAAGACCTGTAGATTTGAGAAAGGTGAGAAGACAAAATAAGTACATTGGCATAGAAAAAAGGAAGACATAACAATATATGTTGTGGCAGCTTGGCTAAACATAACAAAAGATAAAATAGCATATGCAAATCAGTTAACTTAAATAAAATTGATAAAACTGGTACCATGCATGTAGTTTTAAGCTTTGCACAAGTTAATATAAACAGCAGTTGTTTATCAGAAGCCGCTAGTAGTTTTGATTATGTTGCATAACAGATACACGCAGGACAGACATAAGTTTGATAAGCATGTCACTATACTAAAAAGAATACTAAAGAGTTTCATTTTGGTCAAAAACACTAAGGCAGAAATGACAACATCTATTTTAGTTTTGACTTATGTAATAAAAGTACTCATGCTATTTATAGAGGTGGTTAGAAGCATCATAATTTAAGCTTTCTACTGAAAGAGTTTAATTAGAAGCATAAAAAGTATAGCAGTGATAATTTTGTTGCATTAATATAAGTATATAAACACATTAATAAGTTTTAATTTGTAGCCTAAATCTTATTATATAAACATACAGAAGAGAGTAAACATTCGACAAGCATGTTACTATTTCTAATATTTTTGTAACTAATCAATTAATTTGTAGCCTAAATCTTATTATATAAACATACAGAAGAGAGTAAACATTCGACAAGCATGTTACTATTTCTAATATTTTTGTATGTAGACACACAGAAAAATACATGTACTTCTGAACATAAAACAAACAAAACAGAAAAATAGTACTTATAAAGTGTTAGCAATAAATGTTTGTTACATGCGTGGTAGAAAGTATCAGTATATATCATAAGCGCTAAAATAAAATTGGATTGTTTAATTTATGTGCGTATTCAAGTACATAAAACATACACAGGCATATACTTAAACAGAAAGTTTGCCAATAAGATTATTCTTATCTGAGAAAAAAAAATCATAATAGAGTATTAAAAATAATGCCATTTACATGCATTATAGAATATGTGAATATAAATTTAAACTGCAAACATGAAAATCAGATTATTTAATTTATCTGCATATTCAAGTTCTCACAACATGACACAAAAACACAAGCATAAACATGAACAGAAAGTTAGCACTATAGATAATATTCATAATAAAGGATAGTAAATTATATTCGAGAACACGAAGCATGTTATGAACTAAAAGGCAGTTTATACAAGCACACTTAAAATGTATTTAGTCTTTAAGTTTTATTTTTTCTGATAATTGTATTCCCAATATACCTTGGGTATTGATAGAATAATTCATAATTTTATACCCATTATACTCATTGTAGAGATATATCAGGAAACATATGGTAATTTTGATGGCAGAGCTAATGTTCATTATATGTGATGTGAAGCCTGTGTTATACATGTATTGCACGTGCGGTACGAGCTTGTGTTCAACTACATGACTGCTTTTACGATCGACCATTCTGCAATAGTCTCATTGCGCACACAGGCTTTCTAAATCAAATTTTAGGACAATTTTGTTTTTTCGATAATTTGACATAGGAAAAGAATAACATGCAAAAGAAAAGCAATATTGTTCGAATACTTCCATTTGTAAGTGCAGAACGAGAAAACCACACCCACTGTCGTCCAGAATTGTCAGAGCGTCATGTATGAATGATTTTAACACAACTTTGTATAAAATGTTCTCAATCAAGAATGTGCAACATTTCAAGACGGGTATGTTTTAGAGAAATTACAATTTTAAGAGAGCTGCGTTAGAAGTGCCTGTGAGTGAGGGTAAGCATTATCAAATAAAACTGAAATCAAAAATATGTTAAAACCCTATTGCGTAGCTCTTGAAATAGAGTTCCTTGTTAAATAAATTACTACCATTTTTAACTAACAAATACGAAGGAAGGTAGAATTGTTTAAATAATTTACATAATATGAACCGGCCCTCGCATAAAAACATACACACCTTCGGGATATCCCGAATATTTTGTGCTTATCTGTTCATTAGGCACATGACAGTATCCATGTTATATCGTCACATCTCTTTAACATCAAAGTACTACTACTACTACTACTACTACTTGTACGACTACTACTACTACTACTACAACAACAACAACAACAACAGCAACAACAACAACAACTACTACTACTACTACTACTACTACTACTACTACTACTACTACTACTACTACTACAACTACTACTACTACTACTACTACTACTACTACTACTACTACTATTACAACTTCTACTACTACTACTACTACTACTACTACTACTACTACTACTACTACTACTACTACTACTACTACTACTACTACTACTACTACTACTACTACTACAACTACTACTACTACTACTATTACTACTACTACCACTACCACTACCACTACCACTAATACTACTACTACTATTACTATTACTACTACTACTACTACTACTACTACTACTACTACTACTAGTACAACTGCTACTACTACTACTACTACTACTACTACTACTACTATTATTACTACTACTACTACTGCTACTATTACTACTACTACTACTACTACCACTACTACTACTACTACTACTACTACTACTACTACTACTACTACTACTACTACTACTACTACACAACTACTACAATTACTTCTACTACTACTACTACTACTACTACTACTACTACTACTACTACCACTACCACTACTACTACCACTACAACTACTACTACTACTGCTACTACTACTACTAGTGGTACTACTACTACTACTACTACTACTACTACTACTACTACTACTACTACTACTACTACTACTACTACTACTACTACTATTACTATTACTACTTCTACAACTGCATTCACTACGACTTCTAAAAATTCTACCACTACTTCTACTACGACATGCTACTACTACTACTACTTCTCTTACTACTACTACTTCTACTACTACTACTACTACTACGCCTACTTCTACCACTACTACTACTACTACTACTACTACTACTATCACTACTACTTCTTCTACTACTACTACTACTACTACTACTACTACTGCTACTACTACTACTACTACTACTACTACTTCTACTACTACTACTACTACTACTACTACTACTACTACTACTACTACTACTACTACTACTACAACTACTTCTACTACTTCTACTACTACTACTACTACTAATACTACTACTACTACTACTACTACTACTACTACTACTACTACTATTACCACTACCACTACCACTACCACTACTACTACTACTACTACTACTACTACTACTACTACTACTTCTATTACTTCTACTACTACAACTATTACTACTACTGCTGCTGCTACTGCTTGTACTTCTACTAGTGTTACTTCTACTCTATGACTCTTTAATATAAAATGAATCTTTAAACTATACACTTAAACTATCATTTGGAAAGTCAACTGTAAAATAGACTGCGCAATATAAGATGAAAATGTCACATTAGTTATGCTAACATCCGAATATGTCATTGTATAAATGTTGGTTATACAGGGTGATCCTTATTCAAGCATCCTGTTCATGTGTTGCATCGAACGTTTTAAGGTGTTAAACCCCGTTGTAAACTAGCTGATTAGTAACTAGTAATTTTTCTCCTTATAATATGTCTGGATTTTCATTATTCCTATATTTTGTTATTGTTTTGTTTAACTTGTATTGTTATGGATGTTCCTGTATTGTATAGGCAATTGGACTTTTGTCTAAAATAAAAAAAAACTGCAGGTGGTTTAATCAATTTATCTCATGATAGTGTTAATGGAGTTTTATTAGCCCTTTATCATCGAAAATGTTAACTCTAATAATGACATATTCATAACGATTAATAAATAAAAAAATATAATGCGCTGATTATAATGTCTTATGTTTAACCTTACCCGCATCAGTCAAATTATTGATACACACAATTGTCTACTTTCATCAAAGGTTTATGGACTGGTTTAAATCGTCACATCATCCTATTATTTAGTAGTTGTGTAACTTTTTTAATGCGGAGTAGTATTTAACAAAATCATTATCGTGTAGCAGTGTAACAAAACGGTTTTTCTCTATACAAACCAATATGAAGCCAAAATTGAATATAACCGTTTTAGATTAATACGTTCCTCCTTTTCTTTATATATACTTAACAACAAACCTTAAAAAATTATGGAGTTGACTTTAAATCTTAACAAGACAAAACACTTATTCCGCTTGTCATCATATAAATTATAAACAGAAAGAAGTCGATACTACAGCATTTCGGGTGACAGAAAATGTAAATTTTGTAATCTAAATTGCATTGAAACTGAATTTCATTTTTATCAATAAGTCCAAAGTACAAAGATCATAAACACGTGTTTTATCCTACTTCAATGATGGTCAATGTATAATTTCCAAAGCATTTCTATGTTTATAGTACAAGCATTATTATGCCCCCCCCCCCCCCTTCGAAAAAGCATGTATATAGAGAATATTAGGTTAGTGTCTAAATGTACTTGAATTTATTCGGCGAGTTGGAGATAAGTTTACATGGCGAGGCTTTTTGACGAGCCATGTAAACTTTTCGTAGACGATCCGAACAAACTCAAGTACATATAGACACTAACCTTATATTCTATTTATCGTAGCACGTGAAAATATTTCTGCGCAGAAATATTTACAATATATTAATGAAAACCAAATCGGAGCGAGTATCTTTAATTTTGTACATAGCCTCCTCACTCGCGTATAAATACAATAATAATCAAATTTATTTTTTGCTGGAACGCAAAATAGTTCTCAAGTTTAGCGTAAATTTGTGGAGAAACAAAGCTAAGAACACACACACTTCGATTCAAGTGTAGTCAGTTTATTTAAATATGCATTTTAAATATATAATAAGAAGAATTTAATAAAAAATTACCAACAGTTTTCTCCTTGTCAGTTAACGGTAGCCATTTGTAAACAAGCCTGAGTCACGTAGAAGCACATGTGTCAATTACATACCATGGATATGCGAAGCACCAAAATCACCAAAGAAACATTGAAACAACACAGAATGTTGGATTTATTTTGTGTAAATATTGAAATTCTGAACAGCGAAAACTGCCACCTAAAATTGAGTGTGTCTGCAGGAAATTTAAGGTACAAAAAGTAGTCCGTCGTGTAAGTGTCAGATAAAGCAAGGTGCCGGACAAAGCTTAAGTTTATCTGACACCCTAGATTTTTCTTCTATAAAATCATTTAGTGGTTGGATAAATATTGCTTTGCGCCTGTCCGTCGGTCGGTCGATTGGTCGGTAGGTAGGTCGGTCCGTAGACCATTCATTTCCGCAAGATATTAAGGGAAGCCTTTGACCTACCATGCAAATTACTGGTTACTTGGGAGGAAAGAAAGAAGCCTATTGATTTTCAGGTCAACAAGTCAAAGGTCAAGGTCACAGGTGCTCGTGACATAAAATGTAATAGGTACACCAGTCATTTCAAGTAGTCATTTAAAGTATCTTTAATACCCTTGAAAAACATCGCTTAAGCAGGCTATCAAATGTGATAAAAATAACGCAATTCCCTGATTATTGTATTGATTATGAACATCTGTAAATGCATTCTAGCATTTTGTCCTGTTTTAAAAAAGACCTGTTCAAGTCCGTTGCTTCGGCCATATAGTGAATATTTTGCTTGCTAACGTCTATAGGTGGGGGATTGAAAGCATTTACATTTTACTATAAGCAGGGGAAGGGGAGAGCGTACATGTTTTACAAACATCTATTGTTAATACTTAAGTGATACCTATTTATTATTTTTCCTATCATAATAATCTTTGTTAACGTCTTTCATTACATAATTTCTTATTTATCAATCATTTGGTACACTTGTGTTATTTGTATAAAAACAGTAAATTTATTAAGCATCAACGCCTCAAATACTTGATAGCAGAACAGAAAATAGCATGATATTTTATTTTAAATTAAGCGATGCACTCCCTTTTTTGTATAACGAAAGGTATAGACATCCGAATAAATGTTATGTTCAAGTTGTTTGATTAATATTTCTTGTCAATCCTTAATTATAGTTGCGAAGTACGGGGATTTATTGCGGCAAATAATATTGAACATCTACACAGAAAGTTCTGTAAAAGACTGCTAAATGTTTAATTATCAACAAATCCATTGTCATTGTCATACTGAATTTGGTCGACTTCCTTCATATAGTAGTAGATACCTAAGAATTGTTTAATATTTTTTAAACTGACATCAAAATAAACAAGGAAATTGTATCCTTAATACTGTCATTAAATATGCAAAGATTAGAAATTGATGCCCAAAATAACACTGTTAATTGGTCCTCCAAAGTTCACCAAATTTTGAATAATGCAGGATATACAGATGTATGGTTATTTCCTGAGTCTGTTATTATTGATAGTTTCATTCCTCTGTTAAAGAATAGATTCAGAGATCAATATATATCTGAGTTGAGAGTTAATGTTGATGCATCAACCTCATCACTAGTTTATTAGGAACTTAAACCTGTATTTTAAAGGTCTCTGTATTTAGATGTTATTGACAATAAAACACATAGAAATATCTATCTATCTCAATACGCCTATCATTACATAAATTGTTGATTGAAACTGGCAGACATTACAACATTACAACATTAGCAGAAACGAAAGAAAGTGCACTTTATGTAAACTTAATGACTTAGAAGACGAGTATCACTTTATAGTTAAATGCCCGTTTTACTTAGAAGAAAGAACCAAATACATACCAACATACAACTCAACAAGACCAAGTATGCACACATTTTTGAAACTTCTGAACAGTAATAATATAAAAACGCCTAGGAAGTTAGCTATTTACTTTATAACATGCTTTAAAAAAGAGATAGTTATATATTTCTCTAACGGAACGTTTGTTAATGTCATTAATGTACAATTTGGTATGAAATGAATCTATTAGTTGCCTGTTTCCACTGTCTTTCCTTAAACATTAGTTTATATACCAAACCAGTTCATAATATACTACCACACAACACTCTCACGCATACTATATCTCCTCCTACATTACACACAAACACACAAACACACACACACACACACACACACACATAGATGTGTTTGGTGTCAAACGGGGACTGTGTACAAAACCACCACAATTGGGGACTTCTTTAAAAATGAATTAACTGTGCCCATTTTTTGAAAGAAAAGCAATAATGATATTTAAAATGATTTGGATATATACAACTATGTCTAGCTTTAAAAAATCTATGTGTGAATTATTACTCACTAAATGGGGACACACACCGATACAAGCAATACTAATATTTACTCATGAAATGGGGACACTAAACTAAATTAACTAAACGTTTGAAATTATTTATTTTGATTGCAAATTAATTGATAAAATACAAATTAAGCTCATTAAAGATGCAATGACACATATGAAAAACTTCTCCCAAATATTTAAAGTACCGAAAGTAAATTATGGCTTCAATATTATAGCTATAAGGGATTTTGGACGACTCCTACTACTACTCCTACTTCTACTAGTACTTCCACTTCTTCTCGTACTACTACTACTCTACTACTACTATTATTATTTGTTATTATTACTTTTATTATTATTATTATTATTATTATTATTATTATGTTGTTGTTGTTGTTGATGTTGCTGCTGTTGTTACAAACATAAAATACATGTCTAGAGTATTTGTAGTTTACGCCTATTTTCAATTTCTACAACACATCTATACAAAGACATTATCATCGACGTGTCTTCTAACTTTTTCATACATTTTTAACATAGAAAAATTCAAATCCTTTTTGTTTATGCCAGGCTTTTTTGTCTAAACTTTTTAAGATATTTTTGATAATTCAGTGTAGTCACAACCGAACCCGTCATCATAAATTTCATGAATTATTTATCTTATTTATAAATTATTCTAATGACTCTCAGACTGGTTTTTAATAGAAATGTACTTCATTCCGTGCCAATAAGTCGTCTACGACTCACAACGTATCATTATGCAACTATTTGTGAACAATTATTGTACACTAACGTGAATAACAACACAAATATTCAAAATTTAGCATCGTTTCGCATTACAATCGCTTCATAATTTTATCAATTTCAACTGATGAATACTCATAGCGTGAACGGTTTTTACATCTATATTTTCGTCTGTAGTGTTATTTTTATCCATTTTATACACGTTTCATGTATTTTTTGTAATCTGTGTCAACAAAGTTGAAAAATATCTATTCGCCAATCTGTGAACAAATCCCTTTAAGTCAGTATTGAAATAAATTGCATTAAACATAAATATTATGTGAGTAAATGTGCAATAAAATCGATATAAAACATCATTCTTTAAACTTATTCTAGCCTTAATATCTCTGAGACATCGCAGCAATGCTATTTACGATGAAACCATACAATCACTTTATTTAAATGACAGTCGTATACAATATAGAGCGTGAGAAAAAAAGAAGTTTTTATTTACACTGGTTTGTAAAATACTTTTCAAAATTATAATCCACATTATTAATGTAGGAGTAGTAATAGTAGTAGTATTAGCAGCAACTGCGTAGTTTCCCTTTTTGTTGTTATACAAGTAGTAAAAGAAATAGTAGTATAAGTAGTTTGTATTCCGCAAGGAAAAATGTAGTTAGTAAGTGTACTAATATCTGCAGTAGTGTTAGGAGCAGCAGCCGCAGCAACAACAGCAGCAGCAGCAGTAGTAGTAGTAGTAGTAGAGAGAGTAGTAGCAGAGTAGTATTAGTATTAGTAGTAGTAGTAGTAGTAGTAGTAGTAGTAGTAGTAGTAGTAGTAGTAGTAGTAGTAGTAGTCGTAGTAGTGGTCGTAGTAGTAGTAGTAGTAGTAGTAGTAGTAGTAGTAGTAGTAGTAGTAGTAGTAGTAGTAGTAGTAGTAGTAGTAGTAGTAGTAGTAGTAGTATTTGTTGTTGTTGTTGTTGTTTTTGTTGTTGTAATAACAGTGATAACGGTATTGATAGTTTTGAAGATGTTGGTGATAGGGTTTTTGAAGATTGTGATAGCGGTATGATGATGGTGATCGGTAGAAATGTATGGCTGTGAAAACAGTGATGATGTTAACGATAACAGTGATATTGACGGTGAAAATTGTTGATGAAGATAGTAAAATAAGGGATGATAGAGTGGATAGCGGGGATGAAAGTGGTGCTAGTGGGGATTAAAGTGCTATATGTGGTAGGTGATAGTGGATGACGATGATGATAGTGGGTGGCTGTGGTGGTGATAATAATGACGATGGTAGTGATAGCGATAAGGATGCTTGGGGAGATTTTCTGATGATGGTGATAGCATGGATTATGGTGGGGGCACCCCTCTTGTTGTGTGTGTCCCCGATTAGAAAGTTTTTTAGGCTTGGATGTTCCCGATTGTCAGCTTACATATATAGTCCTACAATATTGACCTGGCACTCAGTTGTTTCAGTGACGATTTTTAGTTTCGTCGGTCGTTTTTATAGAGCAAACACTAGATAAAAATCAATCACTGTTTTTGATACATTGTTTGTCTGGAAGGGCAGCCTAATGGTATTTATACAATAAGTGCATAAGTACATGTTAAAACACGTTAAACACACATTTAGTATATCAAATTGTTAACAGAGAACGTACGTCCCGATAAAAGCTACGGAAAAGAATGCAATTTTCACGAGTGTCAGGTCAATATTGTCGGACTATTGCAGTATATGAACAGACACTAAAACGAGTTAATGCAATTCTAACTTTTAATAAGTTTATTAAATTTAGATAGAGCTAAAATAATAACAAGTGCATAAAACCTATCACTTCTAGATCAGGTCGATTGTTGTAGAATAGTTTACCAGTACTGAATAAAAAGTACAGACTTATTTTCGTTGCTTAACAAACGATATAAAATATTCACATTTACTTCTCCCTGGTTTATTCATATATTAGCTTGAAAGGCTGACTACACGTATTTCTTGTTCCTTTCTTACTCTGCATGCGAGTGGATATTAAAGATATCCAAAAGGAAGATAAAACCTAAAACTACAAAACATATTTCTAAAATAAAATGCATAACACAAGCAGCTTTATGTCCTCGATATTAATACCGAAAAGTTCGGCCATATAAACTGCAATAATCACTACACATATTCCATACATTTTCTAACGCTGCTATTCATTGTAGTAAAATAAGTATAACAATCATGTTAGTTTACCTACAAAAGTAAAAATAAAAAAACACAAAAGACACACATTATAAAGAAACTAACATTTTACATGTAAATGGTCTTGTTGCAATCGGGTATTACAGTTTCCAATGTTATAATTTTGTGTAATAGTGCATACAGTTGAAATCACATTGTGGAATTTACACACAAAGACTTCGATCATTGGTTGTTTATATGTACATAAAATGTAAGTGCTTTCAGAAATTTATCGGAATAAAATCGAAATACTTCAAGGGATTCAATTTTTTTACTGAACAGAATGCTTAAAATTGATATTGACAAAACGAATAAATGAGTTTAATTTATCACGACTGACCATTTGACAATGTTTCAGATTTTCAACATCATGATCATTCAAACAGTTTTTTGTTTTTTTCAGAAGCCATTCGATTTCTCACGAAGTCCTTGATGTTTTTCCACGTTCTTCTCTCCAAACCTGGAAACCTTTGTTTGCATTTTTCAATTTCTGATTTGCCTGGAAGCTTTCCCCTAGCAATATGCATGGTGAAATGACCTAAAGCAGCGGCCTTTTCACTTTCTGACCACGGGCGTTTGACTGCGTTCGTTTCTGGAAAAAAACAATGACTAAAATAATATTACTGGACAAATATCTTTATTTGCAATATGGACATGATAAAAACAATGTTTTGTCGTATGCAAACCTGCACTGTATACAAGTTACATCAATACACTCCATTAAATCATACCTATATAAATATAAATAAATATATATATATATATATATATATATATATATACACACGTTTATCCTGCTAGGTTTAGAACACCGGAATCGCGAGCCTTGTCGAGCATTTCCGATGTTCGAGCCAAGCAAGATAAACTTCTCTATATTCAACACTAATCCTAGTATTGTATTGTATTGAGTCCGTCATTTTATCTTCAAAACGTTATAAAAACAAACGTATAACAAATTGTGGAATTCATAAATTGGTAGTACAACTGCTTTTACTACATGCTGTCATTTTACTGTAGGTATCTGTGTACTGAATGACCACGGCCTTTATTAAGAAGTGGTCAATTGAAGTGGTCAATTTATAATAACTATAGTGTCGTCAGTTTTAACATTTTGGAGATTGGAGCGAGTGATGAAATTATGATAGCTGGATAAATGGGATTCCTTAAAATACAATTCAGTGTAGAATAGGTTTGTCGTCTTGAATGTGTTTAGATAAATACCCCGAAATCTAGTATTCTAAATACCTAACCCAAATATGCACTGTATATATACAATAAATCGTGCGTAAAAGCCTAACTTCAAGTGGTACATTACAATACCCCTAGGGTAGGTCTTCTCCCAAATTGAAGAATGAACATATTTTGAAATGCTGATCTATTTACGAGTACAACCAAATATGGATGTAAGACCGTTGAATTCATTAGTTTAAACCGCGTACATATGGGTGACGTCTTATGAAGCCAAGTTTATAAATGAATAATGTCTGGGTTTTCCAAAGAATACAAATACGAATCCGTATAAATATGCGTAACATTTTATATCACATTAAAACAATTGATACAACCTCATATTTTGATGGATATATAAAGAAAGATATTTTTATACGAACATGTCTTTCATTTCGATATTAAAACAAAACTACTACAAACGGAATTTGACAAAATAAACATTAAAAGTTTTATAAAAGTAAAAAAAAAACAGAAAATATTGAAATCAAATAAACAATATTTCTTTTCAATTTATGTATGAAATTCGGAATAATGATAACATGTGTTTAACGATATCTGATTAGTTAAAATCGGAACGTTAAATATAAGAAACTTATAACGCATGAACTCTATATAAAATGGCGATAAAAAAGAGTGTATTGTAAGTTCAATATTATGTGGAAGTTTATGCCTTGTATTTTTCGGAGGTCGATATTTCGCAAACGTTACACTAGATTTGTTAGTGCAAGAGATCATGCTAGATGACGGAGGGATGACTTACAAACACGGAAATTTGCTTGTAGCAACAATAGACAAGGTCTGTCAATCTTTGAACGTTACCAAAAACTGTAATCAAACCAGAGAGAACATCAATGGAACGTGTGCTTAGAACAAAGGTACATCAAATATCCCCGTCGGTATCTGTATTTCAATGTTCACTAAGCGCAAGCCAGTGACAATTGTAACACAATTTTATTTATTTGTCTTTCGTTTTCCTAAATAGAAACTTTAAGATAAAGCTTTGAAGGAATTTGGTAGAGGTTCACCCACGGTACATGTCTATGGGATTATATCGAAATTCAGTAAATGGTTTCTGACGAGACGATTGTCAAAGTTGCCTCAACGGCTATATACAGTTAAACCTCCCCACGCCCTGTCGGCCATGTTTTTTACAAATTAAAATTATCTAAAGGAATTTGGTAAAAGGCTACCCAAATAACATTTCTGTGCAATTATTTCGAAACCCAGCAAATGGTTTCCGACGAGAAGATTGCCAAAATTGCCTATACAGCCATATACGGACCAATTTCCCCTCCACCCGGCGGCCATGTTTTTTAACGAGGCTCACCCAAGGAACATTTCTGTCAAATTATTTCGAAATCCAGTAAGTGGTTTCTGACGAGAAGATTGTCAAAGTTGCCTATAATGCCATATACGGTCAAACTTCCCCAACCCCTGGTGCCGATGTTTTTTATGGAATCAAAATTATTTGGAGAAAATTTGATAGAGGGTCACCAAACGAACATTTCCATGAAATTATTGTAGAAATCCAGTGGTTCGTGACGAAAAGATTGCCAAAGGTGCATATACTGCCATATACGGTCAAACGTCCCCGGCCCCTGGCAGTCATGTCTTTAACAAATCTAGATTATTTGACTGAATTTGGTAGAAGCTAACCCAAGAAACAATTCTTAAAATTATTTCGAAATCCAACCAGCGGTTTCTGACAAGAAGACTTTTAAAGATTTCAATACAGCCATACTAGGAAAAAGGCCCCGCCCCATGGTGGCCATGTTTTTTTAACGAATCAAAATGATTAGAAACAATTTGGTAGCGTGTAACCGAAGATTTTTAAAGTGTTCTATATTGCTTTATAAGGAAAACTGCCCCACCCCCTGGCGGCCATGTTTTTTAACGAATCAAAATGATTTGTAGGCATTTAGTAATTTGGTAGAGGTTTACCCAAGATTAATTTCTGTAAAAACTTTTTTGAAATCCAGCAAGTGTTTTCTGACAAGAAGATTTTTAAAGTTTCCCAGTTTTTTAAGCTTTTGGTTGTCATGGCAACCAGAGTTTTCCATATATTCCAATGAATTGAAGGATCGTTTTAAAGAACCATCCCAGTATCATTCCTGCCAAAGTTTGGTTAAAATCCACCCAGCGGTTTCAGAAAAGAAGTTGTTTAAGTAATTTGTTGACGACGGACTACGACGACGGACGCTGACTGACCAGAATAGATCATCCTTGAGCACTTCGTGCTCAGGTGAACTTAAACGACACAATTATTACATTAAATAAAACCAGTTGAGATGAACGGAAAGAATACAGACTCATAAATCGGCATAATTTACATATTTATCACATAGAAAATGTAAACAGATGTTAAAACGCGTTCGACACATATGTATACTACAATTATAATTTATGTCATTATATGTTATATAATGATAACAATTTATTATTAAAGTATATTAATAACTCCCTTCAATATCAATGTATTGGAAGAGTGTGTTTTATTGGGAATTTCCGACTATCGTTAAGAACCGCTAATTCATTGTAAATATTATTAATAAGACTCCGTGGCAAATATTACGTGGATATAAAAACCGGTTTTGAAACAATACAGACAAGAAAAAGAATGATGCAGTGCACAATATTTAGCGCGCCGTTGGAAGCAATTAAGTATAAGCGTAAAAGAAAACGAAACACTACATTAAAAAGTTAATATTTACTCAAGTTAATAAAACAGATACTTCATAATTTCCTGCAAATTTATTTATAAAGCTTCTTTGAAAATACGAAGCTATGGAAAGTCCCTATGTTTAAGATATCTATTCGATCATTATGTTATGTCCGTACAAGTAAATTGATCTTACCGCCTCATATTTGTCATCAGTGATACTTGCATAGTGTAAAGAAATCACTTTATTATATATTATTTGTCAGGCAAATCAAAATTTACTTGAAGTTACATTTATTCAATAAAATAGTTTCGGGAATGAATATTAGCGTTTATTACGTCGGCAGTGAAATAAAGAGGATATTTGTTGATTTCAGTGTAAGATTGTATTGTATTTCACGAGTGTTTTTAGAAAATGATATTTGATATTACCCGTTAGTATGGTGGGAAAAAAGTACCATATTTTGTGAGTCGTTGTCGCTAAATTATTTTTTTAAATAATTTTATAATGTGTTTTATGTAAACAATGCATGTACATATTGTACATGTACATAAATTTGCCAGGGGTTGTAAACCACTACTTGCAGATCAATGCTATTTATGGAAAAATAGTCCGTTTTATATCATATTTTCACTGCAGTGAAAATATAAATCTGCTCCAACAGTGAAAATATAAAATTTTATTTCACCAATAAAATTCGATATTTTACTGAAAAGCATATAATAAAAGTACTTATACCATGCGTGCCAACAAAATACTAACGTCAGGGAACATTCATCAAATTTGAAAATAATGATTTGACTTCATTTTGTGATAACCAAAACGTTAAGTTATATTAGATAGCGGCAATTTAAAACTGTATTTCTTTGAAAAATAATATCTCAAGCGTTTTTTTTGTATAGCTATTAAAGTAGATAATGCATTCATAATTTAAAACGTAATAATACCCAGATTAAATCAAATATTTAGAAGTAAATTACGACGTATTACGTAGCTTGCGCCATAGAATATTTATAGAAAGATGCAACATCTATTTATATATTGAATTATCTCTACAGGAGAAGATAAGAGAAAAATGTAAATCGAAATATTGTTTAATAAATCACAACCGTTATACACATTATCATGCATGGTAAGTTTATAAATACAATTCTCTATTCTTATTATTCTTATTGTCTAAGATTCTCTACATGTTTGTTGCAAGTAATTGAACACATCTAACATCGGCCGCTGCGACAATGCGTGATATTAATAGAATGACTCACAGCTGTTGACCCTGTAAAAGGCGCAGGTCACTTTCTCTGTTTGGAGTGTGTTGAACCTACTA
>CM051027.1:16603141-16948141 GCA_027627225.1 Congeria kusceri
CAGCTCATGTAGAACACTAGGTTGTTTCTTGCTTACTTGGACTGTCCTCGTGTACCGAGGCGACGGGTGGTGAGTTTCGGAAACCGTTGGCGTATGATCTGAAAAAGGAAGCACGAGACTTTACAGGCTAAATAATGCATGAATAGTGCATAACGATTGTGTTTCATCGCAAAGAAAAGTATAGCTTTTTGAACAGATAGATCTAGGGTAATATATAATTGTGACATGACTGTCACTAATACGCACATAGGTATACCTGTAGGTATTAGAGTGTGAAGACAATTTAAATGTTAAACCCTCAGCTCTAAATTTACACTCGCGGGTTTAATTTGTACTTGTGGGTATATTTCTCTGACCCAAACATGTAGAAAAAAACATGATTTTTATGCATTGAGCCTTTCCAGAATTGACCACTATCATTTAAACTCGTTCCACCGCGATTGGTAAAGGATTAATTTCTTCACAAGCGCTAGACGTACAAGATTAATTTACATAATGATTTTAAAAAAATGTAGAAACGTCTACATGCTCAATCCGTGTCGCGTGATCTGATTTCTCTACCTTGACAAACTTTATTGCATGAACTGAGTTATCTACCTTGCCAAACATTATCACATGGCCTGAGTTTCCTACATTGCCAAACTTTATCACATGACCTGAGTTTCCTACATTGCCAAACTTTATCACATGACCTGAGTTGCCTAAATTGCCAAACATTATTACATGACCTGAGTTTCCTACATTGCAAAACATTATAACATGACCTGAGTTGCCTAAAGTGCCAAACATTATCACATTACCTGAGTTTCCTACATTGCAAAACATTATCACATGACCTGAGTTGCCTAAATTGCCAAACATTATCACATGACCTGAGTTCCCTACCTTGCCAAACGTTATCAACGATCTGAGTTTCCGACCTTGCCAAACTTCATCACATGACCTGAGTTACCTACCTTGCCAAAATTTATTACGTGACCCGAGTTACCCACCTTGCCAAAGGTTGCGGCCCCTGCCGGTGAAAACTTCATCTTCTTACAGAAGTCCAGGTAGTGCTGGTAGAGCACACACCGGGGCAGGCACACGCCCTCCGCCCGCTCGTAGTTCTCAGACAACCTGAAAACATGAAGACGCGGGTGTTTTTTTTATCATAGTGTAAAACAAAGTATTTTGAAGACACTCGGGTTTTCTAAATTGTTTCAAAATTTGAACGTAGAACAAACTTTTGGAGTCAGTTGTATTTTTTAATCATTTCCGAAAGTTTACTGTAGAACAAAGTACATTAGAGATACTTGCATGTTCTTATTATATAATTTTGTTAAAAATTTAAGTGTGGAATAAAGTATTTTGTGACAATTGCATTCGTTAATACATGTAGTTTTTGACATTTAAGTTTAGAACAAAGTATTTTGGGGACGATTGTATTTTCTAATTAATTACTGGACGATGTATTTGAACATACCAATTGGTGTGAAACATGGTTGACTGCAAGATGGAATGTACAGATTTAATGCATTACTCACAGTAAGGTGTTTATTCGTTTTTAGGAAACAAAGCAATTTACGGGAATATCATATTGTAAATGACTAATAATTTACACCCCTATTAATTCATTTTCTCCGTTTGGCAGCAAAAATATCTGCAGTAATGTAAGGGCATTTTAGGAAACAAAGCAATTAACGGGAATATCATATTGTTAATGACTAATAATGTATAACCCTATTAATTATTTTTCTCCGTTTGGCAGCAAAAATATCCGCAGCAATGTAAGGGCATTAATATTATTTGTAGTATGTTGTAAAGAAAACAGATTATGTGGTCAGCCTTTGGTATTTATACTACTAATACACGTCTACTTGGCGCAAAAAAGTCATGTAACTGATTTTTTTAAAGTAAATTTTCAGTTGTTGTTGTTTTGTAAATTTGGATCCTGTACACCTTTCATATAAAAAATTTGGATGTTAGGATCGTATTCTACCTGGAAATCTTGACTTTTGCAAAACAAATCATATGCTGCGCAAAAAGTATGGTAACTGCCGTAGTAACGTTGTTTGTGCACTAATAAAATGCGTTCACAAAAACCTCATAAACTAACTAAGTTAAGTAAAAAATGGTCATATACAAACTATAATTTAAATAATGATTATCAATAAATATATCTTGTCCAAATGTGTAAAGGTTATTTTTGTCGACGCAAAGTCGCGTAAATCTGTGAACTTACTTGACGTTTCGCATGTATTCAATTTTCAGCGCAAAAAGAATTGTATGCTTATATTTTTGTGAACTAACTGAACTGCAGATAAATTACATATGTGCCTTAATGGGCTTATTATAATGTATTGTAAATATATTACGTATAGATTCAATTTTACAATCAACATTAACAAAATCGGTTTTTGCACTTGTTGTAAAAAATAAGAAATGTCAATTACCTTTTGCTCCAAGCGGGCGATATGTTACAAATCTTGACTGTTGGAGAAATAAACACTGCCTGGTTGAGGCATATTGTCTAACGATTTTAAAAGCTGACTGCTTTACAATGTCAGCTTTCCATTTCGAACCTTATTGTGGGATTGCATTGAACTTCGTTTATGCCAACATACATTACACGTGCATTATACCCAAAGCATCGGATGCATTGCTATGATAATGATTAGTAAAAGCATAACTTTAATGACAAACAATCAAGAAATGACACAAAGTAGATTTTTTCGTCATTTCTTGATTATTTGACATGAAAAATTATGGCTTTACTAATTATTATCGCAGCCACGCGTCGAATGCCTGTGATTACATCCACAAAAGCGGTCGGCCTGTTCGAACTGACAACGAATTTGTGACTAAATCTATGGTGGTGTCGTAGTTTTTTGCCACATAAACGAGACTTAGCCTAACAGTATAGACCGATTTAACACATTTCATCCAGCTTAGGCGGATTTAGAAGGGGCGGAAAATTGTCCAAGATACGATTTTATAAACCTCACAATATCTTAAAACATGTGCATTTCGTTGCCAATGATGATATTCAGTCAAATTATTGTTATAAAAACTGTTCTTAGGTGTTTTCGTTTTGGAGATATCGCGACTTTCGATATGTATCTCAACAGGTAAATAAAATTTACGAGAATATCCCATTATAAAAAGACATGTAACGTGTGATGGCATGAATCTGCGCATTCTCAGAGCGCTGTCTCAACTAAACAACAGACACGTGGTGAAGAAAATTAAGTTAAATTAAAACGCTCTGTTTAAGGTATATTTTATCATGTCAACTATGATACTTTGAGTTGTACATCTTGAAAAACACGTTGCAGCTGCGAATATTTTACAATGAAATATGAAAAACTATTGCATATTACGGTAAATATATAAGGTTATAAAAATGTTCGATCGTTAAGAACCAAACGAGTGGGAAAGCACTGTTCGCTGTAATATCAAACTACAAAAGGTGAGTCATGTACAATGATCATACGCTATTTATCAATGACACCCATGGCAATTTTTTTTTCTCAATCCACCAACGAATCGGCTGCGTGACTAAAAAAGCCGAGACTATTCAATGACCAGAAAACACTGTTCGGCGCACACAACTAAAAAGCAGTTATAATTTCTGAACCCACCGGCGGATCTGCACAGTGATTGAAGGCGCCGTGAAGATTCTATGGCCAGAATGCCCTGTTCATTGCACAAGACTTTAAATATATTGAGTCATGTTTAATGTCCGCGCCTCGCTCCACGCTATTTCTCTGACACCAGTAGCATACAAGACAAGCAGTTATAATTTCTGAATCCACCGATGGATCAGAAAAGTGAGTAATTTGTTTGTTTGTTTTGTTTGTTTGTTTGGATTTTTACGCCGTTGTTAACAGTATTTCAGTCATATCACGGCGGTCAGTTAACCTACTCACAGTTTTCCTGGGCAAGCTTAGCCGATCTAAGCGGGTTACCAGTACTAAATGCAATACTTATGCCAGTTTTACAACTGCCCAACTTAGGGGAACAATGGCCGTATAAATAATTTCATGACCGATCCACACACAAGTTATATGGCCGGGCTGGGGTTCGAACTCACGAACCACAGATTGACGGTCCAGCGCTCTACCAACTGAGCTAGCCTGGCCCGGCAAGAGTGATTAAAAGCGCCGTGCAGATTCTATAGCCAGAAAGCATTGTTCATTACACAAGACTATATAAATATGTTGAGTCATTTTCAATGTCCGCGCCTCGCCCCACGCTTTTTCTCTGACACCAATGACATAAGACAAGCAGTTATAATTTCTGAATCCACCAGCGGACCCGCCGAGTGATTAAAAGAGCCGAGGAGATTCACTGGCTCAGTGGCGGCCCATGACGTCCGAGAGAACAGCGCGTTTCTCAGCGTTTCCCATTCCAGTTATCTGCGCGACCTCGCCTGTGTGTGACATCTTGCGGATATAAATGATAATGTTTGTGTATTTAGAAATCTCAACATACAGTTATTATCACCCGTGACTCTCTTACCGCGATACGGCCGCAGAAACCGAGGAATGCGTGCAATGTGCGAATATGAATTATTTTTCAACGATTTGGGATGGATTTTCAACAAAGGCATATTAAATGTGTGAGTCACCCGTTTTTCCGTGTACGATTTGCCTATGGTCCGCGTTATATCTACAATCTGCCCGATGAACCAATCAGTGTTTTTTTTTTATTTTACACATAACAGCGTCGGCGTTTCTAAATTTCTAAAAAGATCGCCGTGTTGATCCATGTTCAACTTTGTTATTATTTATAATAACTGGTATTGTTAGTTTGCTGCAATAAACATAGTGTAAGGTTTTTATAGAGTTTTGTATCCACAGGCCATAGTTCCAACATAGTGTAAGGTTTTTATAGAGTTTTGTATCCACGGGCCATAGTTCCAACATAGTGTAAGGTTTTTATAGAGTTTTGTATCCACAGGCCATAGTTCCAACATAGTGTAAGGTTTTTATATAGAGTTTTGTATCCACAGGCCATAGTTCCAACATAGTGTAAGGTGTTTATAGAGTTTTGTATCCACGGGCCATTGTTCTATCTTTGCCAAGGACAATACAGCATTTTGGCGTTTCGGCTAAATATATTTTTTTCTAAATGTTTTGTTTGTGTATTTGTTGGTTAGCTTCTCGAAAGGGAGATATACTATTAATTTGTTTTTGTTTATAACAATGCAAGCTTACGTGAGAAACTACGTGTTCAAATCAATTAAAGACATACATCGATGAATACGCTCAATGACAAGTTTGTTTGTATATATATAACACAATTGTTTAAATATACACATTTTGAACATGTCTGAATTTTCGTAACCTCAATTATGTCAGGAAAACTGCAGAAAATGCCAATGAGAGTGTAAATATCTCAATCCACAACAATTGCTTCGCGCAACATACATACGCCGGTTACTACGGGAACACCCTGAAATCGATTTTGTTATTTGAACATTTTCTTAAGGAAAACCATTTATTAGTATTATGAAATTTAGGAGTAAATTAAAGGATTAAGCAGTGATAACATACGAGATAGTCCAGCAAGACTGTTACATGTCTGTCAAATATCGAGGCTCCTTATCGGAGGGTTTTACTAAATGGGATGGTAAGAAAACAAAAGCCGAGAGAGCCGATGTTAATTCGCAGCGGCGCCTGAATACAAAGAATTATTATGATTGTCATTACATGCTGAATCAATTGTTTAATAATGGAATTATATTTAAAATTTCTATATTATGTTAAATAATATTATTTAAACGTTTCAATACGTTTGTTGTCAAATAATTATGATTTAAACAGACTGCAGGTCTTCAAGAGTTACAATAATTAAAAGATCAGGTTTTGTATTACTTTTTAATTACTTATTTCATTATTTTATTTATACTGAATCTAAACACAGTTCATAAACCTGCACATGTTACCTTATATTCATAACGCAAATACCCATGTTTTATTTAGGCCGCTTTTCCGCATCCGCACGAAATCGAACAAGTTATAAGTTACGGTTGAACCGTTTCCGTATGTCTGAGGTCCGCAACCGCAAGGTAGTTTATTTACAGATTTATATTGCAAACAGTCCAATTCTTCTCCTATACATGAACTTTGTAGTTTGTTCATGTTGGAGAACATAATACTAAAGAAGACCTTCCTAAACGTAAGTTCTTACTTCAGAGGTGAAAAGGTCATAAAATACCTCTTAACGACATAAAGCAAATATAAGTTTAAACTATTGTTTGTCTGTTCCATTTAACACAAATGATTATTCAAATGTAATTCGCATTTTCGGGCAGGAGCATTCTACACTGTCTAAGGGAGTCCTTACCACTGCAAGGTCAGGGCGACCTGGGACTGTCGCGGGTGGCCCCTTTCGTGACCCCTTTCATCACAGGCGATATCATCATCTTTGTCTGTCCAATCTGAAATAGCATATACACATATAGCTGCACCAAAATGTCATTTCCAATCAAGCGAATAGGCTAGGCTGACTGGTTGGGCTAATGGTTGGCGCGTTCGCTTGCCATCTAGGTGACCCGGGTTCGATTCTGCTTCGGTGCAAGCGAGCTCACCAAACCGGACAGAAGCTGCCCTCCAGTTTCTACCACAACGCAAACAAGAAATGTCTTTAAAAAAGACAATCGGCGTTGAAATTAATATTGAAATGTCATTTAAAAATTACCTAAACAGACGGCCAAGATGATCGGTTACGTGACTTCTCAGACCCCAGATTTTTTGGTCCCCACCAATATTAGGAGACTAATTATTGGACCCCAGATTTTTCGGACACTATAAGAAAACTTCTCGGACCCAAAAGTTAATTTGAGATAAATTTATTAATTTAAAAATTAAATAAAATTATCATTAATATCTATGCCGTGAATAAACCAATCATACAACTCCATGTTTCCACCAGTGATATATGAATAACCAAAATAATTTAGGTTAACATAATTGTTATCTGAATTTGTCAAGCCAATTTAAACAAATTAACAATGTAAGAAAATAATTTCGGGAATGAATTTAAATTATTATGTATCAGACGAGTCTAAATAGTTATTTATAGTGCCGGTAATATACCATTCATGTTAGTTATCTAATATAATAACGATTTGAAGTCAAATAAGCATTTATACTGTGTATCCCAATAAAAAGCATTAGTCAGGGAACATTCAGCGATTTTTGAAATGTTTAGACTTTACTTTTGATAACGCAAACATAAAAATTGATTAGACTATGACAATTTTAAATTATATCAGTACAAATATGATATATCAAGGGTTCATGTGTATAATTAGTATTGCAAATTGTGTATTCATGCTACGCGAATAACAATTCGGCGTATTCCGAATCTTCTTTCATAACATTTTATCTATAGAAAATGAAGCATCTTTGGACAGATTAAACAACATCTACTGGAGAAGTTGATAGAACGATGCAATTATAAATAATCGTTAATAAATCGTAACCACAATTTTAATTAAAATTAACAGTAAGTTTATAAATATATTATTTTTTTTCCCCATTTATTGAACTTTTTAGGTTTATGATTCTCTGAACGCTATTATTGACGCATGTACGAGTATATTAACACACTATATACAACTGTTGCTAGCTACGCGCGCTATTTTTAGAATGACACTACGTTTCTGGAATGTGATGAACTCGTTAGAATCAATGGGCTACATGGAACGGCAACTCTGTGAATGAGATTTATGAATGGCAACATTGCACAATTGCTATTTATAGAGCGTACTGCTTATATAAATGTAGGCTAAACAAATAATTATTTCGTTACGTGAATGAATATAGCATTCTGTTTATGGCATACAATGAGAAAATACGTTCATAATTGGCCTCAGTTCTAGAGTATATGTCGAGGATATGTTTCAATCGCTTATGTAAACAATTATGTAAATTTGTAATCCCCAAAAGTATGCAACAGTTATTGGTATACGTTAAACCATTGTTTGAAGTTTGCATTCCCTAAAATTAGAAAATTTGCCCAATTCTATTGGCATTCAATTTTCGCGCTGCATAATTATCGCAAGAAATATAAGTCAAAAGTAATCTTAGACAGCTACGCCGAAAAAAAAATCAAAATTACAAAACATTACGCCAAAAATAAAATAGCTGGAAATTGCAGAGCTCTATCAATCCAAATGTGTCCCAAATTTCGATGTGGCGCTCAAATTAAATTAGGTAAATTAGGTATGGGCAGGGAAAGATCTAGAGCAAAATAGCAGAGTGCTGGAGACTGCAGAGTGCTGGAGACTGCAGAGTGCTGGAGACTGCAGAGTGCTGGAGACTGCAGAGTGCTGGAGACTGCTCCTTTTTGTTTCATCCTGCTGCACCTCTGGGCTGGTCAACACCGAAAAGCTGATAATCGTTAGAAAGTCGATATACTTTTGCAATTATTCAATAACAAATAATTAGAAAATGTTTAAAGACTTTAATGAGAAGCACTAGACTCATAAAAACCCAGATTTTAGTAAATTATTAGAAAGTGTCAACACACTCGTCTGGCTTCCCACTGTTCCTTTTGAGCAGCACTGTGTACCTTTTTTATCCTAGATCTTTCCCTATATGGGTCATCACAGTATGCAACCTCAGAGAAAAGCACGTGAACAACAAAATACACGCTTAGGCGTAAAAAATATATTTGTTTCAGGTTACCCGACTTACCCTAAAATAATGCCCCGACCCTGGAACATTTTATTTGGGTTCTCAGATATTTTTTGTTTTATTTATGTTTTTTAATAAGTAAATATTTTTTTCGTTAAACAAGTGTTTACTTTTGATAAAATCCACTTTAAAACAATGTTTAAGGATATTACAGACATGTTTTAAATACTTATTCAATTTAAGAATCTTCAAGTTGACCATTTTCTAAATTAAGAACAAAAAAACAAAAACAAAATCCCTTACCTACCCTTTTTTTTTTGGTCATGTAACCTGAAACAAACATAATTTTTTTACGCCTTACTAGGGCAAGACAGCCAGTAAGGCCAAAAAGGGTTGGTTTCCACTTACATCTGCAAACAATCTAGTAGGGGAGGAGCCAGTAAGGCCATAAAAAGGTTGGTTTCCGCTTACATCTGCAAACAATCTAGTAGGGGAGGTAAAATATAACTTTTTGTTTCTTTAACTTTTGTTTCTTCGCCGCATATTCAACACACACTTTATGCATATTGGACTGCATTTAAATGTTTAAACGCCTCCCAACAAAGAACTACTTTAACTATAAATAAGGTAATAGAAAAAGAGATTTCTGGCAAGAAACATATATCATATAGGCTTTTTTCCCAAAAATCAGAAAAAGTTAATGATTGATAGGCAAAAAACGTTTAGGGTCGGCGGAAAAAGCAGGAAAAAAACAACTACATATTTACGTCTTAGGAAGGAAGAGTCGTCATCGAGGACAATAGTTTGGATTCACCAGGTCACCGGTGAGTACAGTGCAGTGCTTTAGCTGGGAACAACTGGTCCCCGGGAATAATGGAAATATGCGCTGATTAAAAAAAGAAGAAATTTTGTTCGAAAAGAGTAATACTATTTATATCGTGTATACCAACTTATAAACAACATACATATGCACTTCTACTTGTTTTGTAAAACATTGAAGTACAGACATTTGTTTCTGATGGCAAGTCTTACAGTACTCGTAATAGCCAATTATTGACAAAAATAACCTTTCAAAGAAAATACCATGAAGTATTTCGCTCTACAATTAGAGAGCACTTAAACAAAATCTAGGACTACTGACAACTAACAAATATTCCCAGATAAATTAGCTTTTTTTGGAATATACTCGTGTCTAAAGTGTAAACTGTATTTGCGTTGTTGTCATATTATTTTTTCTAATTGTTGACGTTTTTATTTTATATGTACATTAGTCAAAAATGCCAATTGTTCATGCTTTAAAAAAAACGATTTACCTGAGTTCTACAGTGTGTCATAAATTCATGAGACATGGTGCATTTTGAACCGAATGTTTTTGTTAAAGTGTTTATTATTTATTTATTTATTTATTTATTTATTTATTTATTTATTTATTTATTTATTTATTTATTTATTTATTTATTTATTTATTTATATTTATTTATTTATTTATTTATTTATTTATTCATTTATTTACTAATTTATTTATTTAAATATTTATTTAAATATTTATTTATTTATTTATTTATTTTATCTATTTATTTATTTGTTAATTTATTAAAAGCTATGTATCCCATATTTATTTATTCATTTAATCATTTATTTATTTATTTATTTAAATATTTACTAATTTATTTATTTATTTGTTTATGTTTGTTTATTCTTTTATTTTTTCGATTTATTAATCGGCGTGCAGAAGGGATCAGACCTACGACTCCCAAGTGCACAACGGGCAGGCTACCAACGCCAATTTAAGATGTATTGAGTTATATTCTTTGGACTGCGGCTTCAAATAAAATATAAAACAGCAACCATATTACTCGCATATATACTAAGAAAACTAAGTTTTGCAACAAAAAACAACTTGATATGTTTCATTGAGTCATCATTAAAATAAATAGCATTTCATTTCGGCTTATAGTACTCATCCTTCCTTTTAAAGACAGTTAACTAGTGAATATCCACATCATGCTTGGTATAAATGTCACAATGTTATAATTAAATACGACCAAAAAGGCATGTTGTGTTTTCACTTTATATTTGCTAACATCCTAGTTATTGCTAAATTTATATATACTAACTCAGAAAAGAAACTGGACATGTTTGCTACGGTAATTGTTGGAGCATTTGTCAAGTCAAACCTACATTCTGTTCAGAAACGTCAATACTTACCTTTTTTCATTTCTTATTTTTAGAAAGAGTGGGTTAACGGTAAATACGGAAATTTTAAGTTTGCGACAAGAGGCGTTATAGCTTAAAAAGTAACTAACCAGTTTCTTTGTGGTATACTTAGTTAAAGGATTTATTTTTTTACATGTCTAAAACAAAAAGAAATACTAAATAGTGTCTTTGGAAATATTTTGAAAAAAAAATCAAATGGATAGCAGTTACAAACTTCGTACAAAATGTTTTCTGCACAGTCGGTTAACCGATTTAAAGACTTCGAGGCAGCCGCGTGTGCCGAGCGCGTGAGTGTATCCGGGCTCTAGACGCTTGCATTCCAGTGGACGACAGCGGACGCGCGGGAACATGGCTACCGGAGAAATGCGCCTGCTATAATGTCACATTCTGTGTCAATAAGCGTTAATTACGACAAAAATACTCGACAAATACAAATTGAGAAGTTGTAAACATGGATAGTCGGGAGTCGTATTAATTTTATTTACGTATCACATTTTCAAGGGAGGGACATTTACCCTTCAAAAACAATTACCAGAATAAAGAAAAATGGAAATAGAGAGAAATAGGCCTATTCCGGATTTGTTTTTTTATATCATAATAATACATTAAGTAAAGCTTTTTATAAAGTAAAAACAATTCGTATTTATTAAATAAATAGTTAAAACGTTTTTGTAACTAGTTTTAAAGCTGTGTACTGTTCCTTTGATACACCACTAGGTTTATTATAATTATAGGAATAACAATAACTTACAAGATACAATCGTGAAATAAATATAGGATCTGAAAGGAGTCGTCATTTCATACCATATTTTATTAAACGAGTTTAGGAATTTTGTTAGTAAGAGAGCCTTTGGCGAGCTTACTAACGAATTTACTGGACGAGTTTAATAAAATATGGTATGAAATGACAACGAGTGTCAGACCTTTGTATCGCATAATGTTAAACGAAATAAAACACTTCAAATTTTACCAAAATGAGTTGGTAAATCCTTAAAGTTGTGTACTGACGGGACGTCATTTCATGTTGACGACGTCATGTCACAAAAATAACGTCATGCAATTTGTCAGTCAAAGAATATGTAGCCGATGAAAACGCTGAAAATGTTATCTTTCACATGTGTAAGATAAAAATATTCGTAATGGCTATATTACATGGAAAACAGCATGTGATAAATACGTTTTTTTTTCAGGATTGTATATTGTGATTTTCTTGTATTCTTCTAAGTTGTAAATGCAACAAATCCTTGCCACAAGATTTTACGCTGTATTGTTGAGATGCACCAAATCTTGTCATAGGAAACATGAATATTATTTATGATAAAAATATATAAACAAAAAACAGTTTCTGTTCTAATATCACAATTATTTGTATACCGCAGAACAACGAAAACTCTCTGAAATATGATATAAGTACATGAATAATGTCCATTGCGATGTCCGACAAAATGTTACAGAAATATCGCCCGACAATGTGTTACATAGTTTTTTCCTGCAATAAATCGGACAAAGTGATACCGAAATATTATCCGTTGAATTTTCACAGAAATATTGTCCGACCGTGAGATAAAAACAAGAACTAGGCGTTTAAAAGCCAACACGATGCTGCCGAAATACTAGTACTGTCTGCGAACGAGTGGCTACCCCACATTTAATATATACATGTGTATCAACATGTTACAAACAACAACACAAAAACGCAACAATTTCGATTATTATACTATTACAGATACATTTATGCTATAAACGGCTTCGCTCAATACATATTATATCCGTTCCGCTATTTTTAGTTGTTATTCATAGCGGACAATATAATACAAGCCAATATTTCACATACAAACAACAATGAAATCGTCAAACCGACGTAACCTTACGTACCGTTTTCTGTGACGTCAGCGATCACGTCTTCCGGTTCAGTCCCCACTACCTCCATGTGTCCCACGGCGCATTCTCGCGTCTCCAGGTTGCCTAGGCAACGAGGCTGGGCTTCAAACTCCGCACCTTGGGTACGAAATGGGCGAGATGGCTCGTCTCTCGGTGTCCATGATGCTGTCGGGTACGAAGTTTGGTAGGACGAAGAGTGGTTCGGAATGTCATAGTACGAATCCGGGATAACTGGCGGCAGATGAATATTTAGCGTATCCATATTTCAAATAAATATAATAACACTATGTGGTATTATCTCGATGCCTTTTGCAATTATTAAAGAATAAAAATCACGTATTATTTTATTAGAAATAGAACACAGGCCTTTGCATTTCTCCCATAAATAATCCCAAAACTGTGATGACTCCATAAACCATTAACATGAAAAACAAAGCAAATGTAAGCTTAATGATAAAACTAATATTTGAATTCACTCTAAGTGGGAAGTGTAGGAACTGTTATCGCAAAAATAAGCAAAGATGGCCAACAATGTCACGTTAATATTGACAGACGTTTAAACAAACTAAAACAAACAGAAGATAACGCAAATCTCCGCCTCGGCTTTATAAACTAGCCAATTAGATAACAGTAGAATTGAGAATGTGCAGGAAGGATTTGCGCAAGGTGTGAGTTGTCTTCAAACGCATTTTCTGATCACACTATGCCATGGTGCCGAGAGCAAACAGGGACGAATGTCAATACCACCTCACCCCACCCGCTGCATATGTAACGTTAAGGCGAAACCAAAAAAAATGTGTGTTTCGGGCAACGATCTCAACAAAGTTAGGTAGGGTCGGGATTTAGTTTTTTTCCTTTTTTCAAACACACATTTCGGTCAAAAAAAAGAAGAAAATTATATAAAATCTGACGTTTACTAATTTCACAGAATACAATCGTCACTAAAAACTTTAGGGTCGGGGGGTTTTCGCTAGGTAAGGTCGGGTTGCCAGAAACACATAATTATTTTTAGGCCTAATACCTATAATTAATTATTTAACTTATTCCTGAAAATCTAATAGAGCCACCAACAGTTGATGCACATGTATATAATTTACACAGCACTTAAACTAGTTTTCGAGTAACGCTATAAGTCTTCTAGTCGTCAAATAATAACAAATAGCATTGTTCAAATCAAGATTTTTCAAGCTTTTATTAAAAAAATTGTGTTGTTGTACTTAAACAAATTGACATGTATCCAAAGTAATACTAATAATACCCGTCAATAACAGCGAACAAATCGTATAATACATAATTAAAAAAACAAACATTTATACATTGTAGTATCAATGTAGTATAACAAAATATTGTGCTATTGTTCCAGCAAATACAATTTCACCAACCGGTCTACTCGACTGGCCAAAGCTGAATGATTTTACAACCAATTTAACATTTACATCTCAAAGCCACATTGCGGTTTATAAAATATGCAAAGATAAATTAATTATTCCCTATTTCGAAAACACAGTATTGAAATAACGTATGATACTTGCCTACATACATCATAACAGTATGAACAAACAGTTAAACCTCAAAGCGATTCAATCTGTAATCACCTCCAAATCTCACATAAATAAAGTTGATCAAGTGTCATACTTATCTCCTGATACCATTTTGCTTCGATGTTAATAGTATATAACCAGCGCGTTTAAGCTTTAAATGACATAAATAAACTAATAATATATCCAAAATTTTCACATAAATCAATTATAAGAAAACGTATTATTCAGTTCGTACATGCAAAAATGCAACGCAAGCAATCATACCATTTTCTTATTCCGGTGACTAATAAGTATAGAAAAATCACACCCGTGGAATAATGGGTACAAACGTTTGATTTATTGTCCTAATTACATTTAAACAATATATTTTTTTTTATTCCGGAGTACCCTACACAATTTAGGCAAATCGGTGTAGTACTGAACAAAAATATTTTCATTGAATTTTAGTCATGTTCGGTATACGTATGAGTTCAGAACAAATGTGTTCTGACTAAAAATAACAACAATATGATTGCAAAAGATAAAGGAAAGTAAATTTTTTTTTTTATCTGTGTGTATGTTTCAATGTTTATCTTAACATTTACAATCGTTGGCACAATGAATGCAAATTACAAATAACGGACAAACGGTTAAAAGGAAACGTCCAAACAAGAAAACAACTTATGAAACTACCGCTTGATGATTATTGTATACTTTCTGTACTTATTTGCTAGATAATATGCATACATTTCTAAATAAATTGACATATATAGTTGATTCTTGGACGTTTCAGCAACTATCAGGTTCGAATAGCCATACAGGCATACAGCTTTTCCTTAAAAAGTATGTTATACAAACATCGACAACCTGCTTAAAAAGAATTTGTGTTACGAAATCACCGGATTCATTCAAACAAGTGACCTGTTGGTGATGCCTCTCCGTTTTCAAAGTTTTGCAAATGTATTTGATTGGTTTAACACTATATCAAATGGAACACGTGTATGTTTTGTAAGATGCCTGTAGGAACACATTTTTATTCGTATGTGATACTTTTGTGACCTTTAAATATTTGGTTCGTGTACAAGCATAAGTGGAACGGAAAAGGCACAAGTGAAGCTACTTTTTTTCTTGGAGGATCTTATCGCAAAGTTGCGTTCTCCAAATTGTCATCTCTATTTCACATGTGATTAAATTACGTCAATGATTATTTATTCTGATCTGGGTAGGAAATATAATAATAAATTTACAAGCTAGTAAAGAGGGTAACTATGTAGTAATGAAATCTTTTAAATTAAAATAAAATGGTCGCCATAACAAGCAATATTAATGTTTCATAAACATATTTTAATGTTGTCTAAAGATTCTCAAAAACGACTAAGAGTCAATAAAGGTCTAAGTTTTGAAGCAGAAGGCCGCCTTTCCATATTTTGTCCACCAGGTGTCGCTTCTCGCAACTAACCTGTGTGATTCCGCGCTGTGCATGATGGGTAAGCACTATATTCATATGGCGCCAACTGAAGCATGAGACGCTTATCTTAAATATTAGCAAAGTCGTGATACAGTCTTGTAGGACGTAGCTTGGCAGGGGCGTACCTGGCTCTGTTTTGATTATACGCACAGTTAAAAATTACAGGTCGTTGTTTCTGTGTCCCCTTAACTGTCAGAAAATGTAGAGAAATACATGTATGTACATTTATTGCTTTACATAAAATAAAAGTCGATTTGAATTTCGCTGACTGCACAATAAAATATAACACCTTCCGATATTAAATACTTATCCAAACGAACGGCGGTTCTAGTTTTTCTAGTATACTGCGTGGCATGCGCTAAGCTGGAAATTGGGAACTTCGTCTTCTCGTGTTTTGGCGATGTTTGAACAGTTCCGAAATGTGAATATATACTTGCACAATACATTAAAACATATAGTGGCTTCGTCAAATCAAACAATTGGGTGCTTGCAGATGCGTGTCTGAAAGAATTATTGCATGCACGTATCAACAAAGATTGCACACATTTGTCACCTCCCTCATTTATGGATGTGAAGCCTGGGTTCTGTGCCGAAAACAAGTGCAGCTTCTAGAACGATTCCATCGTGATGCCTGCGAGCCATCATGGGCATCAAGTGGCATGACTATGTGATAAACATAGAAGTCTTGAAGCGAGCCAATGTTTTCTAGCATCGAGGCCGTGCTTCTGACCAGACAGCTCCGCTGGGCTGGACACCTGTCATGTATGGAAGACACACGAATGCCCAAAGTTGTGTTCTATGGAGAGCTAAGCCAAAGTAAACGTGACAGAGGCGCCCCACGAACGCGCTTCAATGATCAGCTGATGCGACAACTAAGTGCACTAAGTGCAGCTGGAATCTCAGAGAAGGACTAGGAAAACATGGCAAAAGACAGAAGCAGATGGAGGACTGTCACAAAGAAAGCCTGGAGAGAAGCTGCACGGGCCAAGCGCAGACGGAGGAAAGCAAAAGCAACACAGAGTCCCACTGGCCAAGGGTTCCTTTCCCCGGCGTTTGCCACAGTGTGTCGCTCAAGAAGTGTGGTATACAAAATCACCAGAGAGCGTGCCAGAGGCTTTCTACCCAATGATCATAGGAACATGCGTATGTTCCTGTATAATATTATGTTAAGAATGGGTATACACATCGTAAGACAAATGGAAGGATGAGTATTTTTTTTTTATACATTTTATCAGTCGGCTAGTCATGTCCTCTTGCCGTACCCCCATACGGACACTATTTTAAATGCATTGTTCAAGTTTTTATTAGGAATGGGTATACACATCGTAAGACAAATGGAAGGATGAGTATTTTTTTTCTACATTTTATCAGTCGGCTAGTCATGTCCTCTTGCCTTACCCCCATATGGACACTACTAGTATTTTTAATGCATTTTTCAAGTTTTTAGCATTTTTATTTTTCCACTTGAGCGTAACGAATTATACGCACGTGCGTATAGGAGTACCGCCCAGTTACGCCCCTGCTTGGTGCAAGTACTCAATCTGTGCATCATTTAATTCAATTTGAAAATATAATCTACCGTTGTTTTCAATAATAACAAAGTTTTTATCTCTATTTGCTAACTTGAGAAAAAGTGTTCGAAGGTGAAAGTAGAAACTGCATGACAACGCCATTAAAACGCATTTTATTGTACGAACAGGTATAAACACAATGCTTCGACTTCTTGACGTTAATAATGATAATATGGTTATCATGTTTAAACCTGGTTTTAATAAGAATATACGGAAATTGTGCTTATTTGGAAACTATTTCGTTCCTCCGCGGACTATATCTTAATGTATGCACATTTAGAGCCAAATATGGATAGTTATCTGTTCCTAGTATAGGAACGTTGACGAGTGACGTCACGCGCACCTGCTATGTTTAGACTCCGCCCACTGGTTGGCAAAAGGTTGTGGGCATAACATTGGCATATATAGATATTGTTGAAAAAAAAAAAGTTAATTTTCACAATAATTCAATGTTTTAAAACATGTTGGCACATAATAATGTTATAATAAGATATATTTCATTATGAATTGTTTCTTTTTATAGTTATTGTTTACTAATGATGCATTTAAAAGAACTAAATTCATTGTGCCCAATATCCACGTATGCAACACTCATACAAGACAAAGTTGTTGTTCGTGACAAAATAAAAATTAAAAAAATATCCATTTAAATTAACTTGTTCCAGAATACAGGGCACTACAGCACATACAGATGTAAAGCAATTATAATGGATCATGCCAAATAGGCTTTGTGTAATACATTAATTAAATATTGAAACCTTACCAGAACCTACACAGGTCAGAAAAACCTTACCTGCTTATATATTTTAATCCATTTCATAAAAATAAAATGGTATCTTACTTAATCTTAATTTGTATGTTTTCACCAGCTTTTGCATATTTCACACCCTACCCATCGTTTAATAATTTAATCCGGCGTTTAATTGCCCCTTTGTTTGAGCACAAACCCATTATCTCATTGTGATCAGATACTGCCCAGACAGTTACTAACTAACGACATGGTGTCAAGTTTGATTCTAAGTGCCCTAAAACCAAAGGTGGCAGACGTACACATGTCTGGTCATTTAACAAAATGTATGATGCTTCCATGGTATTTAGCAGTCATTTTCATGGATAATATAAACGCCCCAAAATACTGAAGTCTTGCTCTTTTATAATGTATTGTAATAACGATGCTCATTAAATTTTGTAAATTGCTAAAAAATATTCAGAGACGCAAGATTTTTAATCGTGCATAACATGTTTTATTGCTATTGAAAACCCGATAAAATTTAAACATGGTGCAAATTTTCTATTAAACATTTGATTTTTAAAACGTATAAAAACACCAACATCTTAGATCGCCAATGATTTCAACAATGTATACAATTATGAGCATCATTAAATAATTATAATATATAACCATAGTGCGCATGCGCAAAAAATCCCGATTGTAAACAATAACAATCAATGTTCCTATAGAGGTTAGACGAAAGCAGTGACGTCACACTGTATAGAATGGCCTTTCCATGTACGCGCGATCCCTTATACGTAACATTGTCCGTAACCAGGTGTGGTTACAAGATTTTGAGTTGGAAGGGGCGGAAATATTCAGTAACTGAAATAAAGCTGCCAACAAACGACTTTTGGCCCCACCAATATGTTGGGAAACAAATCGGAAAGGCTCGATATCGACAAAAAGAAACAATCTAACGAAAAAAACAAAGACTGGGCTTGATTATGACAATAAATTGATTGAAGAATACATTAATGGCAACTAAATGCATATATTGTGAGTTATAAAAATCGAATTTTGACAATTTTAGAGGGAGGCGTACGCCGCCTCCGCCCCCTCTAAATTCGCCTATGGTTACCGCATCATCGTCACTAGACTTACAATGGATCATTGTCATTATCAATATAAACTATGTAAATGTAGATCCTCTTTTAGATGGTAAAAATGGTTTAAGCGATTCGTATTCTATCATTAATATGTACAGCTTTCCTTTAGGTACTGTATCCTGAACTGGTAGTTATAAAGAAAATTGTAGCTATAGTCTACCTTTCTGCATTTTCATCTTAAGGTTGCATTTATCATTTCTATGAGAATTTGCAAAATTCTTAAATTAAAGTTAATATGATATCTTCGAATACCTTCCAATGTAACTTCACCCCCCCCCCCGCCCCCCCCCCCCAAAAAACAAAAAAAAAACAAAAAAAAAACAACATTTTATGTGCTTTAACAGACTAAAAAGAATTAATGCATTGTATCCTTTGACATGAAAAGAACAGTGACTCCCCTTTACAAAACCCGGAAATGCAACATGGCGGCTTCCTCAGCGAATAAAAAATCGGACTTTGACCCTGACCTAGCCTCTCTATCAGAATCCGAACGGAAACAGTTACTAGCAGTTATGCAGAGGGCTAAAGTACATTAATTTTGAAAGTATTTAAAATAAAACGTCAGTGCAAATGGACAGTAACTGATGCTTGACTTATGTTTACAATTGAACTTTGTTTTCATTTTTGACATTTTGTTGTAACAAACATTATTATTCTTAATAATAGTCACGTTATAAATAAACCATTAAGAAAAGGTCACTTGAGCTTCAAAAGTCGAAAAGGTTAGCTGTTTTTATTTGTTCAATGGGTGTGTAATGTTAGAATCTGGTCACTTGGCAATGACTCATTGGGGGTCATTTATCATGACATGCCACATGGTCAGCTTGACAATGCTGCACTGGTTAGCGAGTATTTGTCGGACAGTAGTATAATCTGGACGTTTTTAAATATTCACGTTTCGTAACCGCTTTTCGTATTTTATCATCAGAATACAAATAAACGCTTATATTTGCATGTACGTTTCTTTTTTCTTCGAAAATAGTGAGTTTATTTTTTGGTAAAACCCCAAATGTTTACGTTGATAGTCTGAAACACATGCAACTGTCGTCTGGGGAAGTCAAATGAATGCGCATGCACGATAAAATCCCAATTTAGGGCCCAGACAGGGTTTGTGATAGTTTTGGCTATCTGCTCATTATAGCAGACAAACTCTGGCAGAACAGTATTTAACCCGGTACGACGTTAAGGACGTGCGTAGTAGCTACATAGAATGATAGATACGTAACGTCTAGTAAACTCTTTAAAACGTCATGCTTCCGTATTTGTTTCAACGCCTTACTTAAATTCTCTAGTAATTATTAAATCATTTGATAAACTGGTATTATTTTGATATAAATTACGCATCTGATTATTTATTTGTTGTCTAATATAGATTAAATAAAGTTATTAAGCATTTCTCCGTATATTTCACTGTTTTAAAAAACGTCCGGAAAATATTACTGTCAATGTGAAAAAAAAAGTGTTTTATGTACCTCTTTCAGGGCCTCTATTGTTGCGCATGCGCACACGTGAAACTTTTCTGTTTACATACGCAAACGGGTGATCAACCCAGGATGTTACAAGCGCATTTTCATCGTTGAGTTTGTTCATGAATTAAAATTGTTCCAAAATAAATGCATATTTTGTCAGACAAATACTCGCTCACCAGTATGAATTGATTGCATAACATATCGCAGTACAACCTATTTTCGAACACAACGTATTTTCGAACACAACCTATTTTCGAACACAACCTATTTTCGAACACTGTAAAACGACGCACTTCGCATTCGTTTACAATCGTTATTTCCAGAAATTCACATGCAGTTTGTTTATTTTGGTTACAGAAATGACCACAATAAATTTTTACAAATATATCCCTATGAGAAAGGTTATAATTATGAAATGTTTATTTGATTATCAAATTTTATCATTTTTTACTCGTTGAATTTATAATAGTCACTGTTGCTTTTATATGGTTAATACATTAAGGGTACTTTAAAGCATGAATACACAATTAACCTTCTGAAATAAATGTGTGTTATCTTTATTTTTAGTAATCCTTACAGTTAATTATCGATGGGTTATGACTCAGACAAAGTTGCAATCGCTATCTAGTTAAAAAAATTGGTTAAGTTACTAAAGGTTACTAAAGAAACTAGTATATGGGCCATTGGTTGTTACAGGCCTTTTTCTAGAAGCCTCACGTATCTGTATATCTTACCCGTTCCCAATGCAAAATATGGATGTTTTTTCCCAATTCAAAAATAAATTCTTCTTCACTACAGAATTTGGTATGGCATTAATAACAATCTTGAACAAAATTACATCAAAAATATTTTAAGAACAAAATCATAAAAAATCACAATATGATTTGAATATATAATGCGATTGTATCAACTAACCAATGGAAATTGTTACTGACTATAAGAATAATCTGTACATGATTTTCCCAGTTAGGTAAATTTTAAGTTGAGAAATTCCCAATTTCAAACCAGGTACTTTTTACCAAAAAGGTCAGAAAAAGGCCTTTTGTTTTATTCCAAATTTAAAAGTCAGGAGATAATATGAGATCTCCTCTCTGCTATACCTGTGATACAAGTTAGAACAATTAAATCTAAACAAATGATAACTTTGTTTCTCAAACTTATTTCTTTATATGCTATTTTGGAATGTTTTTGACAAATAGCCACTTATTATACTGCTTAATATAATAAAGAGTTCAGTCAAACCTAAAGGTGTTTGAAAATAGGTTGGGAAGATTAAGCGCCACCTGTTTTAGGGCAGTCATTATCCAGCACATTACAAACAACATATGTAATATAATTATATGTTTTCTTTTCATAATTAAAGTACATATATACAGCATTTTTTGACTATGTAAACCCTTTTAAATTTATACATTTCATTTAAACAAAATTTAAATTGAATGTTAAGTGACCTAAAAGGCTAAAACTGGTTGTACTGGGATAGTATAATAATTATACTTAATCTAAAATATTCATATAAATAATATATTTATTTTATTAAACATGTTTCTCTTTTACATAATCATTTTGTAGTTCCAAATACAAGTCCTTTAGAGTCAGGCTTGTCATTATTAACGGATTGCCGATCAAATTCATCGTTTAAAATCGTGGGAAAATCGGTTGTTTTTCAGGAACTTAAAAAAAGTGCAAAAGGTAATATACATGTAGCAAATGGGCGCCCTGTACCCCGGGCCAAATTGCTTAGATTTAGATAAAAATCGCTGGTTTCATTTCATAATGACAACCTTGAGAGTAACTCCACTTTGTCAGGTCCAGCTTTTATAATGATTAATCTGTGACTTCTGTCTGTAGCTGATAGTATTACAATTGTGCCTAGTTGTGCCTGGTAATCTTGTGTATCCGGTAATCTTACAGTCCTAAAACATTCCACTTGCATACTGGCAGTCTTCACAATAGTTGTTTGGAAGAACTTGCCCATTAGGCCATAGGCTAAACAATTTCAACTTGCTCGAATCCACCTGAACTTGTGTTAGCCGGGTCGGCTAGCTCAGTTGGTAGAGCGCTGGACTACAAATCAGAGGATCGCAGGTTCGATTCCCAGCCCGGCCACATAACTTGTGTGGGGATTGGTCATGAAATTATTTCTATGGCCATTCTCCCCCTACCTCTGACTCAAGTAGGGCAGTTGTCAGTTACTGGCATAAATATGTGCACTTATTACTGGTAAACCAGCTTACCCAGGAAAAGTGTGAGTAGATTAACTGACCGCCGTTATATGACTGAAATACTGTTGAATACGGCGAAAAATCCAAACAAACAAACAAACGTGTGAAGAGTGGAAATAAAATCTAGACATTACCTAACATTTCAAATAATAGTGATGAAATTTATGTTTGGAAAGAAAAAACAGGTGATTATTTAGAGTAACAGTTGTTAACATTGTTGTATTTTTGATAAACACATAAACATACTTTTGCATCCTTTTTATACATGCCCCTTTCGGACAGACAGGTCAAAATTTTAACTTACCCGATTTGATGTTTACTTATCCCGGGGCTTCAGGCAAGTGGGTTATTTCGAAGACTCAGGCATTATTGAAAGACAGTGTGTTTTATTTACTGACGTTAACACAAATTTTACATTTTAAAAGAGCCAAAACAATCTTTAAAAATATAAATAAACATATTTTCTTTTTTATATTTACCAATTGCATCATTCTAATTAAGTGTACATCAGTTGTAAACACCTCCCAAGTTAGGCACAAGTGCTGAAGATTACCGGACGCTGCAACTTTTAAAAATGGTGCTAGTTATGTTTGTTTTGATTTGGATTCGGATAGTTCTTTATTGAATATTTGATTTATTGTCATGTTTCTCAACGCAGAGTAGACTGTTGTATGTTCAGTAGAAAATACATTATCATGTTATGCTTTTTAAATCCGATTTTAATCTTGCAAATGATGCTTAACTGTGCAAGATTACCAGACAACATCATACTATCGACTGTGTCCTAGTTGTTTCCATGGAGTATGGGTAGGAAACCACAACTTAAGTAAACAGTGTGGCGTGTTGTGGGAAACCCGGGCTTAATGCTTGTGCGTAAAGTGTCGTGCGTAAAGTGTCGCAGTCAGAACAGGCTAATCCAGGATGGCACTTTCCGCCTACAGTGGATTTATGTCTAGAAGAGGCTTCCTTGAAACAGGAAATATTACCATAAAAGCAGAAAGTGTCGTCCTGGATCAGCCTGTGAAGTCCGCACAGGCTAATCCAGGACGGCACTTTCCGACTACAGTGGGTTTTTGTTTAGAAGTGACTTCCTTGAAACAGAAAATACCACTAAAGCAGAAAGTGTCGTCCCGGATCAGTCTGTGCGGACTTCACAGGTTGATCCGGGACGACACTTTAGGCACATGCATAAGCCCGGTTTTCCCACGACGCGCCTAATTTGTTTGTCTTTAAGTAAAAACATTGTTGCATTTCAATATCCAAACATACATATTTGTGTTTAAACGTTATACCTTGAACAAACCCTATGCACAAATACAGCTCTAATATGCATCATATTCACATACTAATACTAACAACTACAGTAATATAATAATTGGACATGCATCAGTGAGCTGAAAAAATGTTTTGAATCAGATAACTGGTACAGGAACATTCCATCTGCCTATAACTAATAACTTAAAACAACTCCTAAAATAGAAATGTCTGACCTGAATTTAGTAAACAAACCTCTTAAATACTGATGCATAAAATAACCATAATTTTATGAATTGTTGCTAGTTTATAATTTTGTTGTGATATGTTTACTTTTTACACCAGTCTTATATTGATGGTCGAAACTTATGTCTTGTTAAATTATATAACTCATTTCCGTCTTTTGTGAAATGCAGTTTATTTCTGTCTTTTTTGAAATGTAGTTTATACATAACAATCATTGTAGTTTATACATAACAATCATTCAATCAATCAATTTGTTTACTTACTTCATGGCCACCGGCCCTTGCATATATAAACACACATGCATAAACACATTGAAATACATGTGTAATTGTAAACTTATATGGTGGTACAGCAACACATAATTGTAGTTAAGTAAACCGAACTTTTCGTCTTTCGAAAGCATAATAGATATACATGGCAATATTTCTTATAACATTTTCGTCACGTGAGCTCATTACTTTACTTAATTTATTGGTTGTAGGGGAAATGTAAAATGTGGTATCAATACACTTTACACGAAGATCTTCATAGAAAAGACATATAAGCATGAAATGGTATTCATTTTCAATACATTTACACAATGGACATAGTCTTCTATGGGTAGTTTAACAACGATATCTTTGTTCTTTGTCTATAGACAAATCAGCGAGTATTATGTTAGAATAGAAATAACAATAACATGTATATGCCTTGCAAAACAACATGTTCATTAATTTACAATATTAAATATTTCAGGAGTTTGAAATGAAAGAAGAAGCAAAATCTAAAAGGTAATTATATAGTAATTTCAAGTTTTCGTTAACAAAGCACAAACAGTCGGAAACCACAGATATACAATATCTGTAATATGAGTCTTCGAAATGGATAACATACTATATGCGTACAAATATTTTGTCAGACAGACTTGATCTGGTGAACATGTGCTGTTTTTCCTATTACTTTCATAAAACATGTTTTAATTGTTTAAAATTCATAAATTATTCTACAAGCATGAATGTGTTTCGCATTTTCTTCAAATAGAGGGTTTGTATGTTACTTGTTTAACATGTTTATTCATAAGTAATTGAAATAGGTTGGAAAATATATAATAATTTTATAATGAGGTTCTATGTTTTTGATTCTTTTTATTGCTGTGCTTAAATTTTTTAATAAATGCCCATTATGAAAAAAGTGCTATATAAATGTTGTATAACAATAATAAAAATAATAGTAATAATAACCATAATAATAATAGTAATAATAAATGAATGGAACATTCCCTCTGCACCTGGATGTTTTCAGCTGGCAGCCCCTGGAAGGCCAGTTGACAAAGTTCACAAATGTGATGAAAGGCTGGCAGCCACGCTGGTTCCTTCTGGACCCAGACTCAGGAATGCTGGAGTATTTTGAGGTGAGTTTGAAACAGTCATTGAATTTAGCAGTTGGGCCAAGCAAGTGCAATTTTTATGCCCGCGAAGGAGGGAACTTCAGGGGCATATAGTAATCACATCGTCCGTCCGTCTCTCCATCTGTCCGTCCGTCCATCACGCTTCTTGTGCGGAGCATAACTCCATCAGTATTGAAGGGATTCAAATGAAACTTCATAATGACTTTATAATGATAAGTTATTGCTCTTAGTTTAATTTTCTTGTGCGGTGGATTACTCCATTTAAGGGATTCAAATAAAACTATATATAATGATAGAGGACAATTAGAGGAATATTGTTCTTCAATATTTATGGATTTATTGCCCTTTGTTTATTTTTTTGTGCAGAGCATAGCTCCATTAGTATTGAATGGATTTTAAATAAAAGCACATATAGAGGACGTTACCGGGAAGTGCAGAGGACAAGGACCATAACTCATTCTTCAATATTTACGGAGTTATTGCCCTTTTTCTGCAGATAATTACTACCATAGTATTGAAGGAATATAATATAACACCACATATATTTATAAGAGGACATTGAGAGGAAGGGCAGAGTACAAGGACCATAACTCTTTCTTCAATATTAATGGAGTTATTGCCCTTCAGACAATTTTCTTGTGCAGTGCATAACTCCATTAGTATTGAAGTGATTTAAAATAAAACCACATATATTGATAGAGGATGTTGAGAAGAAGTGCAGAGTACTAGGACCATAACTCTTTTTGTAGGAAGCGTCATTTTTGCCAACATGTAATTGACATTGTGTTGCCTTTCTCTGACAAGCATATGCTTCAGGGTTATACGTCACATCCTGTGACAAGCCTTGTTATATTATAACTTGAGAGCAAGTAAATGTTACTAGCCTTCTTACATAAAACTGAGAATCTGATCAATGCCAGTTCAAAATTACTAGTAGAGGGCTTAAGAAGTTCAGCTACAATAACACCGACGTCCTGGACTGTGGCGGACAATCTCTTACTGGATCCAGGGTCTGATCCGTGTTCGGTCCTTGGTTGACTGTATTGGGCTATTGAAGGTCTTTGATGGTCCTTAATGATCTTGTGTTGTCCTTCTTGGTCCGGGCACTGTCCCGGAAGTTTTAAACATGCTTAAACTGCTCAACACGGATGAGCACAGATTGTCCAGGAACATCATGGATCAAGAGGGTGATGATATCATAATGATAAACACAGTGTGGATTCCCCTGTCGATGGTAATGTTACCCTGTTGTGTCCTGCATGGTCCTGGACACACCGGGTGAATCGATCGTCAAGGGGACCGTCGACGCTATTAATACGTAATATCACCCTGGATCACCGCGGATCAAGGCCCCTCTTGATCCATGATTATCCTTGGTAATCCTGGATGGTCCGTGTATGGTCCGGGGCTGGTGTGACTGTGGCTTTACAGACTTAAGGCCCCTCTTGATCTATGATTATCGTTGGTAATCCTTGATGGTCCGTGTCTGGTCCGGGGTTGGTGTGTCTGTGGCTTTACAGGCTTGTGCTAATTTCTGCCACTTGTTGGAAATAAATTACTATGTTACACCTAACATTGAGATGTGATGGTTTTAGCTTTACGGGTTAAATTACATGTAAGTTTGGATGAGTGCCAAGACATAAAGATTTCAGGTTTCATTAATTACATACTTTGAGTGTCAAGAGTTAACTTTTTGGAATGGAATGATTAGCAACTCTCTTCTTGACAAGAACATAATCCATCAATGTTGTCTGCTACATTCTGTTTGGATTAATATTTGTATGCAGGTGGAAATTTCTTATTGTTAAATGCATATCTGATCCCATATTTATGTAATTGCAAACTTTGAATTATCGTTGTAAAACTTGCCAATAAACAACGCAAAAAGAAGTCCAGATTCTGAGCGTGCAATTGTAATTGGAACTACTCTTTACTATGCCCCGCTCAGAATCTGGACTTCTTTTTGCGTTGTTTATTGGCAGGTTTTACAACGATAATTCAAAGTTTGCAATTACATAAATATGGGATCAGATATGCATTTAACAATAAGAAATGTCCACCTGCATACAAATATTAATGCAAACATGTTAGAATCGACATAATTTTCGCATTATCGTTTTTTATCAGCCAATAAAAAATCTCTTTGTCGTTCTGATGCTTAGCTATTTAACAACTCTGGCTAACGCCCTCATGGTTTAATTCCAACGCATCAGAACTCCAAATCGTTGTTAATTGGCCGATAAACAACGATAAATCAAAAATTATTTTTTAAATGAAGAAAATAGGAACTAAAAATAATTAAAATAATGCTGAATTTGGTTTGACAAAATCAGAAATAATGGTGATGACTGTATTTGTTTCCAAAATCTTTAACATGTTTTAACTAGGAATTGTACATGAATCAAACTGCAGTCTACAAATATCACTCTACATCAAAATCAGGATAATATTGTAACGTGCTGTGCGCCAGTGAGGAGTTGTCATGGTCGTCGTCGTCGTGTGTTGACAATCAAACAAACAAGCAAAATAACTTATAACATTTATTAAACGATTTTTAATAAACGCAAATCATAGATCTTCAATATAGTATATCTGAATTTAATAATGCTAGAAAATTTCCCTTATTCTAATGGTTTAATATAATTTAGTTACATACTGTGATAGAGGATCCAAGTGGAAAAACTGAAAGCCTGGCCGTGATGTTTGAAAAAGCCCCCTGTACCCAGCGTTCCTACGTATTTATATGATGCGCCAGTGCACTTGCAAAAACAATGACGTCATATCATATCATGACGTCAATGAAAATAGTGATACGAGTAAACTGACCAATCAGATTTTATATAACAAAATGTAGAACATACGACTAGAATCCTACGAAAAAGGAAATAATCCCTTTAAAATGACGAAACATTTTTACAATACTTATTTGTCTAACAATAAAAATAGTTATTAATAATTAGATCATCAATAAAGTGCATGTTAACCTACTTACTATACGGCAACGGTTTTAACATTACAAAAAATAATAATGTGGTTGTCGACCCTTTTGCAAATGGAGAACAAAACTATTTATGCAATAAATATGATTGGATATAATATGCAATAAAACGGATTCAACTACATATGTATGACGCTGGTTAAAGGTACACAACTTTAACTTTCGTTTTATATATGAAGTCAACACTCGCAACATATTACAAAACAGAACATTGGAAATGGAATGAAATTTCACGAACCCGGAAGTGTAATGAGATGATGAAAGGTTCGTTCACATTACACTATTACTAATTAGTATGTTTAAGTCGTTAAATTTGTCATTAACTATTTTTGGGCTATTTATTACAGAAAGAAGAGCACAAGAAACAGCGCCCCAGGGCGTCCATTCATCTCGCTGTACGTAAATTGTATAAACATGTTCGAAGTGTATTCCAATGTCTGTCTCATAGAGCAAGAATACTCTTGAAACAGGCTGTTACAGAAGTCTGATGTTGTTAATTTTGGTATATCCAAAAAAAAAACCTCAGAATTTATGTAAGATTGTACTCATAAATTATTGACTTTATTTAATAATCTCGAATCTGGCCTAATTTAATAAAATTGCATTAGGACAGATTCAACAAAAGAGTTACAAACTGTAAGAACTCCGCCACTACGTTGTTATTTTATTTATTGTTAATTCACCTGAACACGAAGTGCTCAAGGGTGAGCTATTGTGGTCAGTCTGTGTCCTTCTTCTGTGGTCAACATTTTACTTCTTCTCTGAAACCACCGGGCGGATTTTAACCAAACTTGGCAGGAATGTTCCTGGGATGGTCCTTCACCAAATTCCTTCAATTTATTAAAATATATTGAAAACTCTGGTTGCCATGGCAACCAAAAGCTTAAAAACTGGAAAACTTAAAAAATCTTGTCAGAAACCACAGCTGGTTTTTAAAAGTTTTAACAGGAATGCCCCTTGGGTGACCCTCTACCAAATTCCTTCAAATAATTTTGATTCGTTAAAAAAAAAGGCCGCCACAGGGCGGGGCAGATTTCCTGATATGGATATACTGAAAACTTTAAAAATCTTCTTGTCTGAAACCACTGGCTGGATTTCAAAATGATTTCACAGAAATGTTCCTCGGGTGACGCTCTACCAAATTCCTTGAAATTATTTTGATTCTTTAAAAAACATTACCACCGGGGGGGACGGTGTATTTTTCCTTGTATAACTTTTGAAAACTTAAAAAACTATAAGTCTGAAACCACTGGCTTGATTTCAAAAAAAATTCACAGAATTGTTCCTTGGGTAACCCTCTACCAAATTCCTTGAAATCATTTTGATTTGTTAAAAAACATGGCTGCCAGTTGGCGGGGCAGTTTTCTTTGTATGGCTGTATTGAAAAAGCTGGATTTCAATATAATTTTACAGAAATGCTCCTTGGGTGACCCTCTACCAAATTCCTTAAAAAACATGGCCACCAGGGGGCGGGGCAGTTTTCCTTATGTGGCTATATTGAAAACTTTTAAAATCTTATAGTTTGAAACCACTGGCTGGATTTCAAAATAATTTCACAGAAATGTTCCTTGGGTGACCCTCTACCAAATTCCTTGAAATCATTTTGATTTGTGAAAAACATGGCCGCCGGGGGGGGCGGGGCAGTTTTCCTTATATGGCTATCTTGAAAACTTTTTAAATCTTCTAGTTTGAAACCACTGGCTGGATCTCAGAATAATTTCACAGAACTGTTTCTTCGGTGACCCTCTAACAAATTCCTTGAAATCATTTTGATTTGTTAAAAAACATGGCCGCCAGGGGGGTTGGGGGGCAGTTTTCCTCATATGGCTATATAGAAAACTTAAAAACTTAAAAAATCTTCTTGTCTGAAACCACTGGTTGGATTTCAGAATAATTTAACATAAATGTTCCTTGCGTGACCCTCTATCAAATTCCTTGAAATCATTTTGATTTGTTAAAAAACATGGTTTGGGCAGTTCTATATGGATTTATTGAAAACTTAAAAAATCTTCTTGTCTGAAACCACTGGCTGGATTTCAAAATAATTTCATATACACGTTCCTTGGGTGACCGTCTACCAAATTCCTTGAAATAATTTTGATTCGTTAACAAAATTTCCGCCAGAGGGCAGAACAATTTTCCTTATATTGCTACATTAAAATCTTAAACAATCTTTTTGTTAAAAGCCATTATGATGCTTTACACTCGGGTGAGCGACCTAGGGCCATCTTGGCCCTCTCGTTAGAACAGAGCATGTTATTGCTTTTGATCGCAAAACAAGAAAATTAATCAGTACCAATGGTTGGATCTCGTCAACAGCTGATACTTGGTACTCTACTTATTGTATGTCGCCTTTACTCGTAATGCATTCTGTACTGTGCATACTACATGTAAACATAAATCAGACATTGTAATATTCTCGGCTAAATATGGATCGTTGATATATTTTCTAAGTCACAGAACAATATTCTGTTTACTTTATATGCATGGTAATTATATTCTCTGACACGCAGCCTTATGACACATTGTTCAGACCAGTTGTTTTTATTTCTATACAGGCAGCGGTTGTCTCGCCATCAGAAGAGGATTCCCAGACATTTTCTGTCAGTGCCGCTAACGGAGAGGTGTTCAAACTCAGGGGTAAATAATAGGGTCATGAAAAGTAATATATGTGTTACATCTTGAATGAATGTACATAAACAGCTATCATTTCCATTATATTTCATTGAAGTTCAATAAACTTTTTGTCCAAATCCAATGTTTTGTTGTTGTTGTTTTCAATATATATTAACATGGAGCAGTATTCACAAAACAACTTAAGCTAAATTTTATCGTTACATTAAATCTGGAAACTGTCATAATTTCTATTCTAACATGATACTCGCTGATTTGTCTTTAGACAAAGAACAAAGATATCGTTGTTCAACTACCCATTAAACAACATAAAAAGTAGTCCTGACTGGGAGGTCACTATAATGCGAGGAGGTCCGAAGTGGTCTGTGCTATTTCTGATATTATACAGCATATATTAGTACAGAAGTTTTAGATAAAATGGTAAAATATCACTAGCATAGCACAAAGCACTAAATATTTATTTTGTTCATGCTGAGATTTACAACATTTTTCCAAAGACAACGATAATTTTAAGTGCATGTCCTTGTTTTAACCCATTTCCTCAACTTCTTCATTTCGAACAGCGTGCGACAATGACGTCATTTAAAAAATTTAGACTGCGTCATGCTATTTTCGGTGAACAACCACCATAATTTATGTAGTCACATTTTTATGTATAGTGCATTTGCGAAACTTTCGTTGATGAAACGGAATTTACGAATTGTGCAATCGTTAACAACTACATAAATCTCGATATGTAAAGTATCATAGTAGATAAAATCGTAAATATTGATAAAACGCCTCCCAAAACTGCGGTTACACACAACTAGAGCTGAGCAGGCACCCACAGGAAATAGTGCCCGCTGGCTCCAGGCACTAATCTATTTTATCGGCCCGCTTCACTGGCATTTTGAAATTAACCTAAATAACGGACCGTTGACTTTTATATAAAAATAGAGCAGCGCTAAGTAACATTTTAAATTGCATCTTCACTAAAGTTATTTTGAACATTAAAGAATATAAATACTATACAAGTGTGTTTATTTATAGCAGATGCAATTCATCAAAATTATACACTTCAAAATATTGAAAATATTGGAGAAATTAATGAGAAAGATGCGATGTGAATACGGCCCCTTTAATGCAAGCTTACATGAAATACTGAAAAAAAGCTTGACACATTTTCCATGTCTAATTAATAAGCCATGCAATGAAATTAGGGTTACTTTTTATATAGGGCTAAATTTGCTGTTATGTCGAATCACTCAAAAGACCATTTTAGTGTGGGAAAACTGAAAGTTATAACATAAATTTCCTTTCTTTGCAACATTTAGGTTTTCAATTAACGTACTTGATGTAAATCACACCTGAACCACAATTTACTTAGAACATGCATTTAATTCTACATAATCTTGTGTATAAATATGCTACATTTATGTACAGATTGCCATATTGATAGTCTAGCTTTCAACTTCAGCTTATCAGAATGACATATTTATACTGGTAATTGTTCAAGGCAACAGACCAATACGATGACACAATACTTACAGAGTAGTCAGTGTTTATTTGAAAACTTTCCACCACATAAGGCCATCATTCAAAAATTGTTTGTTTGTGGTAACGCGACTGACCCACGAAATTGGGCCCAACTCACACGTTTTTATAGGCGTCCGTGAAGCAATTTTTTTTATATATTCATCATATTTTTTTCATAATTCATAATGTTTTAATATTAACTAAACACTGCATTCTAATAACCTTGCAATAATATTTCAAATTTGAACAAAGAATATGCCACTGGCATACACTAAGCAATGTGGTTTGCTCTTGTGTTTTGTGTTTAGGCAATTTGGTCCATCTGTAAGGGTCGTCTAAATTTGTTCCTCCGCCCCAAACAAATGAAAATAAAAAGTGACCTAGCTACCCACCTTAAAAATTCTGTGTCGCGTTACCCCAAACAAACAATTTGTTAACGATGGCCTAAATATTCTTTTCACAGTTAGGCCGGTCGGACGAACATTGCCCAAATAAAATGGTTGTCAATGTTGGCCTTACAAGTAATGCTACATGTTTCCACAGCCTCTGATGCACGAGAACGTCAGCAGTGGGTAGACCGCCTGAGAGTAACAGCCGAGCACCATGCCTCGTTCCTCAGCCATGTGAGTAGTGACACAAAATTGTTGCTGTTCTTGTTGTTTTGACTTTATGTAACAGTGCTGTGGTCTTAACAGGCATGTTTTAGAGAGCAGATTTATCACTGATTAGCAATAATGGCACAGAATCTTTTGTGAAACTGTAAAAATTTAAGGTGTGTATGTACGATCTTCCCTGTCAATTATTTTCGAAATAAAAACAGATGGAAGTGACAATAAACCTTGAAAGCAAACAGAAAAAAACAGAAAAATGACGAAGGAAACACTTCAGTATGAAATAAATCATTAACTACTAGTGTCGACTTTTACATCGTTTATTAGTGTTGTGTAACCTAAACCAACTGTCAAGTCAACGTATATACATGTAGTTGAGATTCCCCTTGTATAGACGAAAACTATTCGGTGATTAACAACTAGTTTATTGTGCATTTAAAAGCAATGTTTATTCTTAACTTTTATTCTGTTTTAAATAGAAATATATGTTAATTAACTTTATTTCGTTAATTGTTTTTATGCCCCTATATCTGTCGTAAAATCATACTTAATTACACACTTTAAACAAATTAAGGCAGCAAAATCAATCCTCGGTGAATGTGTGTTGTATTCTGGACACATACTACAGATCTGTCAAGAGTGTCATTTCTTTTAGCGTTTTATGGTATTAATGATACTGTTAGCTACAGATTATCAGAAGTTTCTATCTAGGAAGTGATGTTTTGTTTGTAGTTTTCTACGAGTATTGGCTGATACTGGTATTATAGACGTTAGATTTTATAAAAAAACAAAAACATAAACGAAGTAGAATAAATACATGCATAAAAGAGTTTTCTTGTAGTATGTTGTAGTATGGTCTGTTACACAAAAATTACTGATCAATTTAATTCCATATATATTTCTGTAGCGATGTTAATAATGTCTCACTTGACGGTAATCAATAACTTTTATAGAGACGGTCATACCATTCCAAGGTAATGCATGCATGTAGAAATATGGCTGAATTAGCAGGGCATTGGGAATGAAATTTTATTTACTAACTTACTAATATTTCTGCCTGTTTGAATCTGCTGAATGATTTGCACTCCTTTTCTAACACTGTTACACAGAAATGTGGATGCTTTGTACATGTAGTTACTTGCTAACACTAAAACGGTTATTGTTATAGCCATATTAGAAATGCTTAGTTATTCTTTTGAATCACTTTGGTGAAAATTTCTGTTATTTCTTGCATTTCATATATGGCTTTTTAGGTGAACATCTCTGTTATTTCTTGCATTTCATATATGGCTTTATATCAATAGAAAACATGTATTCTGTGGCTTTTTAAAATCGGTGAAAAATGTAAAACCCACTTTATATACATGCAATAATTGCAATGTACAGTACTGCTCTTGTGAAGTTTGTGCAATTGAGTCCTAGCAAGTCAACACAGAGTAGATCTGTGTACTGCGGTACTTTGTGCGGTAATTACTCTGCGTCACATGGCATCAGCTATCACTTGTACACCTGTGCAGAGTTACTAAGTGTAATTTTGTGGCTGGTATCGGCTGTATATATCCCTAGTAACGGTAATTACGCAAATACACCCATAGGCACTTCTAACTAGACCTTCGCTTAATCAGCGATAACTTTTGTGTGTTTAGCCCAAATTTCTCCAAACTACAAGAACACGCAATAACATATTAGACTTTGATGTATTTAATTCCCTTATCTGAAATTTCGTTTTCATACAAACATTTACAAAATTAAAACATAATATCAAAACAAAAATTCGCAAAAATGCAAAAACGAAATAAAGTCAATTTCACAGAAATTAAAAGTATATATTTTCATTATTTTTCTTTTATTTTGATTAAGAGTTATTAAAAATAATGATTTAGTAATGATTTAATAATTTCAGTCTAAATAAAATTAAAATGTGGCCTCTTACATACTAATAGCGCGTGCGCGTCCTGTATACTGCACTGTAACCCTTTCCAGGTTTTGATGCGAACATTTTTAACTCCTCCCTCGCTGTTGTTAACTGATTAATTTACAGAAAAATACATTCATTTAATATCACAAACAGATAAGACGTTTACCATGTGCTCCTTTGTGTAAAATAGGTTAAATGTTAAACAAATCCAAGTGCAATTATTGGATAAAATTGCAGATTAATTTGCATATGATTTTCGTTATTCATTGCGGGAAATAATTGATGTTAAATGTTTTTTTGGTTGGAGTGCCGTTGTGTAACACTTTGATTAAACATAAACTGCATCGAATTTCTACACACACCACGAGTTTCTCGTGCAGTTATGTGTTTTGACATCTGTGAGCACGAGGACATATAAATGATCACTGAACCGTTCGATTTTTATCATACCTGTATTGGAAATTGTGTATGATGGTGCTGTGCAAAATTTGAAACCGATGCAATTTGTCATTTTTGAGAAACCGCAATCAAAAACAGGTCTAGTTGGAAGTGCCTATGGGTGTAGAAAATTCCGAGCTAACTTACTTGAAGAGACTGCATTATTTCATTGAGGGTATTAGCCACCACTCTGCATAACGTTATATAGATACGCAAAGCAATTACGCTGTTGAAGTATCCGTCTTCTCAAAGGCTAGTGCTTGTGTCACTTGAGGCTATTCTGTATGTAAAACTGATGTTTAGAATACCTTATTATTTAGAAGAATTTCGCATTCATGTTGGAGAATCATTGTGTCACAGGACATACAGTACGCGCCACTCGAAATCCGCAGAATTTGCGCTGTCGTGACGAGCCTTCGATCAATATTCGCGAAGCGACGTCGAGAAAGTTCGCAACGATTCGCGAAAGATAGCGGGCGGCCCCATCGCGATATTTCGTGACGAATATGTCACGAAATTTCGCCGCAATTACAGGTACATGTGCATCTGCTCTAGACTATCAACTTTAAGAGTTTTACAGTTTCATGGTCTTTCTTCAGTGTGTAATGTATAGTGTCTGTTATATGTAGAAAAGTACACTTTATGACCTTAATATCACGTTTAATTAATGCCATATTTTTATATTATATATTTATTATATAATAATGCACTATTTTTTAACAATATTAGTCTAAGAAAAAGCATATAGAGGTCACAATGATTTCATATCGTATATACGTTTAAGTTAAAACTTACTATTCGGACAAAAATTATTAAAATTATTAAACTCGACTTCAAATTATGAATGATGGATTGTTAGAATTAATTGATATCGATTATCGAATATAGTCGTTTAATATTCCAGTGTTAGTTAATGTTCACAACCCTGATGTAATTACATATAGTGTACGTAAGATGAAAGTACATGTACATAGTTATAGTTCATTCAATCTTTATATACAAATACTATAAGTCTTTTTAAAGGACGACAACGAATAACCGGTTATCCAATTATTAAGGCAGCAATCCGGTTGTAAATGTGATCTTTTGTTATTCGCGTTCAAAATGAACAATATATCGATAAACAAAAAATCTTCATGCGCTAATCGGTGTCAATATCCAACCCGTGGACTAATCTGCAATAGCTCTCTTTAATTGATCAACTGAGGTCATGAAAATGTAGAGGGAGCAACCACCTCTTATGTTGTAACTTTCATCTTTAGTTTGTCATTTAACACTGTATAATTTTCCATTTAATTGGGTTTGATTTAACTGTTTCTGTTGATGGTAATGTATAGGGCACGATGAATGTTTATTCTTTCTTTTAATAATTTTTGTACTTTATGAATCGATATCTTATAATATTACTTAATTTTTCTTTCCACAAAAATGTCGTTATTGTGTTGTCGTAATTGTATATTTAAATGATACTGTTAAAAGATAATTCAGAGTATTACATTTAAATAAAAATTCCGGAAAGTTATTTTAAAACGAATTATTAATTGACCGCTGAGTGAAAATATTGCGTTCAGGTGCGCAATTTTACTAATTACTTTATCGTCGCAATTCGTTTGGGACAAAATCTTTTGCCACTGGTGTTCGGGAATACGCGCGAATTTTCGTCGCGAGAATGAGCGAATTCTTGACATCGCGAGCGAGCGCTCTGCGCATCACGATAAAATCGGCTCGTTGCATATCGCGAACTTTGCGGGTTTTGCTTGGCACGTACTGTTGATCTAGCACCCTTTCATATGATTGAAATGTTAGTACTAACACATGCTAAAATGCATCTTGAGTTACTTGCTTGCTGAGAAGATGCGTGCTAATTAGGGCCCCGCAAATTTTTTGCGGGTGCCCTATAGTAATCACCCTGTCTGTCCGTCCGTCCACATTTTTCATGTTTTTCTTTCATAACTTCAAAACTGTTTCAGCTATTAATTTGAAACTTCATGGGTGGATAGATCTCATTAAGGAGAAGTGCAGTGCACAAGAACCATTACTCTGCACTTCATGGTTCTGGAGTTATTGCCCTTTGTTAATTTTTCATACTTCGTTTTTGCCTGGAGCATAACTCTTAGACTATAAGAGATATTAACTTGAAACTTCATAGGTGGATAGATCTCATTGAGGAGAAGTGCAATTCACAAGAACCGTTACTCTGCACTTCATAATTCTGGAGTTATTGCCCTTTGTTAATTTTTCTGCCTGGAGCATTACTCTTAGACTATAAGAGGTATTAAGTTGAAACTTCATAGGTGGATAGATCTCACTGAGGAGAAGTGAAGTGCACATGAACCATTACTCTGCACTTCATAATTCTGGAGTTATTGCCCTTTGTTAATTTTTCATTTTCAGGCAGAGTCATTTTTTGGTTTCATCTTTCTTATTGAAAACAAATTGAAATATTTGAATGAAACTTCATCCATAGATACCTTATATCGAGACCTTGCTTGGGATTACATACCGGGTGGATAGGGTCACTGTCAAGGCCGCCGTTACAAAAAAATAGAAAAACGCTCAATTACTCGAGAACGAATTGAGCTATTGTAATTCAACTTCAAACATAGATACCATTTATCAAGACATTGCTTGGGAATGCATAGGGGGTGGGTGGGATCAAGGTCAAGGTCACCGTTACTAAAAATAAAAAAACGGTTCCTCATCTTAACACATGCTATCATTCGGGGCCCGCTGCCAATCCTGTGACAAAGCTCTTTGCATGCTTTATTTTGTTTTGGTATAAATATACGAGTTGTGTAGTCAGGGTGAAATTTTGTAGGCATGCCTTGATAGAATTTATTAACTTGATAATGTAACTTCGTAAATTGTATATGGTTGGTTAATCTTTAAGGGAGAACAAGTAGTAGCAAAATGAGTATTTTAAATTTAGTAATTTCACTTTGATTAAACAGTGGAATGATCATTTCATAGTTACATGTACATTGGTTATAAAACTGTATAAAGGGTGTGCATTTCTTCATGAAAGTGTTTAAATTTACTATAAAATTGCTAGGTTTTAAGAATTAACTGACAATGTTCAGTAAATACTGCAATGCATTAATGCACATTTGTTATGAGAAGTTTTTATGCCCCACCATCAATGATGGGGGGCATATGCAGTTTACCCTGTCCGTTTGTACGTATGTGTGTACGTATGTGCGTATGTTCGGATTCTTGTCCGGACAATAACTTTGTCCAGAATTTGAGGATTTTCAACTAACTTGGAAGAAATGTAAAGCATAATGAGACGGTGTGTCGCACACAAGAACCAGGTCCCTAGGTCCAAGGTTAAGGTCACACTTAAAGGTCAAAGGTCAAATATAAGAATTAAAGCCATAGACCCTGTCTGGAGCATAATTTTTTCCAGCAGGGAAGGAATTTAAAATAACTTGGCACAAGTGTTGAGCACGGTTATACAATGTGTCGCGCGCAAGAACCAGATCCCTAGGTCCAAGGTCAAGGTCACATTTAAAGGTCAAAGGTCAAATATAAGAATTAAAGCCATAGACCCTGCCTGGAGCATAATTTGTCCAGCAGGGAAGGAATTTCAAATAACTTGGCAGAAGTGCTCAGCATGGTGAGACGGTGTGTCGCGCGCAAGAACCAGGCGCCTAGGTCCAAGGTCAAGGTCACACTTAAAGGTCAATGGTTAAATATAAGAATTTAAGCCATAGACACTGTCCGGTGCATAATTATGTCCAGCATGGAAGGAATTTAAAATAACTTTGCACAAGTGTTGTGCTGAGCACAGTGAGATGGTGTGTCGCGCGTAAGAACCAGGTCCCTAGGTCAAAGGTCAAGGTCACACTTAAAGGTCAATGGTCAAATATAAGAATTTAAGCCATAGACACTGTCAGGAGCATAACGTTGTCCAGCAGGGAAGGATTTTCAAACAACTTGGCATAAGTGATAAGCATATGAGGCAGTGTCGCGTGCAAGAACCAGGTGCCTTGGTCCAAGGTCACACGTAAAGGTCAAGTATATGTATATATGATAACATTCTTGTCAAGGCAATTACTTTGTCCAGTATTGGAAGATTTTCAAATAACTTGGCAGAAGTGATAACCCTTACAAGACGATGTGTCACTTGCAAGAACTAGGTCCAAGGTGAAGGTCACACTTAAAGGTCAAAGGTCAAATATAAGAATTTAAGCCATAGACCCTTTCTGGAGCATTATTTTGTCTAGCACGGAAGGATTTTAAAATAACTTGGCAGAAGTGCTAAGCATTGTGAGTCAGTGTGTCACGCGCAAGATATAGGTCCCTTGGTCCAAGGTCAAGGTCACACTTAAAGGTCAATGGTTATATATAAGAATTTAAGCCATAGACACTGTCCGGAGCATAATGTTGTCCAGCAGGGAAGGATTTTCAAACAACTTGGCATAAGTGCTAAGCATATGCGGCAGTGTGTCGCGTGCAAGAACCAGGTGTTTTTGGTCCCAGGTCAAGGTCACAATTGAAGGTAAAGTATATGTATATATGATAAGATTCTTGTCCAGGCAATAACTTTGTCCAGCATTGAAGGATTTTCAAATAACTTGGCAGAAGTGATAACCATTATAAGGTGATGTGTCACCCGCAAGAATTAGGTCCAAGGTCAAGGTCACAGTTAAAGGTCAAAGGTCAAACATAAGTATGAATACCATGGAATCTGTCTGGAGCATAATTTTGTCCGGCAAGGGAGAATTTTTAAATAACTTGGCAGAAGTGATAAGCATTATGAGACAGCATGTGGTGTTCAACAACCAGGTCCTTTGGTCTAAGGTCACGGTCAAACTTGAACGTCAAACATAAGAGTTTAAGCCATTGACATTGACTGAAGTATAATTTTTTCGGGTATGAAAGGATTGTCAAATTACTTGGCAGAAGTGATAACCATAATAAGACAATGTGTCACCCGCAAGAACTAGGTCCAAGGTCAAGGTCACGCTTAAAGGTCAAAAGTCAAATATCAGTATGAATACCATACCAAACTTGAACGTCAAATATAAGAGTTTAAGCCATTGACATTGACTGAAGTATAATTTTTTCCAGCATGAAAGAATTTTCAAATTACTTTGCAGAAGTGATATGCATTATGAGATGGCATGTGGTGTTGAAGAACCAGGTCTGTTGTTGAATGGTCAAGGTCACTAATCAAGGTCAAAGGTCACATATTTGTCCAGAACATAATATTGCCAGGCATGCAGTGATTTTCAGATATATTGGCAGAAATGATCACCATAAGCAGATGGTGTGTCACATGCAAGGACCTGACTTGTGAAGTTAGTGAATTACTTCCCTTTATTCATGAGTGTGCAAATCATAATTCAAATATGATAAACGGCATCATACTGATTCTGTAAGATAGCAAGAGTAAGTGAAACATACAAGAACCATAACTCATAAGTGCCCAAAAGTTTTAATTAATACCCTTTATTGATTTTTAGCTCGACTATTCGAAGAATAGGTGACTATTCGAAGAATAGGTGAGCTATCCTACTACTGTCGCTGTCGGCGTCCACGTCTGAATTGGTTAAAGATTTTATTCAAAAATCTTGTAACTTCAAAACTACTTAAGTTATTCTCTTGAAACTTGGAATATACCTTTGTCATCAACTCCAGTATCAGGGCAACATTCCCCATGACTTTGTTTTGTATTTTGACAGAGTTATGCCCCTTTTTCACTTAGATTTTCTGGTTGAAGTTTATATTCCAAAGTTTGTAACTTCAAAACTACCGAAGTTATTCACTTGAAACTTGGAACTAACCTTTGTCATCAACTCCAGTATCAGGGGCAACATCTCCCATAACTCTTTTTGTATTTTGAGAGAGTTATGCCCCTTTTTCACATAGATTTTCTGGTTTAAAGTTTATATTCAAAAGTTTTGTGACTTCAATACTACATAAGCTTTTTACTTGAAACTTGGAACTAACCTTTGTCATCAACTCTAGTATCAGGAGCAACATTACCCATAACTCTGTTTTGTATTTTGACCGAGTTATGCCCTCTTTTCACTTAGATTTTCTGTTTAAAGTTTATATTTAAAAGTTTGGTAACTTCTCAACTACATAAGTTATTCACCTGAAACTTGGAACTAACCTTTGTCATCAACTCCAGTATCAGAGGCAACATAACCCATAACTCTGTTTTGTATTTTGACAGAGTTATGCCCCTTTTTCACATAGATTTTCTGGTTAAAGTTTATATTCAAAAGTTTCGTAACTTCAAAACTACATAAGCTATTCACTTGAAACTCTAACCTTGTCATCAACTCTAGTATAAGGGGCAACATTACCCATAACTCTGTTTTGTATTTTGACAGAGATTTTGTGGTTAAAGTTTTTGTTCCAAAAATGCATAAACTATACAAGGCTTCACTTAAAAGTTTTGTATTTTAACAAATTTATGCCCCTTCCACTGTCCAAAATATGTACCAACTGAAATACTTCGGACAGTGGAGCGCGCTGTTCTCTGACAGCTCTTGTTCTGTCAGGACTAAAACTATTTTGTGATAACTCAACTTACTTCACAGAATTAGAGAATACATTAGCATAAAGTACAGTATAAAAGTTCAATTCTCCTTTTGCAAAATAATTTGTATGCATACAGACAAAGAGGCGCCAAGAAATGGCTGCATAGGTGGGGGCATCCGTGTCTGTGGACACATTTCTAGTTATTGCGTAATTTGTTTAGTTTTAAATATAAATGCAATAGAGAATATCTTTGTGTTAGTGTTCTATATATTGGTGTACAACTGTACATTAATATTCTCTCTTCTCTAAACATTTAGAGAACCCACTGAGGTTTTCTCTAAATTCTTAGAGAACCCACTGATTTAGTAGTGTGTGTCCTCTATTAGCAGCCCTTAACCCCCACTGACCCATCGTTGAGAAGCGTAAGGTCCGTATCCATGGGCAGCGCAGGCCAGCTTCATAGCCAGAGTGCACCTAAGGCTCTGAAGTCGTCAGCAGAGAACATAGCGGCCCCTTCAACGCACAATCCACCACCCCCTAGGTAGGCAGTAAACTGGTGCTTAAAACAAATTTCTCTTCATGTTAAGTGATGAATGCTGTTTAATTGCAGAGTCATTATCTGTGTGTAATCCTAACACAATAAGCACTCAGAAGCTTAACATGCTGTTAATGCATTTTAAAGTTATATAAATATATAATACAAGTTAAGAAGTTTAACCATCTACCACATGCTTTTATAGACTTAAAGGTTTTGTTGAAAACGTAGCTGCAATATAACTAACATCAGAGTAAATTTGCTTAGTTATATTCAAAATTAAAGTGTAATTTTGTTTAGTGAGCTATGAACTATATTCCTTACAAGTTCCTTACAAAATATATTTATTTTACTTAATTGCTTTCGCTTATGAACATAAATACTTAAATAATTAGCAAATGTAAAAATGTGTCCAGGATTTGATTAAAATGCTTAAGCTTTTACTGGTATTAATCATTCCAATGTTTGCTTGTAGACCGCCTCCCCCCACCCACAAGGCCCCGATGGCCCACCCCCACACCATTGACCCCTTCAAAGAGGTCAAAGAGTACATGATTGAGGCCGAGGACTACTCCCATTCCCTCGTCGACAAAATCAATGTATGTGTTCACAGTACCATTGCTTTGGTAATGATATGCAAAATCAGCATTAGATTGACAGTTCCACAGTCTTGATTATGGAAACTCAGTGTGTTTTTACAGTACGTCTGTCTGTCTCTTGATATACAAAATCGGTTTACTTATTAACAGTACCATAGTTATCAGTACCATAGTCCAAAATCAGTGTATGTGTTATCTGTACCATAGTTAACAGTGCATGTAGACAGTACTGCTGTCTGTATCTTGATATACAAAATCAGTGTACTTGTTAACAGTACCATAGTTAACAGTGCCATACTAGTGGCTATTGATATCCAAATCAGTGTGCATGTAAACAATACTGCTGTCTGTATCTTGATATACAAAATCAGTGTACTTGTTAACAGTACCATAGATAACAGTGCCATAGTTAACAGTACCATAGTTAACAGTACCATAGTTAACAGTGCCATACTAGTGGCTATTGATATCCAAATCAGTGTGCATGTAAACAATACTGCTGTTTGTATCTTGATATACAAAATCAGTGTACATGTTAACAGAACTGCTGTCTGTCTCTTGATATACAAAATCAGTGTACTTGTTAACAGTACCATAGTTAACAGTGCCATAATAGTGGCTATTGATATCCAAAATCAGTGTGCGTGTTAACAGAACTGCTGTCTGTCTCTTGATATCCAAAATCAGTGTACATGTTAACAGAACTGCTGTCTGTCTCTTGATATACAAAATCAGTGTACTTGTTAACAGTACCATAGTTAACAGTGCCATAATAGTGGCTATTGATATCCAAATCAGTGTGCGTGTTAACAGAACTGCTGTCTGTCTCTTGATATCCAAAATCAGTGTACATGTTAACAGAACTGCTGTCTGTCTCTTGATGTACAAAATCAGTGTGCATGTGAACAGTACCGTATGGAATCAAATATCAAACAAAATTAACAAATACCAATTTCAACCAAAATGCAAACTGCAGAAATGTTAATGACGTCATACGGAAGAGTACTTGCAATACATGACATATGTAAATAAGTGATGAGTCTAGCCAATGTAAATGCTTGGTAGATTAGCTTAAATGTGTGTAAGATAAAACTATTTGTAAAGGGTGTATTACACTAAAAACAAAATATATTATGTGATAAAATACTATATCATGTATAAGGTATAATATTTGTTGAAACATGAAATCCTTATAAACAACCAGTGTCTCTTGCATTTGTTGCAGGCACTGCCACAAACTGGCGAGCTGATTTCAGGGCTTGATTCAGTAAGTACATTTATTGTAGGTAGTATATTGTGATCTATTGTTGTACTCGAGATAGTGAGAGCTATGGTGCTTTTTCCCATTCGCTGTTGATTTCACTTAAGCCGATAGAAATAGCAGGAATCTGAATTTTGTTATGTAGAAGAACAGATTTTGAGAACTTTAAATGTATTGAATCTGGATGATATGGCTTTGAACTTTCTCCGTTACCTTAACTATTTAAAGCCTATGTTATTTAGTATTGCCATTTTTGTTTTTAACCAATGGTTAAGGTAGTCACACACTTATGAAATCGGGTAATATCGACTCAGTTCGTAACTTATCGGTGTCTTCCGGTATACTTCGGACAACCGTCGGATGACGATAATCGCAAAAAAATACATAAATAAACATCGTGTATTTTGTAAATAAACCATAAACTAAAATGAAACATTTACTTTTTGGTTAGCAACTGCAATTATTCGACAGAATTAACATATATTTGATTTGTTGAGCATAAATAAACAATATTGCGTTTTGGTTTCGTGATTATCAAAATGGCGGCGCCCATGATTGTTTATTCTGTCAGTTTATAATCACTTAAATATATTGTCTAAACACAAACAGTGAACCACCAAAAAGGCTGTGAATGTATTTACTGATCAAAGTGAGCGTGTTGATACGTTTTCTATACTGGTGTAATTATTAACGATGTGTCTACGGTACACAATCTCTCGAAGTGGAAGCCTTATGAAGGACTGTGGAATTTGTTGTTTTAATTTCTGAAAATATCTACCAACACAAACAGTGCTATCGTGGACTTGTATCGTTGACAATTGTGTGTGGAACATTTTATTCCTTTGAACGTTACTAGCTACTTCGGTGCCAGAATAGAAAGTATGGACACTCATTTTCAAGTAAGTTGAATTTGTCCTTATTTTCGATAGGGGTACTGTACATATTTTAATGTTTTTCTTTATATTGTTTATATAAACATCACACAGTTGTTATTATTCTGCTTATAGATGCCCATGTAACTGTTATAAAGTTTAAAATATGCTGAAAATAAAAAACATGAACATGTTTTGTGGCTTTTTCTAATATGACATCATGTCTGCTTGAGCAATTTTTTGTCCAAGGGGGTGGCATTACAAAAATGCTAATAATTTTTTTATTACACGGTAAAAAGTCTGTAAATTTTCAAATACAGTGTCTTATTGATTGTAGATTATGATGAAAACATAATTATACACATTTGTGGTCATGACCATTGGTGTGTGACTACCTTAAATGTAAATACATTTCTAGACCTGTCTATTTAAGGACATATTGAGCTAGATGAATATTTTATTAATGTTGGTGACTATTACAGGTTATTTTGAAATTGTATTTAATGATGTTTGCCATGGTGACTATTACAGGCCATTTTGAGATACATGAAAATTGTATTTAATGATGTTTGCCATGGTGCCTATTACATGACATGTTGAGATACATGTACATGTAGATATTATATGTTACCCTGGTGACTATTTCAGGACATGCTGCTAATGAAGGCGACCTCCGCCGCCACCCTGCAGTGCCTAGGTCAGTGTTTGACCATGCTACAGCAGCGACAGGTGAGTCTTGCAGTTAGTTTCAAAATACATTTAGTTGGCTTGTCAAAATGGGGAATGAACTAAAACATTTGAGGCGTGTCGTGGGAAACCCGGGCTTAATGCATGTGCATAAAGTGTCATCACAGATTAGCTTGTGCAGTCAGCGCAGGCTAATCCAGGACGACACTCCGCTTTTATGGTATTTTCTGTTTCAATGAAGTCTCTTCTAAACATAAATCCACTGTAGGCGGAAAGTATTGTCCCAGATTAGCCTGTGACTACACTTAACGCACATGCATTAAGCCCGATTTTCCCACACCACACTTCATTTTTTAGCCTAAACTATGAGAAATTTACACAGTATTCAGAATGAATTGTTAGGTACTTCCAAGTTTTAGACATCATAATAAATTGGATAATTGGGAAATATGAAAATGCTAAGATAATTGTATACAGTGAAACCTGTCTAAACCAACAGCGTTGGGGCCGGGCCGATCGTTCGGTTTTCAGAGGTGTTCGGTTTATCCAGGTTTTTAGCTCACCATGAGCACTTTTGTGATCGCCCGTTGTCCGTCGTGCGTGCGTGCGTGCATGTGTGCGTCGTCAACTTTTCATTCAAACAACATCTCCTCCTAAACTGCTTGGCAGATTTTCACCAAACTTCACAGGAATGATCCTTGGGTGAACCTCTTTCAAAGTTGTTTAAATCTTTCCGGTCCGCTGCATATGTAGGTCACCAGAGCTAGAAATAGATTTTAAAAGTGTAAACTTTAAAAATCTTCTCTGAAACCGCAGGGCCCAGAGGTTTCATATTTGGTATGTAACATCCTATAGTGGTCCTCTACAAAGATTGTTCAAAATATGCCCCTGGGGTCAAAACGGGCCACGCCCTGGGATCACATGGTTTATATAGAATATATAGCAAAATGACTTTAAAAATCTTCTTCTCTGAAACCACAAGGCCCAGATGTTTCATATTTGGTATGTGACATCCTATAGTGATCCTCTACAAAGATTGTTCAAATTATGCCCATGGGGTCAGAACTGGCCACGCCCTGGGGGTCACATGGTTTATATAGAAAATGTAGCCAAATTACTTTAAAAAATTTCTCCTCTGAATCTGCAAGGCCCAGAGTATTCATATTTGGTATGCAACATCCTTAAGTTGTCCTTTACAAAGATTGTTCAAATTATGCCCCTGGGGTCAAAACAGACCATGCCCCGGGGGTCACATGGTTTATATAGAATAAATAGCAAAATGACTATAAAAATCTTCTCCTCTGAAACCACAAGGCCCAGAGGTTTCATGTTTGGTATGTAACATCCTATAGTGGCCCTCTACAAAGATTGTTCAAATTACGCCCCGGGGTCGAAACTGGTCATGCCCCGGGGTCACATGGTTAGTATAAACTTTAATAGCAGAATGTCTTTAAAAATTTTCTTCTCTGAAACCGCAAGGCCCAGAGGTTTCATATTTGGTTTGTAACATCCTATAGTGGTCCTCTACAAATATTGTTCAATTTATGCCCCTGGGGTCAAAACTGGCCACACCCCGGGGTCACATGATTTATATAGACTTGAATAGCAAAATGACTTTAAAAATCTTCTCCTCAGAAACAGACAGATCTAGAGGTTTGTTATTTGGTTGGTAACATTGTATAGTGGTCCTCTACAAAGATTGTTCAAATTATGCCCCTGGGGTCAAAACTGGCCACACCCCGGGGGTCACAAGGTTTATATAAACTTAAATAGCAAAATGTCTTCAAAAATCTTCTCTTCTGAAACCGCAAGGCCCAGAGGTTTTGTATTTGGTATTTAACATCCTATAGTGGTCCTCTACAAAGATTGTTCAAATTATGCCCCATGGGTCAAAACAGACCACACCCCAGGGGTCACATGGTTAATACAGACTTGAATAGCAAAATGACTTTAAAATTCTTCTTCTCTGAAACCGCAAGGCCTGCAGGTTTCATGTTTGGTATGTAACATTGTATAGTGGTCCTCTACAAATATTGTTCAAGTATGCCCCTGGGGTCAAAACTGGTCACGCCTGGGGGGGGTCACACGGTTTATATACGCTTCAATAGCAAAATGACTTTAACAATCTCATTTGAAACGGCAAGGCCTGCAGCTTTCCTATATTTGGTACGTAACATTGCATAGTGGTCCTCTTCAAAGATTGTTCAAATTATTCCCCTGGGGTCTAATCTGGCCACCTCCCGAGGGGTCACATGGTTTATATAGACTTAAATAGCAGAATGAGTTTAAAAATCTTTACCAGAAACCGCAAGGCCCAGAGGTTTGTTCAAGGTTGTGAAGCCAGTGTGTTACCACTAGACCATTGATCCGCCACCGAGTTCACGTATTCAACATTAGAGATTTTATAGTCATGTATTAACAGTTTGCAACAACTTACAAGACTATTTTTTGCCAACTGGCATATTTAAATATAAATTAATTACACTGGTGTGAAGCATTTAAAATATTACACTGTACGTAAATTTCAACATAAAACACGACCGACTGATATGTTTTTCACAAGTTGACTATTGTCGTATGCACCGATCGCTAATTGCACCACTGCCCCGTTATCACCATGGCGATTATGCCCTTTATGGGTAATCGTGTCACCAATTATCGGGTTCACGCCTCTGCGGTATCGCGATGTGACACTTGACAGAATACACCGTTGGGTTTATTCAGATTTTTTAAGGTGAATGAGATCAAATTTGCGATAAAATCGTTTGGTATTCGGTTTTGACAGGGATCGGTTTTTTCAGGGTTTTTGATATATAAAATAAGAAGGAAAAAAATCTGGACCTACGCAGCCATTCGGTTTTGACAGGGGTTCAGTTTTCTCAGGCTTCGGTTTGGACAGGTTTCACTGTATTTGCAAATTAGTATCATGTGTTGTACACAGTCATGTTTACCAATACAAACACATGAATGTCAACATACCAAACCTCAACATCTGTCTCTCAGGATAATGTGGAAAATAATGCATGTAGTGATGATATGTACCTGTATGTGCTATGTTAGATGTATGACTGAAATTATTCGTGAAATAATGTCTAAGCAATTATAAAGGAAAAAGATTTGCTTAACAGACATCTGTCGATTCACCATTCATTATTTAGATTGTGTAAGATGAAATGTGGTGAAAGTGTACATGTTGCTGATACAATTGGGTATGATATATTCAGCTTTCTGAAAAAACGGCGTTCATTTATGTACACCTTTGGTAAAAGTTTTAATTATTTTGCAATTAAATCATAATCTACTTAAGTTTTAGTTAAAGACAACATTGAATAGATTCTATGTAAGTAGTGCATTAGTAGTTTTTAGCCGGATTTTTCAACGAAAAATCTCGGCTTATAGATTAGCAAAAACGGGTCGGTTTTCAAAAGTTCTTGGTCAATCTTCATGAAACTTTACAGAAATGTTTCTTGGATGGTCCTCTATCAAACCTGTAAAAATGGTTCCACTTCACTGCACAAGATGGCCACGAGAGCTAAAAATAGAATTATGTCTAAACGCCATTTTCTTCCAAACCTATGGCTAGATTTTCAAATAATTTTACACAAATGTTGTGTTAGTGTTCCTCTACCAAACTTATTCAAATGGTTCCACCTCACTGCACAAAATGGCCACTAGAGCTAAAAATGGAATTTGTGTTAAAGTTTTGTATTCCTGTCATATTTTCAAAAGTTTTTGTTAATCTTCATGAAACTCTACACAAATGTTCCTTGAATGGTCTTCTACCAAACCTGTGAAAATGGTTCCACTTCACTGCACAAGATGGCCCCATAGCTAAAAATAGAAGTATGTCTAAACGCCAATTTCTTCTTAACCTATGGCTAGATTTTCAAATAATTTCACACCAATGTTCGTTTAGTGGTCATCTACCAAAGTTATTCAAATGGTTCCGCCTCACTGCACAAGATGGCCACCAGAGCTGAAAACGGAAATATATCTAAACACCAGTAATTTAATGCCATCTGTCTAGTACACACTTTTTTTCCATTTTATTTTGAGACCAAATTTTTGCCACGTCTCACGAAACTGCATACATTTTAGATCATCGACATGAAACTTCCGTACTTCTTCACCAACATTGACTTGTACATGTACCCCCATCAGCAAAATAATAAATCTGGCTTTAATGCAGTTTCCGCATTTTTCTCTTGTATGAAAAAAGTAACAACAAAAAACTGGACATTGAGGACTTGATAAATAATTGTAAAATTGTATAAGATCAAGTAACATTTATAAAATGAAGAAATGTTTATGTGTCTGAAAACGAAACATGCTTGACAATACTGCTTGATTCTTTCATTAATAAAAAAATCAATGGATCAGGTTACAAACAACCATAAATTTGTTAAAATGTCGCTAATGGGAGATGTGCTTGGTTTCATGTACCAGCGTCATATGAAAATGGTAAGCTGACCTGGTGACCTTGACCCCTGGTGTCCTTGAGGTGTGGTCATTTGTGTTGTAATGTGCATCATACATGTGTACATACACAGTTATTATTTTATATCCATGTATTTGTATTTAATGCATGAGTGGTATGCAGCATTTCCAGATTTCAAAAGGGTATGGCATGTGCTTATCGCATTGGCAGTGGTTTCAGTTTTTCAGGTTTTTTTTTTTTTTTTTTAAGTGGTTATGTTTTTTTGAGGATCCAATCTGCAGTTTAATTTTCCAACCCTGTTCACAGAAGAATATCAAGTTTATTTAGCTTAGGTCAGTAGTTAAATTATTGAAGTAAAAATTTAGTTGTCATTGAATATTTCAAGAACTTAAAATGTGATTAGAAGTTTGTAAAACATTTGATGCTTGCAGTACAAAACTTGTTTTTTTACTCTTTTTTTTAACTATTCCATATTTATATGTATTAAATGTGTTCAGATTCCAATTCTTACAGTTTATTTTAAAAGCACTCATCATGACATGATGACTGGTAAAATTCATAATGTATTTATTTAGTTTAATACAAATAATTATTGCAGACTAAATTATATAATAAAAAGTGTTTAAAAGTTCATATGATGCTTTAAGATGGTTTATCTTCCTCTAGTATGCCTTCTAAACCAGATCAATTGTAGCAAGGAAAAGATCTAAAGCAAAATAGAAGGGTGCTGCACCCATCTCCTTTTTGGTCTCCCCCAGTTGCCCCTCTGGGTTGGTCAGCACAGAAATGTTGAATATCTTTAGAAATATAATATCTTGTTGCAAGTATTAAATGCCAAACGACTAGACTATGCGTTAAAACCTTAATTAGAAGCTTTAGACTAATAAAAGCCCTGGATTAGCAAAGTATTAGAAAATGTAAACAAAATGGTCCAGCTTTCCACCCTGCTCCTTTTCAGCAGCACCCTGTACCTGTTTTGATCCTAGATCTTTCCAGAGTAGTACTGTTATATTCAAGCATTCACAATACAGGATATTCTCACAAAACATATGCCAGAGTTTCTAACACATATGAGGCGTGGCGTGGGAAACCCAGGCTTCATGCATCTGCGTAAAGTGTCATTCCGGATCAGCCTGTGCAGTCCGCACAGGCTAATCCAGGACAACACTTTCCACTTGTATGGTATTTTCTGTTTTAAGGAAGTCGCTTCTAAACATAAATTCACTGTAGGCGTAAGTTGTCATCCCGGATTAGCTTGTGTAGACCGCACAGGCTGATCTAGGACGACACTTTACGTACATGTATTCAACCCGATTTTCCCATGACATGCCTCATATATTTATGCTCATTTATGGATAAAGCCGAACTGTTTGAAGAAAATGTAAATAAAGTCCAAACTTCAAATGGATAAAGCTCAAACTGCGCGATAACATGATTATTTTTTGCACAAGAAGGTTTGTTTTGTGCTAGTTTGCATTACATACTTTCATTACATATACATATTTTTACTATATGTAATAGAAGAAAAATAAAGTTTATTAAAAAATTGTTCAATGTAGCATATAAAAAACGAATAATGCCAACATGGCCCATGATCGTCATGAATAACAATGATACAAATAGAAACAAATAATATTATCATGCTTTAAAAAAGAGAAATACATTTGTATTTATCTGCGCGTATTATATAAAAGTATTCTGTACTGTATTCTCGTGCTTTACAAAAATTATTTGTATCTAAGTAATACACAAAAGTAATCTGTACTGTATTATCATGCTTTACAAACATAATTTATATCTTAGTAATACATAAAAGTGATGTCTAATGTATTCTCATGCTTTACACAAATAAGTGTTATCTTAGTAATACAGAACAGTGATCTGTACTGTATTCTCATTACAAAAATAATTTATATTTAAGTAATAGGTGAAAGTTATCAGTACTGTATTATCATGCTTAGCAAAAATAATGTATATCTAAGTTAAACATTAAAGTAATATGCACTGTATTCATAAAAGTGATATGTACTGCATGTTACTTAATAAAATAGCATTAATCATCATGTACTGACATTATTTGTAATTTCAAAAGCTCTACATGCATAAACAGCTAGTAACTTGGTAGTATTTGGATTCTGTGAGGAAAATAACTCTGTGGCTTTTAACAAGCTTGGGTGATGTATATAATATACTGATATATGTATTGTATTTTTGTCTTGTTTGTGAGTAGATGTTACATTATAAAATAAGATGATATTCATCTTCGAGAACAGGGCAAACTGGGCAAACACTATATTACTTATATCGGTATTATTCCACATTACCTTCTCGATGTTAACCCATTTAAGGTAAAATTTAAGTTCAAAACAGAAGATATTTCTACACAATAATGCCCTTGAATAGCCATTTATGTGTCCTTCTGTACCTTGGACAAAAGTGTCAGTAATTCTTTGCTTAAACACAGAAAAAACCCCATTGAGATCACCAACACCTTGTGCCAAGCAGACATGATAGAATCCCAATGAACTTAGAATACATTTCACTTGACTTGCCCTGTTGGTTTTTATGGGATTACTTTCAATATCGTCTGGCATAATTTTATATATCATTTTAATGAATTTATGTTCTGGAGCACAGGTCACCTTAAACCAGTACTTTATTATATTCATTTTACTTATAGTTAAAAAGTCAAGTATCCCTGTCTCCGATAATGTAAAGTCATTATGTTTGCTGATTTTGACACCTATTTGTCCTTCACCATTTAATAACATATTTTAAATTAAAATAAGCAATTTTATTGTTGTTTTATTGACATTACAAAGGCATTTGATTACATTGTAAGGGATAGCCTTGGTACAGAATATACAGACTCGGTATTCGAGGACAGTTATAAAAGCAATATATACTCATGTGTACACAAAAGTAAGACATCATAATGATATCGGAACTGCATTTGAGAGTCATTTAGGTCTAAGACAAGGCTAGTGTTTTGTTCCCGATTCTTTTTTCTTTGTATATCAATGACATGGAGGATATATTGTATTTAAAAGGTGCTAGTGGTATTGTAGGCATGTTAAAATGCTTCCTACTGATGTATGCGGACGGTGAAGGGCAAATACGTGATCTGCTGTTCCCATTTCACTCGATATTCAGCTTGTGCTTCCAGCAATACATGGTACTTTCAGCCCAGTTTGGATACTTTTAAAACCCTTTACCTATGACACTTAACATAGTTATCACTCTAAAATTATATGTGTCATTTAAATCTCCTTTTTTATGTATAGGTACAATAAAACAATCTCTGCCATTTATTATAAATTCATTTAAGATGAGATCTGGTCCCGCACTTTTTCCAGTTTTTAGCTCGACTATTCGAAGAATAGGTGAGCTATCCTACTACCCCTGGCATCGGTGTCCGCGTCCACGTCTGAATTTGGTTCGAGTTTTTATTCAAAAGTCTTGTAACTTCAAAACTACATAAGTTATTCACTTCAAACTTGGCATATACCTTTGTGATCAACTCCAGTGTCAGGGGCAACATTCCCCATAACTCTTTTTTAGTATTTTGACAGAGTTATGCCCCCTTTTCACTTAGATTTTCTGGTTAAAGTTTATATTAAAAAGTTTTGTAACTTAAAGACTACATAAGTTATTCACTTGAAACTTAGAACTAACCTTTGTCATCAACTCCAGTATCAAGGGCAACATTCCCTATAACACTGTTTTGTATTTTGACAGAGTTATGCCCCTTTTTCACATAGATTTTCTGGTAAAAGTTTATATTCAAAAGTTTTGTAACTTCAATACTACAAAAGCTATTCACTTGAAACTTGGAATATACCATTGTCAAAAACTCCAGTATCAGGGTGAACATTCCCCATAACTCTAGTTTTTATTTTGACAGAGTTTTGCCCCTTTTCACTTAGATTTTCTGTTTAAAGTTTATATTCAAAAGTTTGGTTACTTCAAAACTACATAAGTTATTCACTTGAAACTTGAAACAAACCTTTGTCATCAACTCTAGTATCAGGGGCAACATTACCCATAACTCTGTTTTGTATTTTGACAGAGTTATGCCCCTTCTTCACATAGATTTTCTCGTTAAAGTTTATATTCAAAAGTTTTGTAACTTCAAAACTAGATAAGTTATTCACTTGAAACTTGGAACTAACCTTTGTCATCAACTCCAGTATCAAGGGCAACACTCCCTATAACACTGTTTTGTATTTTGACAGAGTTATGCCCCTTTTTCACATAGATTTTCTGGTAAAAGTTTATATTCAAAAGTTTTGTAACTTCAATACTACAAAAGTTATTCACTTGAAACTTGGAACTAACCTTTGTCATCAACTCTAGTATCAGGGTTAACATTATCCATAACTCTGTTTTGTATTTTGACAGAGTTAGGCCCCTTTTTCACATAGATTTTCTGGTTAAAGTATATATTCAAAAGTTTGGTAACTCCAAAACTAGATAAGGTATTCACTTGAAACTTGGAACTAACCTTTGTCATCAACTCTAGTATCAGGGGCAACATTACCCATAACTCTGTTTTGTATTTTGACAGAGTTAGCCCACTTTTTACATAGACTTTTAAAAGTTTTTGTTCCAAAAATGTATAAACTATACAAGGCTTCACTTAAAAGTTTCGTATTTTAACAAATTTATGCCCCTTCCACTAACCAATATATGTACCAACTGAAATACTTCGAATAGTCAAGCACGCTGTCCTCTGACAGCTCTTGTTATATTGGCAGTCCCTTTGAATAATTCTCCAGCAGTAAAGTATTAGTGTGATAAGAACCTTAAAAATGATTATGTTTACTTTCATTAAATTGTTGCACAATGCTTTAATGAACTTTTGTGGCAACAATGTTAAAATCTCACTCAAAATGGTTTAAATGCATACATTTATAGCATTTACTTAAAGAACTCTTTTACAAGTTTGGTTATTATCCATTCAGTTTTAAAAAATAGTTTGGACTTTGTCACCTAAAAGTTAGGGCTTTATCAATTTTACATTATATTGTCCCACAAAAACAACAATATAATGCGTATTTGGTGCATTTAAACAACGCATGAAGCAGATATACAAAAAAGAATGGCAGATACGTAAGATCGTACATTAATAATTGCAAAAACATTAATTGATTTTGTACATAAAATATTGCCAACTGTAGACTGATTTTTCTACATTCTTAACCAAATTCATACTAATTTGGCCAAATAATTGCCCTTAAGAATCGTTTGTAACAGCGCATTATACGTACAAAATATCATTGTATCTTGTGCGATATTTTAAATGTTGAAACTTACCTTAAAGATATGAGTATTTGTAAATAAATTACTGTAATAAGTTATTTGTCCCGACATGTTTTCTCTGAAATTTGATTTATCATCTGCAAACTGGTTTACCGACGTACAGGGGGTATGATTGGTGTCAGAGTCAAGATTACCATTACTAAAAATAGAAATACAGGTTTCACTTAATAAATTCAGAATGCATTGAGATATTTTAATGAAACTTCATATGCAGATACCTCATATTGAGACCTTGCTTGGCATTGCATATGGGGTGGATGGGTTCAAGGTCACCATAACTAAAAATAGATAAAAAGTTTCCACTCAGTTGAGTTTAGAGAACAAATTGAGATATGTTAATGAAACTTCATATGTAGATACCTTATATCTAGACTTCTCTTGTGATTGCTTAGGGAGTGGGTGGGGTCAAGGTCACCTTTACTTATAAAAAAAAAATTGTTTGCACTCAATAACGCAAGAACTACCTTATATTGAGACCTCGCTTTGGATTGCAAGGTCAAGGTCACCATTTCCTAGCCATAGGTGTATGACTTTCACATGCACCCAGAACTTTCTTTCATTATCGTGCTGACTAATGCATTTCGTTAGAAAAATTTGGTTTTCGTGGAATTTCCACATTTCTTGTTAAATTATGTTTGGTGCACAGGTGTAACATCATAAAATACAGATCAAGTTCAACTTCAGTTACAAACTACTAAATGTTTACAGAGTTATGGCTCCAATTGAAATTAAATTTTTCCAAATACACTGTTTAACATTCACAAATTAAAGCATTCTCTCTGTGTCTATTTCTTTCAAATGGATGCCATAGTTTTGTGACAAGGCCAGATTGTGGGGGTATATTTTTCACTCGTGTGACAATTCTAGTTGCCCTTTGTTTATTAAAAAAATATACAAAAATGGACATTATTCAGGATAGAGACTTCATTTTTCATCCAATCTTCACCAATCTTGCACAGTTTGTCTATTACCATAAGATTACAGTTGAAGTTAAATATAAGCAAGATTGGACCAGAAACACTGGAGTTATTGCCCTTTGTTTGTGAAAAAATATGCAACAATGGACATTATTCAGGATAGAGACTTCATTTTTCATCCAATCTTCACCAATCGTGCACATTTTGTCTATGACCATAAGATTAAAAGTGAAGTTGAATATAAGCAAAATCAGGCCAGAAACACCAGATTTATTGCCGTTTGTTTTTGAAAAAAATATACACAAATGGACATTATTCAGGATATACTTCATTTTTCATCCAATCTTCACCAATCGTGCTCAATTTGTCTATGAACGTAAGACTACAGGTGAAGTCGAATATAAGCATGATCAGGCCAGAAACACGAAAGTAATTGCCCCTTGTATTTGGAAAAAAACATTAAAGGTGAAAGGCCAAGCTTCTAACAAATGTTATTTATTCTTTAGAAACATAGTTTTAGCCATAACAAGTCCACTTCTCGTATCAGTTTTCATAAATAACGCTTTTATAAGCGAGTATAGCATAAAAGACAACATGATTTTGCGCATATTTCTATCGATACGCCATTTTGTTTCAAACCGGAAGTGACGTATATTCTTCCCAACGCGTTAATTGTTTTATATATAGACTGTTCAAATTACTTCAAAACTCACGTTATTTCATTAAGTTACAATAACCTATTACATATAATTTATATTAAGTAGAATGTGTCAGATAAATGTAGATTATAAAAACATATTCTCATGTAAATATTTGGCAACAATTGATACAAATAGACAACACATAGTCCTTACTTTCTTCGTCTTAGACATCTGCTATAGGGATTGTTTACTTAGTACCACTTTGTGTTATCAACTTATCAGTACTAGACAAACGATACAAATATTTTATCTTTGAGATCAATGGATCCTTAGTAGTTTGGGCTTCCTGCTGTCACCACGACCGATATCATAAACTTTATGGCCCCGACATACAACGATGACAATATCCTGTGTATTCCTACACAATAACGTGTCAAAAGTATGATGAAGGTTTGATAAGTTGTGGGCATGGCAAATCCTGATTGCTGATTTGTTGATAGGTTTAAAAATGATAATTATACTGGACTTAGATGTAATCTGATTTGTTGCAGTAGTTTAGCCTTATGTATTGGCAATTTAAATTCAACTATCTTTAGAATCTAACAACCCTCGTAACCCAACTAACAAGTCTTCTGGGGGGCGATGGCCATATGGGAGAGAATCCCGGTGCACTCGATAAAAATGTACCACACACACATCTAACAAGTCTTCTGAGGGCGATGGCCATATGGGAGAGAATCCCGGTGCACTCGATAAAAATGTACCACACACACATCTAACAAGTCTTCTGGGGGCGGTGGCCATATGGGAGAGAATCCCGGTGCACTCGATAAAAATGTACTACACACAATCAAACAGTAAGAAATTTTAAAAAATGCAGCGTTTTGTTGTATACGTAGTCAAAAGAAAATAACAACAGCATTTTTCATGTAGTGTTTTAATGTTTTTCCAAGCCCTATTACTGAATTATTTGAATACAAATGTTGTAGATAATTCAGATTTATGGCTATATAAGAAGCCTGTCTAATAAAATTGTACAAGATTGTAAAGGACGATGTTAATATAATGATAAACAGCCTGTTGCTGAACAGTGACTTTATTAAATATGAGAAAATAGTATATCCCAAAAATGTTTCACTATCCCGCTTATAGATATACTGAACATATGTTGTAAGCAATATTATGATAACTTGCAGCATGCAAGTACTTTTGAAAAGTAGAGTAACGCGTAAAAATAAAACAATACATAAATTGTCGGCATGTATGTGCATTAGCATATCACATGCATATACTTTTTGTATGTGAAACATCATGAAATGGATATGTTCTTTAGTTAAAGTGCATGATTAATTGAAAAAGACATATGAAATACTTCACATTCATAAACTTTCACTGCACGAACATATTTCTTTTGTAGATGCTAATAATTACAGTCACTACACTTAGCCAACTGTAAAAGGGTTATCGCACATTTTTAAGAGAGGTATCCAATTATCAAAACAACATCCTGTTTGTCACATGGCATAATAAGGGGTCATATACAAACTGCCATTCATTCAAGGCATGATGACACATCTACTGTGTAAACTGACATCTTGAATATAGTTTGAAGAGAAAAATGCAACGGCTAAATAACAATCGGTTATAAAAAAGTCATATAAATGAGCAACATAAACAATTAAGAGGATTAACTACCAACCATACGATTGTGATCTGTCTGAAAAGGGATGGGAGTTTTCTATTATAAATCGTACTTCTTTATTATCATACTTGTATGGAAATATAAAAGAATCAAAATAATTATGGATAAGCTAGATTGACGATCAATGAAAAGGTAAGTAATAAAAATTGGCATAATCTACTAACATATAAATGATGCATGTGCTAATTGTCATTTACTCGTCCTGCAAGACGTTGTTTTAATACGATAAAATTCATTTTAAATAGCTGTTGTGACATGTTAAAAGCAAGCACAACGACTAACAATACATAAAAACAAACTATTGTCATAAAAGTATTGTTAATATGCCAATTTTTGTTAAAGAAATTTAGTAAGTAATAATGGCGACCTATCTTATTAATGGAGCGTTGGGATTTAACTACGTCATCAAGAAAATGGCGGCGGAAATTACCGAGCGGCATACGGAAATTGCCGATGAACAAAATCATCGTTTTTAAGCATCAAAGTAATAATTTTCTAATTTTACATAAGCAACATTGTAATCTACTGACTTTTATCTACAAAATATCAAAAGTATGTCAAAACATGGCCGTTCACCCTTTAAAAAGTTATCGATGATAGGGCTTGCTCACACACGATTTTTTTATTCAATGTTGACCAAACTTTTCTACTTTTTTTTTATTAATGTTGACCAAAATTACACAGTTTGCATATGACCATAAAAATTGATTGATAAAATTTGATTTCCAACAGCTGCAAACCTTGCATGCAGTTTGTTTGTTCATGCAACATTGATGTCTTCAGAGCCTGCATTAACATCATTTATCATCATTGGACAGAAAATTATCAAAGAAAACGCAAAACTTGACCTTATAGCACAGCCATCGCAATTATCACATTGCAAACTAGTTCTCTAAAACTGTCAGCTGTTTCTGCATTTTCCAGAATTGTCACTGACTTTATGAAAAAGGGTCAGGTAAGAATATCGAGAAAAATTATTTGAGAACCATTCGCAAAAAAAAACGCACATCAACCTTGCATGCAGTTTGTTTGTTGATGCAACATTGATGTCTTCAGAGCCTGCATTAACATCATTTATCATCATTGGACAGAAAATTATCAAAGAATATGCAACACTTGACCTTATAGCACAGCCATCGCAATTATCACATTGCAACTAGTTCTCTAAAACTGTCAGCTGTTTCTGCATTTTCCAGAATTGTCACTGACTATGAAAAAGGGTCAGGTAAGAATATCGAGAAAAATGATTTGAGAACTATTCGCAAAAAAAACGCACATCGACTACCCAACTCATACAAGTTAGCCCATTGCACTAACTTATGTTTTAAATCAAAGTTGAAGCTATCCCCCTCTGTGTATTGTTCAGATACCTGAATTTTCAAACCTGTTACAACAGTATGGTCTTCATCTGTACCAGTACTCAGGTGAGCGCTTTGGGCCATCATGGCCCTCTTGTTTAAAACAAGTGGTTTATTTATTGTAAAATATTGTTTTCTTCCATTTTCTTTTTGTATTTAAAAAAAAAAAAATCAGGTTGGCAGATCCGTGAAACTAAAAATCAACAAACTCTGGTCTTATTGGTTATTTATATCTTATTTAATTTATTTAAGTAGTTGATACTTTTAGTTATTAGTTAGTCTTAGCCTTTTAAATACTGCTTTACTGCATCTGCACAATACGCTTGCTCGTTGATGATGAATTCATATGCATTGCCTCATCATTTTGTACAACTGAAACATTGAAGTAGCAAAAATACAGTGAATGCTCAGGAAAACCAGAACTTCTAAATACCTAAATACTCAAAAAAATGGCAATTACCAAATAATTGTACTGTCTTGATACAGTACTGACAGAGATGATGATTTTGTCCTGGTTGCCCATGCCTGTTTTTGGGACATAAATATTTGCCCCATTAAAGAACGATTTAACATAAACACCTTTTAAATAACTTTTGTGCAAAAGCTATTCCTATTGTACCAGATAAGTGTAAAAATTATATAATTCTATACCATAACGACAAAATCCATCAAAACCAGACTTAAGAAAGCAGAACATCGGTCTTGTCTCAAGGATGTTCCATTTTCTAGGTCTTCACTGTATTGCCAATTAAAGTAATATAAATATAAAAATATGCATATAAATGCAACAACATATTGCGGTGTAACCATATATTGTGTTTTTAATTTTTGTCATGATTTCTGACAAGACACAGTAGCTCTTCAATCCCAGTGATTGTTACTGCTATTGTGTAGGTTTAACTCCTGAAGATTGCCCTGCTCATAATAGAATGATCAGTTGATGGCTTTGTGCAAAACTATGGTAACTTGCATATAAAATACTGTAAATGGATTTAATTTCATAGGTATGTAATTTTATGGAATTTTGTAAACATCATTTTTTAGGGATTTGAAGTTTATGGATTTCTATTTTGTGAAAAAAATTGGTTTCTATGTGAATGTGCTTAAGTATTAGGCCATCCTTAAAGAATTGTTTGTTTGCGGTAACGTGACCAAGTCACGAAATTGGGCCCCGACTCGCAAGTTTTTATAGGCTTAATTCCGTGGAGCGTTTGTTCATTCGAAAATTTCAGTTATGTATTCATCATATTTTGTTCGTAATTAATACATTTCGTTTTTATTAACTAAACACTGCATTCTAATTACTCTAATTAAGCTGAATTTTGAGCAGTGTTATTAACCGGATGCTCTGATACCACTGGCATACACCAAACAATGTGATTTGCTTTTGTATTTTGTGTTAAGTTAAATTGGTCCGTGTCTAAGAGTCGTCTACATTTGTTCCCACCAATAAAAATAAAAATAAAATTAAAAAATAATAATAAAAATCGACCTACCTACCCACCTTAACAATTCTGGGTCGCGTTACCGCAAACAAACAATTTTTTTAAGGATGGCCTCAGCTTTTTTATTTCATCGAAATCGATTTTCATGGATTTTCGAAAATATCTTTCTCGTGGGATTTGAAGTTTATGGATCTCTATTGTGTGAATAAAAAATCTGGTTTCTATGTGGATGTGCTTAAGTATCAGCTCCCTAGTGATTAGCTGATATCTGCTAAAAAAAATGCTAATTACTCACATCCAGTCATCAAAATGAGCAGTTGGGCCAAGCAAGCCTGAATTCGAATATTATTTCTTAAAAGCAAGGGAATGTTGCAAGCCTGCCTATATAAAACTGAGAATCTGAGCAAGACCGGTTCAGACTTTACCAGTGTAGGGCTTTTGAGCTTGTGCTCATTTCAAGCTCTGCACTTTTATTGTCTCAATCTCCCATTAACACTGTCCCCATAGATATCAAACTTTAACATTTGCTGTACATTTTAATTTGTGGATAAGCACACCAATGAAATGCATGAATATTAGAGTCATACAAATGACCTTGGTTTTACCGTGCATATTAGAGTCATACAAATGACCTTGGTTTTACCGTGCATATTAGAGTCATACAAATGATCTTGGTTTTACCGTGCATATTAGTGTCATACAAATGACCTTGGTTTTACCGTGCATATTAGAGTCATACAAATGACCTTGGTTTTACCGTGCATATTAGTGTCATACAAATGACCTTGGTTTTACCGTGCATATTAGAGTCATACAAATGACCTTGGTTTTACCGTGCATATTAGAGTCATACAAATGACCTTGGTTTTACCGTGCATATTAAGTGTCATACAAATGATCTTGGTTTTACCGTGCATATTAGAGTCATACAAATGACCTTGGTTTTACCGTGCATATTAAGTGTCATACAAATGATCTTGGTTTTACCGTGCATATTAGAGTCATACAAATGACCTTGGTTTTACCGTGCATATTAGAGTCATACAAATGACCTTGGTTTTACCGTGCATATTAGTGTCATACAAATGACCTTGGTTTTAAAGTGCATATTAAGTGTCATACAAATGACCTTGGTTTTACCGTGCATATTAAGTGTCATACAAATGACCTTGGTTTTACCGTGCATATTAGTGTCATACAAATGACCTTGGTTTTACCGTGCATATTAGTGTCATACAAATGACCTTGGTTTTACCGTGCATATTAGTGTCATACAAATGATCTTGGTTTTACCGTGCATATTAGTGTCATACAAATGATCTTGGTTTTACCGTGCATATTAGAGTCATACAAATGACCTTGGTTTTACCGTGCATATTAGTGTCATACAAATGACCTTGGTTTTACCGTGCATATTAGTGTCATACAAATTATATTGGTTTTACCATGAATATTAGAGTCATACAAATGATCTTGGTTTTACCGTGCATATTAGTGTCATACAAATGACCTTGGTTTTACCGTGCATATTAGTGTCATACAAATGACCTTGGTTTTACCGTGCATATTAGTGTCATACAAATGACCTTGGTTTTACCGTGCATATTAGTGTCACACAAATGACCTTTGTTTTACCGTGCATATTAGTGTCATACAAATGACCTTGGTTTTACCGTGCATATTAGAGTCATACAAATGACCTTGGTTTTACCGTGCATATTAGTGTCATACAAATGATATTGGTTTTACCGTGCATATTAGTGTCATACAAATGACCTTGGTTTTACCGTGCATATTAGTGTCATACAAATGACCTTGGTTTTACCGTGCATATTAGTGTCATACAAATGATCTTGGTTTTACCGTGCATATTAGTGTCATACAAATGATCTTGGTTTTACCGTGCATATTAGAGTCATACAAATGACCTTGGTTTTACCGTGCATATTAGTGTCATACAAATGACCTTGGTTTTACCGTGCATATTAGTGTCATACAAATTATATTGGTTTTACCATGAATATTAGAGTCATACAAATGATCTTGGTTTTACCGTGCATATTAGTGTCATACAAATGACCTTGGTTTTACCGTGCATATTAGTGTCATACAAATGACCTTGGTTTTACCATGCATATTAGTGTCATACAAATGACCTTGGTTTTACCGTGCATATTAGTGTCATACAAATGACCTTTGTTTTACCGTGCATATTAGTGTCATACAAATGACCTTGGTTTTACCGTGCATATTAGAGTCATACAAATGACCTTGGTTTTACCGTGCATATTAGTGTCATACAAATGATCTTGGTTTTACAGTAAAACATGCCAAATAGTTATGCACTGAGCCATCTATATGTACAGTCCGGTGAAGATGTATCCTGTTGGCTAATCAGTTGTAAAGATCCGTATAATTATATTATTGGAATATAAGTGTTTTGTCATGTCAGAATTTAGCATAAATATATAAATTTATAACACTTCTGGGGACACTTATAGAATACTTGTGTTGTGCGTATTTTAAAATAGTTGTTATATCACTTTCTGCAAACCTTTTTGGTGTTTCTTCTTTGTTTGTAGGAGGCTTTAGGGGGTGCATCTTGGGGGCAGCAAGGTGGTAGTGCATCTGTAGACCAGTAAGTGTTGTCTTGTGCCATGTTGTGTGTTATATAACTTGTATATGGATTGGAGCTAAGGATATGAAAACTTCAAGCCAAATACTTCGATTTTGTAAAATTACCTGTCGTATTGTATATCCTGTCATGTCCAATTCACGTTCTTTTGAAGTAATTTCAGACATTTTATTAGCCATTGGTTATTTTGACTACATTTATTGGATGAAGAGAAGTTACATGGTGTTTTCCTGTGTTGTACATTGTGTATCTGTGGCAGAAACTTTGGTTTATTATCACTGTTCGTCCATTACATTTGAACTTTCACAGATGCTTTGTAGAATTGAGAACCTCACTGTGTTTTCTTGCATTAGATATGCAAATGTGATCCTTATCAGTGTGCATGCTATTGTTTGTTTAATGACCTGATCACAGAATTGCATATTGACAATTTTCACATTTTTATCATAGATCACAAAAAAAAAAAAATAGATTATATATAAATTAGTGAAATAACACTATTGGCAAAATATAAATAAGGCGAGTTTTTGAACTTAGAATAATTCAAATGGGCTGTTTCTTGGTTAACTAGATTTTACCATTTAGTCTAGCACGAACACCGCTTGCTACAACACTTAGATACACAGCTGTTGCTTATGACCATCCCCAATCCACCCATATCACGCAACTTCACTTGGACCCTGACCTTGAACTAATTTGGACTAGATTTTACCGTTTCGTCTAGCACCAACACGGCTTACTACAACACTTGGATATTTACACAGTTTTTACTTATGACCATTCCCAATCCACCCATATCACCCAACCTCACTTTGACCTTGACCTAATTTGGACTAAGAAATGGGCAACCCAGCACCAACCGGGGGCATGTGTGTTTATCAAACACAGAATCTTGTTCTTTTACTTGTTGTCGCTTGCTCGTTACTTGAACTAGCATCAGGGTCGTATATTTTAAAAAATAACAATGAAGTCCCAGTTTTTACACATTGATTTTTATGCCCCCGTCTGTCCATCCGTCCTTCAGTCCATGACAAGGTTAGGTAGATTTTACCGTTTCATCTAGCACCAACACCACTTACCAAAACACTTTGATACTTACACAGTTGTTGCTTATGACAATTCCCTATCCACCCATATCACCCAACCTCACTTTGACCATGACCTTGACCTAATTTGCTCTTAGAATAATTCAAATGGGCTGTTTCTTGGTCAACTAGTTTTACCGTTTCGTCTAGCACCAACACCGCTTGCTACAACACTTGGTAACTTAGACAGTTGTTTCTTATGACTATTCCCAATCTACCCATATCACCCAACCTCACTTTGACCTTGACCTACTTTTGAGAATAAAAACAAAGTCTGTAAAAGACACTAGCTTAGATCTAGAAATAGAGATTAGAATTATTTTTAATGTTTTGATGTTTGCACAAACTTCATTTCAATTCATTTTCTCCTCACCCATTGTGAGAATCATGTGCGTTAAAGAGAAGTCATTGTTATTGTTATTATTAGTCACATTGTGCCCTGTTTTCCTGATTGCAGCAGGCCACCAAGGGTGGAGATGAGAACCAAGAGCATTTCCGACTCTATCCCTTCACCTATTGGCAGTTTCACATCCGCAAATGAGATCCCATTTCCAATCCTAGAGGTTACTTCAGGTATGAGTAGTACATGTATGTAATAAAACCAGTTCACTGGTAGAAGTGGATGAAATGTAGCTGTGATTCTGGATTTTTGGAAACTATGGATACTTGTTCATGTTTTGTTACCCAGGACTGTTCAGTAACTGTAGATATCGGAATTTCCTGTTAACAATATTATGTGAACATTAGCTCGGTTACCAAAGACTTTTGGGTAACCATCTGAATATAAGTTCGATATTTATCATAATGTATATTTATCTGGATGTGTGTTTAGTAGCCATTGTTCTCAGAAATATGTTTGGTTACCTTGGATACTTGTATGATTTGGTTACCATGGATACTGTTATGATTTAGTTACTATGGATTCCTGTTATTAGTCAGTTACCATGGGTATCTTTAGGATTTGATTATGATTAAAAACCAGTATGATTTGGCTACCATGGATACTACTTATGGTTAAAGTACTTGGATACCTATGGTTCGTTTACCTTGACCTGTGTAGCTTGGTTACCATGGATATCTGTATGGCTTGGTTACCATGGACAACTGGTATAGATGTTTCAGCACCCCCTGTGGACCATGAGGAGGAGGTTGAGGATGAGGAGGAGTACAAGGACAAGGACCTTGGAGGCGTCGAGGAACACAAGTCCATCATCCTGCACCTGCTCTCCCAGCTCAAACTCGGCATGGACCTCACTAAGGTGACGATGGTTTCTGATGTAGTACATATTTAGTATTGATAAAAGGTGATATGTTTGTGTTTTGGATGTTCTTCATGGAAACCTAGTCTAAGTTTGATTGTTTCAATTGTTACTTCACTATCTTATTTCCTGATCTCAGATTTCAGCTATTTAAATTTATTTCTGAGAAGTGAAGTTGAATTAGGAAAAAAAGCATAATTGCTATGAAAATTCTGTCATAAATTTTGGAAAAAGTATTTCTCTTAGCTGTTTTATGTATGTTTATGAAAAAATAATGCATTCTCATTAAGAAAGTAACGATGTCCTATAGGAAGAGCCATAAATCTTGCATGTTCTATAATTATACCACCCCTAATCTTGATTATAAAGCTGAGCTATGCTGATGTGCTTACCAGGTGGTGCTACCTACATTCATCTTGGAGAGACGCTCGCTCCTGGAGCTGTTTGCTGATTGCATGGCTCACCCAGATGTCTTCCTCAGGTACTCCTGGACTCTGCACTACTATTTCCAAACACACTACTTTTTCCAAACACACTACTATTTCCAAACACACTACTTTTTCTCCAGGATTGTGCCTTCAGCTATTGTTTATTCTTCTTTTCTTCTTTGAATTTTAAAGAAGAGTTTCTTATTTGATGCTTTTCAATATTGGTAAGGGTTCAAGCATAGTGTGTGTGAGCCAACCATTATGTAGTATATGGTATTATGTCAAAGACAAGTTTTTATGCCCCCACAAGGTGCATTTGTCCATCCATATGTCCATCCGTACATCCCCAAATTTTGTGGCCTCAACTCTTCTTTGCTGCTTGGCGAAATTAGCTCAAACTTTCACAGCTGAAGAGCTTTAACTTATAGGTGAACGTAAAGGGAGAAATTTTGTCTGTCTGTCTGCAAAGACAGTTCACAGGGACATGCATTTTGTCATGTATTTGGTACAGGACTGTTGTTGTAAAAGTCAAATATCTAGATTCCATGACAACCTTGTGCTTCAGGATTACAAACCTCCCTGACCCAGAGGATAGGATGATGGCAGTCCTAGAGTGGTATCTAACCTCCTTTCACGCCGGCAGACAGGTGGGTACATTGGCTAGAGTGGTATCTAACCTCCTTTCACGCCGGCAGACAGGTGGGTACATTGGCAAGCCCTTAGATACATATAGATAGAGATGATGGTGACTCTTCATTGAGGTGAATAGCTATGGAGTAGTAACTCCTCAAATACTTCAGCTGCTTCAGCTATTTAAAGTGGTTTCTTTATAGAGTACTACATGTCCTTGGATAGGTCGTGATTCTTTGTCGATGTCATATGCTAATAAGTGGGCACATATCAAATACTTCAGCTGCTTCAACTACTTAATGTTGGTTTACTACAGGGTTATAAATTAAACTCTTAAATGGGCTTGACTTTTAAAATGCATTTATCATGTGGTTATCATATGATGAAAGACTGGTTTGTTGGTAGATTATATGTTTACCGGTCAAATGTGATTGAGTTGGGTAATTTTAATAACCTCATGTATATTTTCAAAACAGCTGAATTTCTCTGTCGCACTAATTTTGAATTCTGTGGTACGTAAAAAAAGGAAAATAATTATACCCCACAAACGAAGTTTAGGGGGGGTATATTGGAGTGAGCTTGTCTGTCCGTGGTCTGTAGGTCTGTTGGTTTTTGGTTTCTGGATGATAACTCGAGAAAGGCTTGACATATTCAAATAATTTGTGGTACACATGTGTAACATCATAGAATACAGGTCAAGTTGGAATTATGTTTAGAAGAGACTTCCTTGAAACAGAAAATACCGTAAAAGCGGAAAGTGCTGCCCGGGATTAGCCTGTTGGTTACAAACCACTAAATTTTGACAGAGTTGTGGCCTCTTTTTGACGTAAAATTCCCTAAAAACATGGTTTCCGGATGATAACTCTAGAAATGCCTGACATTTTCAAATAATTTATGGGGAACATGTGTAACATCATAGAAAACAGGTCAAGTTCGATGTTGGTTACAAACCACTAAATTTTGACAGATTATGGCCCCTTTGCGACTTAAAATTCCCTAAAAACATGGTTTCCGGATGATAACTCAAGAATGGCTGGACATATTCAAATAATTCTTGATATAAATGTGTTGCATCATAAAATATAGGTCAAGGTCGACTTTGGTTACAAACCACTAAATTTTGACAGAGTAATTGCCTTTTATTTGACTTAAACTCCCTACAAACATGGTTTCCTGACGATAACTCAACAATGGGCTTGACATATTTAAATAATTATTGGTACACATGTGTTGCACATCAAATACTGGTCAAGTTCGACTTTGGTTACAAACCACTAAATTTTGACACAGTTATGGGTCCATTTTGACTTAAATTCCCCAAAAAACATGGACAATAACTCATGAAAGGCTTCACATATTTATATTAATTTTGGTACATAGGTGTTACATCATAAAATACAGATCAAGTTCAACTTGGGTTACAAACCACTAAATGTTGACACAGTTATGGCTCCTATTGAAATGAAATTTTTCCAAATACACTGTTTACCATTCACAAATTGAATCATTCTCTCTCTGTCCATTTCTTTCAAATGGATGCCATAGTTTTGTGACAAGGCCATATTGTGGGGGTATATCCGTCACTGATGTGACAATTCTAGTTTCTAACTGTCTTTGTTTGTATTTAATGCACAATATTTACAGTTATCTCAAACTTTTAACTGAAATGTTTGAAAATTGCCGTTTTTCCAATTATCGAATTAGTATTTATTTATGCATTACAGAAACGTGACACATTATCAAAATCAGCAACATTACAAAATCTTGCTAAGGATGTCAAATGTCAGATATGTTGAATTCCCAGCAACTTTAAGATAATAAATGTATTCAAAACTGTTACTAAAAAATAAAAACGATTGCAGGGTTCCATTGCTAAGAAGCCGTACAACCCGATCATAGGTGAGACGTTCCGCTGCTCCTGGAAGATCCCTCCGGATGAGATAGGGGCTCCTGGTGACAAGCCCTATCTGATGACCTACACTGCCGAACAAGTCTCTCACCACCCCCCTGGTAATGGCATTGTGTGTGTTCATTTTTGCACATGGAATGTGGTGGCATTTTTCAGATCCAAGTGTTGCTATATTTATAATAAACATCCCTTTCTATAACTTTTTGTCATATAGTAATTAAATCGATTATGTATTAAATGCTGTATTATCACCTAATTAACTGCTAAACTGGTTACATTAAAGACCATATTGTAATGCTGATGAAGCGCTTGACAAAGCAAAGAATGAAAATCATGATCTAACAAAGGCTTAGTGTTAAATAGTTGCCCGAAAAAATGTAAATGTCTCTGTCAAGATATTTTTATGATTCTTTGTTTTTCAGCTTCATTTTGAATAAATATATGAGTCGTGTTGTGGGAAAACGGGGCTTAATGCATGTGCGTAAAGTGTCGTCCCAGATTAGCTTGTGCAGTTCACACAGGCTAATCCAGGACGACACATTCCGCTTACAGTGGATTTATGTTTAGAAGAGACTTCCTTGAAACAGAAAATACTGTAAAAGCGGAAAGTGCTGTCCTGGATTAGCCTGTGCGAACGGCACAGGCAAATCCGGGAGGACACTTCACATATGCGTTTAGCCCAGTTTTCCCGCGACACGCCTCATATATAGGTAGTGTAAAGGTTGATTATTTCAAACCCATTCATTTTAGGCTTTGTTTAACGTAACCACTACAAATCTCACACCACATTATATACTACCATTGCCAGCATATGTTATAATTGACTTCAGTGCCTCATTTTAGACTGGCGAGTTAGTATGCATGATTTTTTGTTTCAGTCTCAGCCTTCTACTTCGAGTGCCCGGGTCGGAATGTGTGTATCAATGCATCCATCTGGACCAAGTCCAAGTTCATGGGCATGTCTATAGGGGTGGTCATGGTAGGAAAAGGTAGATATATACTGTTTATTGTTATTGGTAGTTAAGTTTTGTCGTACACATTCGGTTTAAAGTGAAATTTTGTATATTAAATATTTGTCACCCAAACCATTGGTTGGAAAATTAATTATCTTTATTGCCCAGCCTGTCCCAGAGCATGTAGAAACAACAGAAATGTTGCCAAAATGTTCTTCTAGTATAGAATTAATGTACGGACAAGGGCAAACTTTATATGTTAAAAACAAATACATGTATCTGTATGTTGAGAAGGCTTCTGAATAAGAATTAATAAAACATGATATGTCTGTTTTGCTATGTTATTCCAGGCAACCTTTTCGAAGTTTTATTATTTAATTTGTTACCTTAACACTTATTCCTTAAAGTCAGATTGCAGCAATGTAAATTTATGACTGGTCTATTTAAATTTTGACTAGACAGCTTTAGAGATGAGTGGAAAAACTTCAAATATGCACAAACAGATTGTTTTGCCTGTTTATACCACTTGCACGTACATTTGTCTGCCTACTGCATTGTAAGTCTTGCACTTTCAGTTGTGTTGAAGCTGCTGGACTTGTACTGTACTACATTTCATGGACTACTACATTGGTAGCCTTGCGCTTTCAGTTGTGCTGGGCCGGCTAGCTCAGTGGTAGAGTGCTGGACTACAAATCTGAGGATCGCGGGTTCGATTCCCAGCCTGGCCACATAACTTGTGTGGGGATTGGTCATGAAATTATTTCTACAGCCATTCTCCCCCTAGCTCTGATTTAAGTAGGCCAGTTGTCAGTTACTGGCATAAGTATGTGCACTTAGTACTGGTAAACCAGCTTATCCAGGAAAAGAGTGAGTAGGTTAACTGACCGCCGTTATATGACTGAAATACTGTTGAATACGGCGAAACAATCCAAAACAAACAAAACTTTCAGTTGTGTTGAAGCTGCTAGACTTTGTACTGTACTACATTTCATGAACTACTACATTGGTAGCCTTGTACTTTCAGTTGTGTTGAAGCTGCTAGACTTTGTACTGTATCACATTTCATGGACTACTACATTGGTAGCCTTGTACTTTCAGTTGTGTTGAAGCTGCTAGACTTTGTACTGTACTACATTTCATGAACTACTACATTGGTAACCTTGTACTTTCAGTTGTTTTGATGCTGCAACACTTAAAAATATAGTACTACATTTCATGGACTACTACATTGGTAGCCTTGTACTTTCAGTTGTGTTGATGCTGCAACACTTAAAAATATAGTACTACATTTCATGGACTACTACATTGGTAGCCTTGTACTTTCAGTTGTGTTGAAGCTGCTAGACTTTGTACTGTACCACATTTCATGGACAACTACATTGGTAGCCTTGTACTTTCAGTTGTGTTGAAGCTGCTAGACTTTGTACTGTAGTACATTTCATGGACTACTACATTGGTAGCCTTGTACTTTCAGTTGTGTTGAAGCTGCTAGACTTTGTACTGTACCACATTTCATGGACTACTACATTGGTAGCCTTGTACTTTCAGTTGTGTTGAAGCTGCTAGACTTTGTACTGTAGTACATTTCATGGACTACTACATTGGTAGCCTTGTACTTTCAGTTGTGTTGAAGCTGCTAGACTTTGTACTGTACCACATTTCATGAACTACTACATTGGTAGCCTTGTACTTTCAGTTGTGTTGAAGCTGCTAGACTTTGTACTGTACTACATTTCATGGACTACTACATTGGTAGCCTTGTACTTTCAGTTGTGTTGAAGCTGCTAGACTTTGTACTGTACTACATTTCATGGACTACTACATTGGTAGCCTTGTACTTTCAGTTGTGTTGAAGCTGCTAGACTTTGTACTGTACCACATTTCATGGACTACTACATTGGTAGCCTTGTACTTTCAGTTGTGTTGAAGCTGCTAGACTTTGTACTGTACCACATTTCATGGACAACTACATTGGTAGCCTTGTACTTTCAGTTGTGTTGAAGCTGCTAGACTTTGTACTGTACCACATTTCATGGACTACTACATTGGTAGCCTTGTACTTTCAGTTGTGTTGAAGCTGCTAGACTTTGTACTGTACCACATTTCATGGACAACTACATTGGTAGCCTTGTACTTTCAGTTGTGTTGAAGCTGCTAGACTTTGTACTGTAGTACATTTCATGGACTACTACATTGGTAACCTTGTACTTCCAGTTGTGTTGATGCTGCAACACTTCAAAATATAGTACTACATTTCATGGACTACTACATTGGTAGCCTTGTACTTTCAGTTGTGTTGAAGCTGCTAGACTTTGTACTGTACCACATTTCATGGACAACTACATTGGTAGCCTTGTACTTTCAGTTGTGTTGAAGCTGCTAGACTTTGTACTGTAGTACATTTCATGGACTACTACATTGGTAACCTTGTACTTCCAGTTGTTTTGATGCTGCAACACTTCAAAATATAGTACTACATTTCATGGACTACTACATTGGTAACCTTGTACTTAAATTGTGTTGAAGCTGCTATACTTTGTACTGTAGTACATTTCATGGACTACAACTTTTGTAGCCTAGCACTTTCAGTTGTTTTGATGCTGCACACTTCAAAATATAGTACTACATTTCATGGACTACTACATTGGTAGCCTTGTACTTAAATTATGTTGAAGCTGCTAGACTTTGTACTGTAGTACATTTCATGGACTACTACATTGGTAGCCTTGTACTTAAATTATGTTGAAGCTGCTAGACTTTGTACTGTAGTACATTTCATTGACTACTACATTTGTAGTCTTGCACTTTCAGTTGTGTTGATGCTGCAACACTTAAAAATATAGTTCTACATTTTATGGACTTCTACATTGCGAGAGCTTAGCGTGAAACTATTGTATCTGCTTACCATTTCTATATCAGATACAATAGTTTCACGCTCAACCCTCGATTGGTAGCCTTGTACTTAAGTTGTGTTGAAGCTGCTAGACTTTGTACTGTACTACATTTTCTTGGACTTCTACATTGATAGCCTTGCACTTGCAGTTGTGTTGAAGCTGCTAGACTTTGTACTGTGCCATGTCTTGGACTTCTACATTGATAGCCTTGCACTTGCAGTTGTGTTGAAGCTGTTAGACTTTGTACTGTACCACATGTCTTGGACTTCTACATTGATAGCCCTGTACTTTCAGTTGTGTTGAAGCTGCTAGACTTTGATGAGGAGTATGTGTTCAGCCTGCCCAGTGCCTACGCCCGCTCCATCCTCACCACCCCCTGGGTGGAGATGGGGGACAAGATACAGATGTCCTGCGCCAAGACCAACATGGGAGCTAGCGTGACCTTCCATACTAAGGTATGGTTCATTTAGTTGTTGTTGTCAGGGATTGTTTGGGGTTTTGTGGAATACCAAACGGGTTTGGAAAATACCAATTTATAAAACAAACAGGCCAACTTCTTTCTATTTATATATTTAAAAAAAAAATTCCCTTTAACATTTCTTGTCTTGAAATAAACAGATTTCATACTTGTAGGTACACTTTAAACGATGAGTTAGAACATCCGACTTATGTAATATGGTTCCAATTATTATCTATTTCATAATTACTAGTTACTTTCTACTCTATGGTATTCCTTATAATTGTAAAACATGTAAATAAATGAACTTGTACATTTCACTGAAAATGTGTATTGCCACAGCATCAAGGCACACAAATCTACCCCAAAGTTAAATATAGGAAATAATTCAAGCGGAAAATTATCGGTATGCTAAAGGAGTTTGCAAATGTCGCGTCAACTTTTCTGAGCTAAAAAACCTCAAAGAAAAACAGTTTCTCATGGTTTCACTATGTTTGTAATGGGCTAGCATAAAAAGTATTTGTAGGCAGATCAACTGAATGCATACATACATGTATGTGCCTGCAACTATAACAGTGATAATTCGCTGTCAAGAACTTAGAACTAAAAGAACCGTTTCTTGTTTAAGCCGTTCTATGGAGGCAGGCTACACAAGGTGACTGCTGAGGTCAAGAATGGGAACACTGGCAATATTTGCTGCAAGGTGCAGGGCGAGTGGAACAGTAGCTTTGAGTTCACATACGCTGACGTGAGTTAATGTAAAATTAATGTAAAATTACACATATGCAAGTTATGGCACTGATTCAAAATTGTATTACCATATATGTTATTATATAAATATCATAGGCTGTTGAGGAGTATAGTAAATATTGCACCCTGAGAAGAGTGATGTCAACCGAGTCCGAAAGCCGAGGTTGACATTACACTTTGGGGGGTGGCAATATTTTCTATACCCCTCAACATGCCGGTGATATTTATTTTATCATGCTGAACAAAAATACTGTAATTCAAAAAACAAACTAGTCATACATAGTCAGCTACCGTTACTAAAGCGCTCATTGACATTGACATTTAAATACATTTTAATAAACGCCTACCATTTCTTATTATTACATGTAGCTAATACGGATTTCACGGAAAACATGAATTGCTGTTTTTAGGCCCACGCATCGGGTATATTTTGGTCCCGCTCATGGTATATTAAAAATTATATAACATTGCTTAAAATTATGCAGGGATGAGTATATTGTACAATGGTAAATGAAGTGAGATAGATGAATTTATATGCTGCCATTTGATTTGCACCATAGTTACCATGTTTAGTTTCTCAGTAATTTTTTATTATTATTCCATGACTGAAACCTTATAAGTTTGAATTGTTATAACAGAAAGTAAATGCATTCAACTTGCAGTAATATGTAAACGTAAAAACCTTTTAATTCTGACTTACCAGATGTGCAGTAGGTAGCAACCTGCATTGTTGAAGCGTTACATGTAAACTATTACCTGTTTGTAGAAGATCATTTACATCTACGCATGTCTTTCTCAATTGGAACTAACAATTATTTTCAGGGGATTATAAAGACAGTGAATGTTCATGAAAACAGGATCTGGAAAAAGAGGGTCCGCCCCCTTCCGAAGCAGGGGGACTTTGAGTCCCGTCGCCTATGGCAACACGTAACCACGGCCCTCAAGATTGGGGACATCAACACTGCCACAGAGCATAAGAGATTTGTAAGTACTCTGAGTACCGGTGTGTGGTGATTGTTCATCGAGTGCACAGGGATTCTCCAATATGGCCATCACCGCAGGTGACTTGTTAGTTGGGTTATGGAGATAGTGCAAGACGCCACATTCCAGAGGCGACCCTGGGTCATTTGGTGCCCGATGTGAAACACCTAATACACTGCAGGAGTAGGGTGCAACTGTCTGCTATTTTACTCTTGATCTTACCGTAATGTTACGTAACTGAAAATGAATGCTGCCGGTCATGTTCTGTCTGTTCATTGCAAAGTGCATATACCTTTTGCATCTTAATATAAAAGCATGTTTTGTCATATTCTTGCATATTTAATGTATAAATCAGCCATATTGTTTTCTGTTGCATGTAATTATTAAAGGCAGTGTGCCATGTCCATTATACTAATTTATAATGCAATAATATGAATGATTATTAAACCATTGTGCATGTGGTGTAATGAAATTAAATAAAAACAAAATATGTTCAGCTCACCTGAGCACGAAGTGCTTGTTGAGCTATTGGTATAGGGTACCTCTCCGGTGTCGTCCGTATGCCATCAACAATTTGGCCCGTTATCGCGATAAAGACTACATTTTTTATTCAATCTGGACCTAACTTGCACGATTTGTGTATGACCATACAATCTTGGTTGATATTTATAATGGGCCAAATTGGACCAGAAACCTTAGAGTTATGGCCACTTGTTTATGGGAAAAAATGCAAAAATTGCCTTTTTTGTTCATAGAGACTTTATTTTTCTTCCACTCTTGACTAAACTTCCATAGTTTGTATGTGATCATACAACTGCAGCAGAAGCCAACAATGGGTCAGATTGGGCAACAAACATCAGAGTTATGGCACCTTTGTTAGTGAAAAAAAAAAGGCAAAAATTGCCATTTTCGGGCATAGAGATTTCATTTTTCATTCAATCTTGTTCAAACTTCCACATGTTTTGTATGGCCATAAGTAGTGATGGGAATCAGTGTTAAAAATATTTTTTGATTTATCAGAGCCAAAAATGACTGATTTATCAACTAATCATGACTAAATATGTGGAGTTTTATTGTTCAACTGAAATATTTATTCCAATCATTTTTGTACCAATTTATATGTTTGTCAATTTATTTGTTATACATGGTTTTATTTTAAACAAAAATGGATTGCATTTGCAGATTTGCTATAAAACAAAAAAAAGTAACAATGGAATTTTAACTGCTTGACTTAATTAGACTGTGAAAGTTAATCATTTATTAATAGTTACATATATGAGGCGTGTCGTGGGAAAACCGAACATAATGTATGTGCGTAAAGTGTCGTCCCGGATTAGCCTGTGCAGACGGCACTTTCCGCCTACAGAGGATTTATGTTTAGAAGAGACCTCCTAGAAACAGAAAATACCATAAAAGCGAAAAGTGCCATCCCGGATTTCCTGTGCAGACTGCACAGGCTAATCCGGGACGACACTTTACGCACATACATTATGACCGGTTTTCTCATGACGCGCCACATATCTACAAAGGCATTTTATAGAGAATCTGTAGTGTATAACGCCCAGCACCCCTCCTCCTGGACTTTGTAGTGATTTGTCGGTTATACGTGTAATACAAAAGACACAACATCTTGACACCAAACTTAGTACAAGCTCTTTATAAGGAAGTACATGTACATACGAGTAGAATAGAATAATATATCGTTGTGTCATAAATATAATACAGAGTACCATTTAAATGGTGGGTTATTAACACTTTTGTGTATTATATATACTGTGATTTTTATCCCCACATAGATTTTTAAATTATGGCACCGTATCCACACTGCAATCTTTATATACGTTGTGATTTCCCATAGTGGAATAGTTGTAATAACTGTGATACTATGTTAAGCAGTGTGCTCGGGCAATGGTTTATAACCGAAGTCCCGAGGGTAAACAACCTAACATCGTCGTACGAGTAGAATACATATTTTACGATTTTAAAACCACAGCCACAATGTATATTTCATAAATGTTTAATAATAAAGTATTTACCAATCCGCGCTAAAATGCATATACATTTATTAAAATCCTTTAGTGGACACACTGACAACCTATGAAGGAATGTTTAATAGTATTGTATCTTACATTGAATCAACAATGTATTTTATTTTTTATACCGGTATATTTAACAGTTTAGAACTACAAAACACTATTTTTTTTACCACATAATACATAAAAAAAACAGTACCCGTGAAATGTACATATTTTGTCTATTTATTTCCCCAATCGTCATCGTCACGTCATGGATCTGTTTGTCATGATCATTTGACGAAATGATTAATCAGCCCATCACTAGCCATAAGATCTCAACACAAGCAGCAAATGAGACAGGCCACAGCAGTTATAGCCACTTTATTGTGAACATTAATGCATACATGAATTTGTTGCAAGACGGGGACTTCATTTTCAACCAGTATGGACCAAACTTGCACCATTTGTCTAGGACCATAAAATCTAAACCGAATGTCAATATAGGACGGGTAAATGGCAATACACTCTACTCTTTGAAACAAGTCGGCAAGCATGACATGACCTTTACTCAGCGGTTGCCATTATCTTTCAGAACTGCAGCATTAACACTATTCCTCCGAAATCGCCTGCGAAAAGTTGGATACCAGAGTAGAGAATATATATCCAGGTCCTTACTTGTTCTTTGTATGAGAGTATATCAGCTAGACAAATTTTTAAAGGGCATTATGGCGTACATTCCCACAAGTCTTTCACAACAGTAAGGCTTTCATCTTTGCCAGTACTCAGATGAGCCCTTTGGTCCATCATGGCCCTCTTATTCTTGAGTGCATTTTATGTTGCTATTTGTTTGTTAGAATTTCCATTGTTGTAGTTATGTGTAAGCGGTAGCTTTAAATGAGGTCCGTTTTTGAATGCTCAGTAGGGCCCGGTATTTTCTCTTCAATCTTCCTTTGGTCAATGTTTGTTTCATTCCGTGTTGACAGCTTGAACAGAGGCAACGTGAAGGGGAGCGGCACAGAAAAGACACCAATACTCAGTTTCCAACCAAGGTAATATATTCAGGGTTCTTTGTGATTTGTATTTCATATATATAATGTATCATTAAAACTGACGATTCGGTCCATCTTGGGATCGTCTTCACAACGGTCCTTAGTAAAAACTGCACAGGCTAATCCGGGACGACACTTTATGCACATGCAGTAAGACCGATTTTCCCACGACGCCCCTCATATCAATATTTGATTAGCGTTTTCAAACCTACACATACTGCAACAATGAGTGTTCCGCATGAATTAATTAGAAATATTTATATACAAAGTCTTGCAAAGTTCCGTTATTTAAAGCATTAAGACATTATTTGTGCGTTGTTAAAATGTTGTTGTATTTCTGTTTCCAGTACTTCGAGAAGGTTGGCGACACCTGGATATACAAAAACATGCTGGAGAAGAAATAATGAAGCCCTCAGATCATAGAAAGACAGTCTAATGATTGCATGCCTGACTCTGTTGTTTACACTATTAAATCACTGTAGTCTTTTAACATCCAGACCTTAAAGCAGCAGTCCAGAAATATGTTAATAACAATAAATTTTCTCATAAATCGATTCGAAGGGACATCTCATAAATCGATTAGAAGGGACATCTCATAAATCGATTCGAAGGGACATCTCATAAATCGATTCGAAGGGACATCTCATAAATCGATTCGAAGGGACATCTCATAAATCGATTCGAAGGGACATCTCGTCAATCGATTCGAAGGGACATCTCGTCAATCGATTCGAAGGGACATCTCGTCAATCGATTCGAAGGGACATCTCATCGATCAAAATACACAAAAACCAGCATTGAAATCGGTGCAATAATGTGTTGGTAACTTTTTATTGTTATGATATGCTATAACTGGTGATGCCCCTGGAGTTAATCAGCATGTACATAATTGTATATTCTGTTCGTAACAAGCATTTTTTTAAATTGGAAGTATAAAATGCCTTTTGAGACAGTTTTCAGATGAATAAACACCAATAACGTTCACATAAACTATAGCCAAATTACGATGTATTGAATTAGATTCTATGGACTGAGGCTTGAAGTCTAATTTTCTACATGTATCATAGCAAATTCTTCTACAAAGATTCTTCACATCTGCAGTTGCATATTTTAAATGCATGTCTTTTTTTTCGAATATTTACACAGAGGTGTTCAGATATCCAGGTGTAGTTTTTCCAAGTTAGTTAGTCTTAAATTTGGGGTGGTACAGTCATGTACCATACCATTAATTTCGTGTTTATGGGTAAAACCTATTAATCTGGTTCTAATTTCATACGGGGTGGGCATGCATTCATCAAATGTCTGAATATTTATAACAAATATATATTGTCAACCCAAGGGCTGAATGTCACCCGAGGTGTATGCCGAGTGGTGACATTCTGTTTCGAGGGTTGGCAAAATGAATGTCACGCACGCTGCCATATGATTTTTATTTTATTATACCAAACAAAAATTGAGTAAACAAAGATAAACACATGCTTAAATCTGCCTAAATCTTCTTTAATTTTAGAAAAACTTGCAAACTATTTTTCTGACAGTTAACTTTGAAGAAAATCGCTTGTTTACACACTGAATCACGACACGGGTAGCTACTTTTCATGGTGTGACTAAAAAACTGACACAGTTACTTGCAACATATATGACATTCAAAATGTCAGCAATATGTTGCAAATAGCAAATGTGATATTATTCTGGTGTGCTTCATCATACTATTACCTAAACTTAAGAGGCGTGTCGTGGGAAACCCGGGCTTAGTGCATGTGCGTAAAGTGCTGTTCCGGATTAGCCTGTGCAGTCCACATAGGCTAATCTGGAACGACACTTCCCGCCTACAGTGGATTAATGTTTAGAAGAGACTTCCTTGAAACACAAAATACCATAAAAGCGGAAAAAGTTGTCCCGGATTAGCCTGTGCAGAATACACCGGATAATCCGGGACGACACTTTATGCACATGCATTAAGCCTGGGTTTCCCACGACACGCCTCATATACTGTATAGACTAAAGTAGGAAATTATTGCCTGTATAACTCAGACAGATTGTTCTGACTCTTTAACTCCTTTCACATAATTTAACATGAATGATTTGAATTATTCCCTATATTTATGATTTTTTATCGTCTGTTTAGTTAGTGTTCATTTTATAAAGTTTCTCTCATTTAATGATAAGCGATTAGAGCATAACTATACATTTCAGCAAAATACCTGTACGGGTATATCTATTGCAATATGGAAAATTATTTGTATCATCTAGATTAATGTCGGGTTGTTTTTTCTGAACTATTCAAAGCTGCATAAACTTGCTCCTCAAATACATGTATGCTTCAAGTAGATTCTCTGACATAGCTGATTTCTTTTCAATAGTCATTTCTGCATGTAGTACATATTAAGGTGCTCATGATGAATTTTTAAGATTAAACCACATTTTAGGAGGTTCAGGATAACTCTGTGATTGAACAGCAGCATTTTGCTTGATGACTGTCTGCCTCATTTTTAGCGAGTGGTTTTGGTGTTGATTCAGAAATTAAAATCGATTTTTGCTTTTTTAATGAATGTTGAGTGATTTTTCTATAAATTGTGAAAAATAAGAATGAAAATGTTACAAATTTTCAAACTTAAATATGATACCCTATGCTGTGATAAAATGGACTTTTATTGAATAGTTTTCTTAAAATCAAATGCAATAACATTGTGGTTCCATTTCTATGTCAATCCCAAAAAGTCAATACTATCATCAAACATTGTTATGTTTAGATATTTCTGCACAGAACAAGTGTCAGTTTAAACACTTGAAAGCGCAAAATCAATCCGAGATTTAAAATGTAGTGAAATACAAAGTATCATTGTGAAGTAGCCCATTTAACAGTTCTGAAGTAGCCTATATTCGGCCTCTTGTAAATAGTAAAAAAGCCCTGGCGATCTGAAAATTCATGTAAAATGATTACATGGGCCGGGTAGTGTCCTTGAATAAATGTGAAAGGATACACACATACCGTCGTTATATTATTATTATTCAATGAGATTAAGTTTCTTAAATAGTTTCCCTTTTGTTATGAAATTAGAATTAATCAGCATAACATTCAATGTTTTTCGTGAAATTGTCATTTTCGTTATGAATTAATGGTGTTATATATACATATAGCATGATACTTGGAAAGTCTATATATACATGTATAAGTTTTTATACCATCAGCTTCCAGATATAAAAAATGTTAATTGACTCTTCTAGTGCAACAAATCAAGTTTTGTCAATAACAATACGCAAAAACGTTTGATCCTTTTTATATGGTAAAAATATGAACTTTTTTTTATCTATTGCATTTGTACCGGTAATAGTATACTATTGTTTTATTTGTTAACAAGTCAATAGGTACTTTGTATATGCTATGAGATTTGTGATACTGAACGTCTCAATGTACTTTGTTCAGGTATACATACATGGCAAACTTCTGAAAAAATCTAGATTATACATACTTTTTGCGTGATTGTCCCAACCAAGTACATATATAAACATTGAAAGGATAGATATTGATATCGATGTTATGTCTCGTTGAAAGTACATCGTTGCCTTGAGTAAACAAAAGCTTGTCTGTCTCTCTGATCCAATGTTCACATTATGATACATGTATCATGGAAAATAACAGGGCTGGTACTGTTCACAAAGCTCCTAAGGGAAATCTTAACTCGAAGCTACATATTATACGGGTATACTAAAGTGAAATTTGAGGATCAATTTTTCTATGTGAAATCCAATGCTTTTCGTTTACAAATTGGAACAAATACTAAACATCTTAGCAATATTTACTAGTTTGTACATTTTCAAAAAGACATATGCATGCAACAGCCACAGACTTAAGAAATTTTTATCATTTTAAGAAAGTTATTTAAGTTAGCTTTGTGAATAAAAACCCAGGCTCTGTATTTATTTTACATTCGTTGATACAAAGACAAATAACTAATAAGAAAAAATTGTATTGTTGTTTTGTGGATTATCGGAAGGCCTATGACTGCATAGATAGGAACCGGCTGTGGTTCAAGCTTATTCAATTAGGAATTGACGGCAAATTATTGTCCGTTGTATGGTTAATGTATAGTGATGTAAAACTGTGTGTCAAACATTTTGGAACATTGTCTGATTTTTTTAACAGAGAACCTTGGATTATTCCAGGGGGAGATAACCTCTCCGATAGCTTTTCCCTCTACCTAAATGACATTGAGATGCATTTACAAGAAAATATCGATGCTGGCATTAACATTGATCAAATCGCTATATTTTTTACTAGTGTTTGCCGACGATGCAGTTCTTATATCGGAATCGAAAGATGGTCTAAAACAAATTCTTGATAGTCTATGCGGATACTGTAGTCAATGGCATCTCACGGCTAATATAGAGAAAATTAAAATCATAGTCTTCAGAAAAGGGGAAGGGTTGGGGATTAACGACAAATGGTTATATAATAATCAAGAAGTTGAAGATGTTAACTCGTTCAATTATTTAGGGGTGGTGTTTTCCAGTGGCGGATCCTTCGCGCAGGCTACGAAAACACTCGCGGGAAAAAGATTGCGATCTCTACATTCATTGATGTCCTTAATTAGAAGTAACAATGTGCCAATAAATATTATTTTTAATCTGTTTGATGCATACATACTATCAGTTTTACATTACTGCTCAGAAGTTTGGGGTTATGTTCAGTCAGAAGTTTTAGAAAAAGTCCATAAGAAGTTCTGTAAATGGGTATAAAATGTAAAACAGTCTACCAATACTCTAGCATTGTATAGCGAATTGGGTAGATTTCCATTGTTTATTGAAAGATATGTTAGAATGATTAAAAAAAATTTAAAGCTCCACACTGTTAAGCAAGATAATTGTATTTTATATACCATATTAAAAGAACAGTTAAATAATAGAGATGTAAACAATTCTGGCACAAATTGGGCCTCACAGGTACGTTATATATTACAGACATCCGGTCTAAATAATATATGGCTCTATCCCGGTTCTGTTGAGCTAGAAGCATTTATTTCCATATTAAGAACTCGACTCCGAGATATCTATATTAGCAATTGGTGGTCAGATCTAGACCAATCAACGTCTCTAGATGTATACAGAGAAATAAAACTTAAATTTGAACAAGCAGCATATATAAGTCTGTTGGAAAATTCAAAATACAGAAATGTATTGGCCAAATTACATTTGTCATCTCACAAATTAAACATTGAAATTGGTCGGCACAATAATGTACCAAGAAATGAACGGAAATGTACACTTTATGGCCAGAATGATATTGAAGATGAATTCCATTTTGTTCTCAAGTGCCCTATATACACCCACATTCGAAAACAATATATCCAAAAATATTTTTATACTCACACAAGTTTGGTAAAATATATTGCTTTAATGCAATGTGAAAATAAAACGATCATAAAAAGGCTAGCAACATATTGTCATAAAGCATTTCAACTAAGAGAAACATTAATTTAATTTATCAAATAATATATACATTTTTATTTTGCTCATTCTAATTTTGACTGTTTACATATGATATGTCTGTTAAATATTTACGGAAACAACACTGTTTACGTACGTTTCCTTAATATAGCCGTATTGTGTCTGTTTGTTTATTTTATATTGAAATAGTAACAAATGCCTTTTATTGTTCCCTATAGGCTAGATATACATTGCTCTGTACTTATCAAATGACTTAGAACTGACTTAAAATGTTACCACTTTAATGAAGTTAATCTACATTCCTGTCAAGCTTCGAGTACTGATGTAAATTAAAATTAAGTTCCAATTTTTGTAAGGTAATATTGTAGGGTAATATTTGTACAACTACATATAAATTAATGATTCCAATTACAGTTAAGTAAGTAGTTGTTAATAATAAGTTTATAATTAGTGAACATTTAGCGACATTTTTTGTACACATGGAAAAAAATGCTTAAGAAAAATGACGATTTTAAGGCTAAGGATAAGTTTTCATAAAGCCTGGGGTCGTATCCAGAAACATCTTAAGTTTATCTATTCGCTTGAGTTCCAATTTTTGTAATGTTATATTCATAAAAATATAAATAACTAAATACACGCTTGGCACAATGCCATTTAAATATGAAATAACATGTTAATGAAAATTTCTGATTTTAAGGTTTAGGATAACATTTTACTTCCGAAGTTTCTGGAGCATGGACCCCATCTCAGAAAACGAAAATGTACCTAGTATACGATCTAACAGAGAACTGTGTCAAAGTTGATGTTACAATTCTTAAAACTTGAAAAAACAACAACACATTTCTGTATTGGCCTACAGCAGTGATGGCCATTTCACTACGTAATGTTTACTTTTATAGAAGACAAAACAAAGGTGGTTGAAAAGTGGTTGAATAAAAACATTCAATCGTACATATGTCCGCACCAATTTGATTTGTTTTAAATGTTCACATCCAAACTAGATCGCATTATGCATTTCATTGCATTTACGTTTAAATCAGGATTGTTTTCTTTAAGCACATACGATAATGTCAGAATGAAAATCGGAAAGTCTGATTTACATTATACTTGTTCACTGTTATTATTGATGTTAAACCACATTTATTGAACAGCAGTTGTATTATGGTTATTGAAATGAACACAATATTCAGAATTGAATGAGTTCTTCTCTTACTTTCCTTGTTGTCTGCAGACCAGTTTATGTCTGGAGATACGCATATGGGAAACACGCACACACACGCACACACACGCACGCACACACAATGTCTTTATTTCTGTCACGTTACATGAAAATAACAGACATAATATATGCAGCACAATAGCTGTTGGTCGTGAGACTGTACAAAATAGCAAACACACAAACATTTGATAGTACAGCAAATACGCATTTTCAACAGGTGAACAGATTTGCCTAATTATAAAGGTATACATAAATAAATTGGAATCAGAATCAAGTTACCGGTAAATTCGATTTTAGTTCTTTCTGGTGACAGTGGTGGAATATACAATTGTGATTATAATAATTTAAACACCTAATGTTGATTAAAAACGCTTGGTTTAGACAAAAATAGATTTTCTTGTCTAGTAATATTGAGGATAGTGTAAAACACTCAAGTTTATTTAGACAAAACGGGCCGATTTCATTTACGGCAAAAGTTGAAATTAATATACCGGTGTTGCTAAAAAAGTTATTTAAAATAAAACGTTTAATTCACATATATATTGAATTTTTCAAAGTTAAAAAGTACACACACAAAAACGCCGAACCGCAATATACTTAATTTGTAAGAGATGAGTGTTACCTCTAATTTATGATATGTGCTTGCTACAAACAAACATTTAAAAAAGCAGGCGTTATTACTTTGATTAAGAACGGTGTGAAAAGATCAAACGTGTATATGAAATAAGTGTGCCAAACACGCACTAAATTCCCTTTCAAAAAAACTTAATAAAATTTCCGTAAAATAAAAAAATAAATACTCAAAATGTGCGATAGTTCGCGTACATGTAGGTACCGGATATTTTCAAAAGGCTATAGGTGCTGAAAACAAAGTGATTACATTTCAATATATCGTTAAATAATTAGCTTAATTGCAATCGGACAGTGCAGAAATTGTGTAATTACGAAGTTTGTTTCAAACAAACGTCCCTTTGATTACCCGCTCCCTGTTCCGCATTTCGCAATGATGCTAACGACGACATCGGTGGGCCTCCCGTGTACAGTAACAGCCCAAAAGATACAAGATTTATAGTCCTGTCTTTGCACAATGAATAATAACGCTCTGTCAATACACGCTTGATGATAAAACGCGACATAAAACATCACTTAAACTATTTGTTTGTATCAAGTATAATCATTTTTGTATGTGATTTTATGTCGCATTTTTTTCCTGCAAGTTCTTGTGGATGCAAAACATTAGAAAGACAGTATATGGACCTCTAATAGCCACTAACTGTAAACAGTTAAGAACATAATCCCCGAACGTTCCCGAAGTAGAGCATGATTATATCGGATCGCCCTCGTACTACGCCACTGTATTTACGGAAATGACAGTAGACGGCGCTTTAACCTACTGCGCTATTCTGCTTTGTAAGAAAACTTCTGTTAACTATCGTTATCACTCTGATCATTGTCCTTTTTATTGACGTTTCGGCATTGCGCCTTTCTCAAAATATGAAAAATATTTTACAAACTACATTTTTTATGTGTATGAACTAAACATATGAAACATAATAATATTTCAATGTTTTTCAACGTCAAAATAACGTTGCTTACTATGACGTCATAAATGACTGAACACAAATTTGCGCCAAAATTAAGATAAAACGCCATACTGAAATGACGTTAGTTATACTGCCATGACATGTCACAAGTTTACATCAAACATGAATACAGACTGGTCCTCATACATCCATATAGAAGGCAAATTGTAAATGAAAACAACAAGTATACATCAGACATTACATATTAATTGCTTGCTATTATAAATTAACGATACAATTTAGTTAACATTTACAATTTAAGAAAAAAATATAAGAAAAAGAATTATATATTAATACCTATTATTATATATTTGCTCATGTACTATTTTATATATATATAAATTAAATATACATTAAATGTACATATTTTGTAGCACTTAAAAATTATTATGGGTACCCTCATTTACAAGTATATTAAATATATAATTATATATGTGTGGGTGTACATATAACATTCTTACTGCATTCTATTTATGAAAAGTGTATGTAAGTAGAAATTACACTTTAAAAATTAGTTCAATTTAAATTATTTCTCTAAGCAGTACATCTAATTGGTTTTTAGTGTTGAGTCCATTTGGAGATTGTGTTTGAAATTGTTTAATCCATTCTAACTCCTTAATAAGTCTGTAATAGCGAGAGCTATCCCGTATGGGCTCCAACACCGAGATTCCCATGTCCAGCAGCATGTGGTCACCCCTGTTGAAATGCTCCGAGATAGGCCGGTCTCTTTGGAGTCGCACATCAGCCTCATGCTCCTTGGCACGTTCTTTCAATGTTCTGCTTGTCTCCCCTACATATATCAGTTTTTGGCATGTGTTGCAGTATATTCCATGTATAAGATTGTGAATGTTACAGTTTTGTTTTTTACATCTTTTGGAACTTTGCTTTCGTGACTGTTGTGGATTCTATCGTTATGTTAATACTCACAATTCCGACGTCAAAATATAAACATGAAAAGGACCAAACAAACACGACCCATATTATAAATTGATTTTTTTATGTCAGAATACGAAAACTATTTTGCATCATATATACCTTATTTTAACCGTTATTATATGCTAGTTTTAAAATCTTTATTTCAGATTTTTTTTTAAAGAAATTACCCCCTTGATGCCCTTTTCGTTGACATAGTCCCTTAACACTAAATGATACGGGGAACCTTTTCACTAGGATCTGACTTTAATGTCTGCATCTCAGAGTTGATACAGTAACTGACATTGCATTCTTTTTCAACAGATACAATTGTAGGAACACATAATACTTTCCCTACGGATCAATAGCACAATGTCCAGTTAGAAATGAATTACAGACCAACGTTGCCGTTTGCGACGCTGTGTCGATGATAAACGACGCAGTAGCGTAACAGAAAAAAAATAATGGTGACAACTCAAAATAACAAAGGGCACGGTTTCAGTTATGGACATAATTTTTATTCGTTGTCAAAACAATGCATACGTTATTAAAAGATGCACGTACCGTTTTAAGTTGGCATTTGTTGAATGTTTATGTCCGCTCTGATACAAAATCTGGGATCCACTCTTGGTAATTGAGTAAAAAAAGATAAACACATGCTTAAATCTGCCTAAATCTTCTTTAATCTTTAGAAATACTTGCAAACAATTTTTCTGACAGTTAACTTTGAAGAAAATCGCTTGTTTACACCCTGAATCACGACAAGGGAAGCTACTTTTTATGGTGTGACTAAAAAACTGACACAGTTACTTGCAACATATATGACATTCAAAATGTCAGCAATATGTTGCAAATAGCAAATGTGATATTATTCTGGTGTGCTTCATCATACTATTACCTAAACGTAAGAGGCGTGTCGTGGGAAACCCGGGCTTAGTGCATGTGCGTAAAGTGCTGTTCCGGATTAGCCTGTGCAGTCCACATAGGCTAATCTGGAACGACACTTCCCGCCTACAGTGGATTAATGTTTAGAAGAGACTTCCTTGAAACACAAAATACCATAAAAGCGGAAAAAGTTGTCCCGGATTAGCCTGTGCAGAATACACAGGATAATCCGGGACGACACTTTATGCACATGCATTAAGCCTGGGTTTCCCACGACACGCCTCATATACTGTATAGACTATAGTAGGAAATTATTGCCTGTATAACTCAGACAGATTGTTCTGACTCTTGAACTCCTTTCACATAATTTAACATAACTGATTTGAATTATTCCCTATATTTATGATTTTTTTTTTATCGTCTGTTTAGTTAGTGTTCATTTTATAAAGTTTCTCTCATTTAATGATAAGCGATTAGAGCATAACTATACATTTCAGCAAAATACCTGTACGGGTATATCTATTGCAATATGGAAAATTATTTGTATCATCTAGATTAATGTCGGGTTGTTTTTTCTGAACTATTCAAAGCTGCATAAATTTGCTCCTTAAATACATGTATGCTTCAAGTAGATTCTCTGACACTCCTTAAACACATGTATGCTTCAAGTAGATTCTCTGACACTCCTTAAATACTTGTATGCTTCAAGTAGATTCTCTGACACTCCTTAAATACATGTATGCTTCAAGTAGATTCTCTGACACTCCTTAAATACATGTATGCTTCAAGTAGATTCTCTGACACTCCTTAAATACATGTATGCTTCAAGTAGATTCTCTGACACTCCTTAAATACATGTATACTTCAAGTAGATTCTCTGACACTCCTTAAATACATGTATGCTTCAAGTAGATTCTCTGACACTCCTTAAATACATGTATGCTTCAAGTAGATTCTCTGACACTCCTTAAATACATGTATGCTTCAAGTAGATTCTCTGACACTCCTTAAATACATGTATGCTTCAAGTAGATTCTCTGACACTCCTTAAATACATGTATGCTTCAAGTAGATTCTCTGACACTCCTTAAATACATGTATGCTTCAAGTAGATTCTCTGACACTCCTTAAATACATGTATGCTTCAAGTAGATTCTCTGACACTCCTTAAATACATGTATGCTTCAAGTAGATTCTCTGACACTCCTTAAATACATGTATGCTTCAAGTAGATTCTCTGACACTCCTTAAATACATGTATGCTTCAAGTAGATTCTCTGACACTCCTTAAATACATGTATGCTTCAAGTAGATTCTCTGACACTCCTTAAATACATGTATGCTTCAAGTAGATTCTCTGACACTCCTTAAATACATGTATGCTTCAAGTAGATTCTCTGACACTCCTTAAATACATGTATGCTTCAAGTAGATTCTCTGACACTCCTTAAATACGTGTATGCTTCAAGTAGATTCTCTGACACTCCTTAAATACGTGTATGCTTCAAGTAGATTCTCTCACACTCCTTAAATACATGTATGCTTCAAGTAGATTCTCTGACATAGCTGATTTCTTTTCAATAGTCATTTCTACATGTAGTACATATTAAGGTGCTCGTGATGAATTTTTAAGATTAAACCACATTTTAGGAGGTTCAGGATCACTCTGTGATTGAACAGCAGCATTTTTGCTTGATGTCTGTCTGCCTCATTTTTAGCGAGGGGTTTTGGTGTTGATTCAGAAATTAAAATCGATTTTTGCTTTTTGAATGAATGTTGAGTGATTTTTCTATAAATTGTGAAATATAAGAATGAAAATGTAAAAAATTGTCAAACTGAAATATGATACCCTATGCAGTGATAAAATGGACTTTTATTGAATAGTTTTCTTAAAATCAAATGCAATAACATTGTGGTTCCATTTCTATGTCAATCCCAAAAAGTCTATACTATCATCAAACATTGTTATGTTTAGATATTTCTGCACAGAACAAGTGTCAGTTTAAACACTTGAAAGCGCAAAATCAATCTGAGATTTAAAATGTAGTGAAATACAAAGTATCATTGTGAAGTAGCCCATTTAACAGTTCTGAAGTAGCCTATATTCGGCCTCATGTAAATAGTAAAAAAGCCCTGGCGATCTGAAAATTCATGTAAAATGATTACATGGGCCGGGTAGTGTCCTTGAATAAATGTGAAAGGATACACACATACAGTCGTTATATTATTATTATTCAATGAGATTAAGTTTCTTAAACAGTTTCCCTTTTGTTATGAAATTAAAATTAATCAGCATAACATTCAATGTTTTTCGTGAAATTGTCATTTTCGTTATGAATTAATGGTGTTATATATACATATAGCATGATACTCGGAAAGTCTATATATACATGTATAAGTTTTTATACCATCAGCTTCCAGATATAAAAAATGTTAATTGACTCTTCTAGAGCAACAAATCAAGTTTCGTCAATAACAATACGCAAAAATGTTTGATCCATCTTATATGGTAAAAATATCAACTTTTTTTTTTATCTATTGCATTTGTACCGGTAATAGTATACTATTGTTTTATTTGTTAACAAGTCAGTCAATAGGTACTTTGTATATGCTATGAGATTTGTGATACTGAACGTCTCAATGTACTTTGTTCAGGTATACATACATGGCAAACTTCTGAACAAATCTAGATTATACATACTTTTTGCGTGATTGTCCCAACCAAGTACATGTATAAACATTGAAAGGATAGATATTGATATCGATGTTATGTCTCGTTGAAAGTACATCGTTGCCTTGAGTAAACAAAAGCTTGTCTGTCTCTCTGATCCAATGTTCACATTATGATACATGTATCATGGAAAATACCAGGGCTGGTACTATTCACAAAGCTCCTAAGGGAAATCTTAACTCCAAGCTACATGTACGGGTATACGGGTATACTAAAGTGATATTTTAGGATCAATTTTTCTATGTGAAATCCAATGCTTTTCGTTTACAAATTGGAACAAATACTAAACATCTTAGCAATAGTTACTAGTTTGTACATTTTCAAAAAGACATATGCATGCAACAGCCACAGACTTAAGAAATTTTTATCATTTTAAGAAAGTTACTTAAGTTTTCCCTGAGAAGCTTTGTGAATAAAAACCCAGGCTCTGTATTTATTTTACATTCGTTGATACAAAGACAAATAACTAATAAGAAAAAATTGTATTGTTGTTTTGTGGATTATCGGAAGGCCTATGACTGCATAGATAGAAACCGGCTGTGGTTCAAGCTTATTCAATGAGGAATTGACGGCAAATTATTGTCCGTTGTACGGTTAATGTATAGTGATGTAAAACTGTGTGTCAAACATTTGGGAACATTGTCTGATTTTTTTAACAGCAACCTTGGATTATTCCAGGGGGAGATAACCTCTCCGATCGCTTTTCCCTCTACCTAAAGGACATTGAGATGCATTTACAAGAAAATATCGATGCTGGCAGTAACATTGATCAAATCGCTATATTTTTACTGGTGTTTGCCGACGATGCAGTTCTTATATCGGAATCGAAAGATGGTCTAAAACAAATTCTTGATAGTCTTTGCGGATACTGTCGTCAATGGAATCTCACGGTTAATATAGAGAAAATTAAAATCATGGTCTTCAGAAAAGGGGAAGGGTTGGGGATTAACGACAAATGGTTATATAATAATCAAGAAGTTGAAGTTGTTAACTCGTTCAATTATTTAGGGGTGGTGTTTTCCAGTGGCGGGTCCTTCGCGCAGGCTACGAAAACACTCGCGGGAAAAAGATTGCGATCTCTACATTCATTGATGTCCTTAATTAGAAGTAACAATGTGCCAATAAATATTATGTTTAATCTGTTTGATGCATACATACTATCAGTTTTACATTACTGCTCAGAAGTTTGGGGTTATGTTCAGTCAGAAGTTTTAGAAAGAGTCCATAAGTAGTTCTGTAAATGGGTATAAAATGTAAAACAGTCTACCAATACTCTAGCGTTGTATAGCGAATTATGTAGATTTCCATTGTTTATTGAAAGATATGTTAGAATGATTTTTTTTTTTTTAAAGCTCCACATTGTTAAGCAAGATAATTGTATTTTATATACCATATTAAAAGAACAGTTAAATAATAGAGATGTAAACAATTCTGGCACAAATTGGGCCTCACAGGTACGTTATATATTACAGACATCCGGTCTAAATGATATATGGCTCTATCCCGGTTCTGTTGAGCTAGAAGCATTTATTTCCATATTAAGAACACGACTCCGAGATATCTATATTAGCAATTGGTGGTCAGATCTAGACCAATCAACGTCTCTAGATGTATACAGAGAAATAAAACTTAAATTTGAACAAGCAGCATATATAAGTCTGTTGGAAAATTCAAAATACAGAAATGTATTGGCCAAATTACATTTGTCATCTCACAAATTAAACATTGAAATTGGTCGGCACAATAATGTACCAAGAAATGAACGGAAATGTACACTTTATGGCCAGAATGATATTGAAGATGATTTCCATTTTGTTCTCAAGTGCCCTATATACACCCACATTCGAAAACAATATATCCAAAAATATTTTTATACTCGCACAAGTTTGGTAAAATATATTGCTTTAATGCAATGTGAAAATAAAACGATCATAAAAAGGCTGGCAACATATTGTCATAAAGCATTTCAACTAAGAGAAACATTAATTTAATTTATCAAATAATATATACATTTTTATTTTGCTCATTCTAATTTTGACTGTTTACATATGATATGTCTGTTAAATATTTACGGAAACAACACTGTTTACGTACGTTTCCTTAATATAGCCGTATTGTGTCTGTTTGTTTATTTTATATTGAAATAGTAACAAATGCCTTTTATTGTTCCCTATAGGCTAGATATACATTGCTCTGTACTTATCAAATGACTTAGAACTGACTTAAAATGTTACCACTTTAATGAAGTTAATCTACATTCCTGTCAAGCTTCGAGTACTGATGTAAATTAAAATTAAGTTCCAATTTTTGTAAGGTAATATTGTAGGGTAATATTTGTACAACTACATATAAATTAATGAATCCAATTACAGTTAAGTAAGTAGTTGTTAATAATAAGTTTATAATTAGTGAACATTTAGCGACATTTTTTGTACACATGGAAAAAAATGCTTAAGAAAAATGACGATTTTAAGGCTAAGGATAAGTTTTCATAAAGCCTGGGGTCGTATCCAGAAACATCTTAAGTTTATCTATTCGCTTGAGTTCCAATTTTTGTAATGTTATATTCATAAAAATATAAATAACTAAATACACGCTTGGCACAATGCCATTTAAATATGAAATAACATGTTAATGAAAATTTCTGATTTTAAGGTTTAGGATAACATTTTACTTCCGAAGTTTCTGGAGCATGGACCCCATCTCAGAAAACGAAAATGTACCTAGTATACGATCTAACAGAGAACTGTGTCAAAGTTGATGTTACAATTCTTAAAACTTGAAAAAACAACAACACATTTCTGTATTGGCCTACAGCAGTGATGGCCATTTCACTACGTAATGTTTACTTTTATAGAAGACAAAGCAAAGGTGGTTGAAAAGTGGTTGAATAAAAACATTCAGTCGTACATATGTCCGCACCAATTTGATTTGTTTTAAATGTTCACATCCAAACTAGATCGCATTATGCATTTCATTGCATTTACGTTTAAATCAGGATTGTTTTCTTTAAGCACATACGATAATGTCAGAATGAAAATCGGAAAGTCTGATTTACATTATACTTGTTCACTGTTATTATTGATGTTAAACCACATTTATTGAACAGCAGTTGTATTATGGTTATTGAAATGAACACAATATTCAGAATTGAATGAGTTCTTCTCTTACTTTCCTTGTTGTCTGCAGACCAGTTTATGTCTGGAGATACGCATATGGGAAACACGCACACACACGCACGCACACACAATGTCTTTATTTCTGTCACGTTACATGAAAATAACAGACATAATATATGCAGCACAATAGCTGTTGGTCGTGAGACTGTACAAAATAGCAAACACACAAACATTTGATAGTACAGCAAATACGCATTTTCAACAGGTGAACAGATTTGCCTAATTATAAAGGTATACATAAATAAATTGGAATCAGAATCAAGTTACCGGTAAATTCGATTATAGTTCTTTCTGGTGACAGTGGTGGAATATACAATTGTGATTATAATAATTTAAACACCTAATGTTGATTAAAAACGCTTGGTTTAGACAAAAATAGATTTTCTTGTCTAGTAATATTGAGGATAGTGTAAAACACTCAAGTTTATTTAGACAAAACGGGCCGATTTCATTTTACGGCAAAAGTTGAAATTAATATACCGGTGTTGCTAAAAAAGTTATTTAAAATAAAACGTTTAATTCACATATATATTGAATTTTTCAAAGTTAAAAAGTACACACACAAAAACGCCGAACCGCAATATACTTAATTTGTAAGAGATGAGTGTTACCTCTAATTTATGATATGTGCTTGCTACAAACAAACATTTAAAAAAGCAGGCGTTATTACTTTGATTAAGAACGGTGTGAAAAGATCAAACGTGTATATGAAATAAGTGTGCCAAACACGCACTAAATTCCCTTTCAAAAAAACTTAATAAAATTTCCGTAAAATAAAAAAAGAAATACTCAAAATGTGCGATAGTTCGCGTACATGTAGGTACCGGATATTTTCAAAAGGCTATAGGTGTTGAAAACAAAGTGATTACATTTCAATATATCGTTAAATAATTAGCTTAATTGCAATCGGACAGTGCAGAAATTGTGTAATTACGAAGTTTGTTTCAAACAAACGTCCCTTTGATTACCCGCTCCCTGTTCCGCATTTCGCAATGATGCTAACGACGACATCGGTGGGCCTCCCGTGTACAGTAACAGCCCAAAAGATACAAGATTTATAGTCCTGTCTTTGCACAATGAATAATAACGCTCTGTCAATACACGCTTGATGATAAAACGCGACATAAAACATCACTTAAACTATTTGTTTGTATCAAGTATAATCATTTTTGTATGTGATTTTATGTCGCATTTTTTTCCTGCAAGTTCTTGTGGATGCAAAACATTAGAAAGACAGTATATGGACCTCTAATAGCCACTAACTGTAAACAGTTAAGAACATAATCCCCGAACGTTCCCGAAGTAGAGCATGATTATATCGGATCGCCCTCGTACTACGCCACTGTATTTACGGAAATGACAGTAGACGGCGCTTTAACCTACTGCGCTATTCTGCTTTGTAAGAAAACTTCTGTTAACTATCGTTATCACTCTGATCATTGTCCTTTTTATTGACGTTTCGGCATTGCGCCTTTCTCAAAATATGAAAAATATTTTACAAACTACATTTTTTATGTGTATGAACTAAACATATGAAACATAATAATATTTCAATGTTTTACAACGTCAAAATAACGTTGCTTACTATGACGTCATAAATGACTGAACACAAATTTGCGCCAAAATTAAGATAAAACGCCATACTGAAATGACGTTAGTTATACTGCCATGACATGTCACAAGTTTACATCAAACATGAATACAGACTGGTCCTCATACATCCATATAGAAGGCAAATTGTAAATGAAAACAACAAGTATACATCAGACATTACATATTAATTGCTTGCTATTATAAATTAACGTTACAATTTAGTTAACATTTACAATTTAAGAAAAAAATATAAGAAAAAGAATTATATATTAATACCTATTATTATATATTTGCTCATGTACTATTTTATATATATATAAATTAAATATACATTAAATGTACATATTTTGTAGCACTTAAAAATTATTATGGGTACCCTCATTTACAAGTATATTAAATATATAATTATATATGTGTGGGTGTACATATAACATTCTTACTGCATTCTATTTATGAAAAGTGTATGTAAGTAGAAATTACACTTTAAAAATTAGTTCAATTTAAATTATTTCTCTAAGCAGTACATCTAATTGGTTTTTAGTGTTGAGTCCATTTGGAGATTGTGTTTGAAATTGTTTAATCCATTCTAACTCCTTAATAAGTCTGTAATAGCGAGAGCTATCCCGTATGGGCTCCAACACCGAGATTCCCATGTCCAGCAGCATGTGGTCACCCCTGTTGAAATGCTCCGAGATAGGCCGGTCTCTTTGGAGTCGCACATCAGCCTCATGCTCCTTGGCACGTTCTTTCAATGTTCTGCTTGTCTCCCCTACATATATCAGTTTTTGGCATGTGTTGCAGTATATTCGATGTATAAGATTGTGAATGTTACAGTTTTGTTTTTTACATCTTTTGGAACTTTGCTTTCGTGACTGTTGTGGATTCTATCGGTATGTTAATACTCACAATTCCGACGTCAAAATATAAACATGAAAAGGACCAAACAAACACGACCCATATTATAAATTGATTTTTTTATGTCAGAATACGAAAACTATTTTGCATCATATATACCTTATTTTAACCGTTATTATATGCTAGTTTTAAAATCTTTATTTCAGATTTTTTTTTAAAGAAATTACCCCCTTGATGCCCTTTTCGTTGACATAGTCCCTTAACACTAAATGATACGGGGAACCTTTTCACTAGGATCTGACTTTAATGTCTGCATCTCAGAGTTGATACAGTAACTGACATTGCATTCTTTTTCAACAGATACAATTGTAGGAACACATAATACTTTCCCTACGGATCAATAGCACAATGTCCAGTTAGAAATGAATTACAGACCAACGTTGCCGTTTGCGACGCTGTGTCGATGATAAACGACGCAGTAGCGTAACAGAAAAAAAATAATGGTGACAACTCAAAATAACAAAGGGCACGGTTTCAGTTATGGACATAATTTTTATTCGTTGTCAAAACAATGCATACGTTATTAAAAGATGCACGTACCGTTTTAAGTTGGCATTTGTTGAATGTTTATGTCCGCTCTGATACAAAATCTGGGATCCACTCTTGGTAATTGAGTAAAAAAAGATAAACACATGCTTAAATCTGCCTAAATCTTCTTTAATCTTTAGAAATACTTGCAAACAATTTTTCTGACAGTTAACTTTGAAGAAAATCGCTTGTTTACACCCTGAATCACGACAAGGGAAGCTACTTTTTATGGTGTGACTAAAAAACTGACACAGTTACTTGCAACATATATGACATTCAAAATGTCAGCAATATGTTGCAAATAGCAAATGTGATATTATTCTGGTGTGCTTCATCATACTATTACCTAAACGTAAGAGGCGTGTCGTGGGAAACCCGGGCTTAGTGCATGTGCGTAAAGTGCTGTTCCGGATTAGCCTGTGCAGTCCACATAGGCTAATCTGGAACGACACTTCCCGCCTACAGTGGATTAATGTTTAGAAGAGACTTCCTTGAAACACAAAATACCATAAAAGCGGAAAAAGTTGTCCCGGATTAGCCTGTGCAGAATACACAGGATAATCCGGGACGACACTTTATGCACATGCATTAAGCCTGGGTTTCCCACGACACGCCTCATATACTGTATAGACTATAGTAGGAAATTATTGCCTGTATAACTCAGACAGATTGTTCTGACTCTTGAACTCCTTTCACATAATTTAACATAACTGATTTGAATTATTCCCTATATGTATGATTTTTTTTTTATCGTCTGTTTAGTTAGTGTTCATTTTATAAAGTTTCTCTCATTTAATGATAAGCGATTAGAGCATAACTATACATTTCAGCAAAATACCTGTACGGGTATATCTATTGCAATATGGAAAATTATTTGTATCATCAAGATTAATGTCGGGTTGTTCTTTCTGAACTATTCAAAGCTGCATAAACTTGCTCCTCAAATACATGTATGCTTCAAGTAGATTCTCTGACATAGCTGATTTCTTTTCAATAGTCATTTCTGCATGTAGTACATGTTAAGGTGCTCATGATGAATTTTTAAGATTAAACCACATTTTAGGAGGTTCAGGATAACTCTGTGATTGAACAGCAGCATTTTGCTTGATGACTGTCTGCCTCATTTTTAGCGAGTGGTTTTGGTGTTGATTCAGAAATTAAAATCGATTTTTGCTTTTTTAATGAATGTTGAGTGATTTTTCTATAAATTGTGAAAAATAAGAATGAAAATGTTACAAATTTTCAAACTTAAATATGATACCCTATGCTGTGATAAAATGGACTTTTATTGAATAGTTTTCTTAAAATCAAATGCAATAACATTGTGGTTCCATTTCTATGTCAATCCCAAAAAGTCAATACTATCATCAAACATTGTTATGTTTAGATATTTCTGCACAGAACAAGTGTCAGTTTAAACACTTGAAAGCGCAAAATCAATCCGATATTTAAAATGTAGTGAAATACAAAGTATCATTGTGAAGTAGCCCATTTAACAGTTCTGAAGTAGCCTATATTCGGCCTCTTGTAAATAGTAAAAAAGCCCTGGCGATCTGAAAATTCATGTAAAATGATTACATGGGCCGGGTAGTGTCCTTGAATAAATGTGAAAGGATACACACATACCGTCGTTATATTATTATTATTCAATGAGATTAAGTTTCTTAAATAGTTTCCTTTTGTTATGAAATTAGAATTAATCAGCATAACATTCAATGTTTTTCGTGAAATTGTCATTTTCGTTATGAATTAATGGTGTTATATATACATATAGCATGATACTTGGAAAGTCTATATATACATGTATAAGTTTTTATACCATCAGCTTCCAGATATAAAAAATGTTAATTGACTCTTCTAGTGCAACAAATCAAGTTTTGTCAATAACAATACGCAAAAACGTTTGATCCTTTTTATATGGTAAAAATATGAACTTTTTTTTATCTATTGCATTTGTACCGGTAATAGTATACTATTGTTTTATTTGTTAACAAGTCAATAGGTACTTTGTATATGCTATGAGATTTGTGATACTGAACGTCTCAATGTACTTTGTTCAGGTATACATACATGGCAAACTTCTGAAAAAATCTAGATTATACATACTTTTTGCGTGATTGTCCCAACCAAGTACATATATAAACATTGAAAGGATAGATATTGATATCGATGTTATGTCTCGTTGAAAGTACATCGTTGCCTTGAGTAAACAAAAGCTTGTCTGTCTCTCTGATCCAATGTTCACATTATGATACATGTATCATGGAAAATAACAGGGCTGGTACTGTTCACAAAGCTCCTAAGGGAAATCTTAACTCGAAGCTACATATTATACGGGTATACTAAAGTGAAATTTGAGGATCAATTTTTCTATGTGAAATCCAATGCTTTTCGTTTACAAATTGGAACAAATACTAAACATCTTAGCAATATTTACTAGTTTGTACATTTTCAAAAAGACATATGCATGCAACAGCCACAGACTTAAGAAATTTTTATCATTTTAAGAAAGTTATTTAAGTTAGCTTTGTGAATAAAAACCCAGGCTCTGTATTTATTTTACATTCGTTGATACAAAGACAAATAACTAATAAGAAAAAATTGTATTGTTGTTTTGTGGATTATCGGAAGGCCTATGACTGCATAGATAGGAACCGGCTGTGGTTCAAGCTTATTCAATTAGGAATTGACGGCAAATTATTGTCCGTTGTATGGTTAATGTATAGTGATGTAAAACTGTGTGTCAAACATTTTGGAACATTGTCTGATTTTTTTAACAGAGAACCTTGGATTATTCCAGGGGGAGATAACCTCTCCGATAGCTTTTCCCTCTACCTAAATGACATTGAGATGCATTTACAAGAAAATATCGATGCTGGCATTAACATTGATCAAATCGCTATATTTTTTACTAGTGTTTGCCGACGATGCAGTTCTTATATCGGAATCGAAAGATGGTCTAAAACAAATTCTTGATAGTCTATGCGGATACTGTAGTCAATGGCATCTCACGGTTAATATAGAGAAAATTAAAATCATGGTCTTCAGAAAAGGGGAAGGGTTGGGGATTAACGACAAATGGTTATATAATAATCAAGAAGTTGAAGATGTTAACTCGTTCAATTATTTAGGGGTGGTGTTTTCCAGTGGCGGATCCTTCGCGCAGGCTACGAAAACACTCGCGGGAAAAAGATTGCGATCTCTACATTCATTGATGTCCTTAATTAGAAGTAACAATGTGCCAATAAATATTATTTTTAATCTGTTTGATGCATACATACTATCAGTTTTACATTACTGCTCAGAAGTTTGGGGTTATGTTCAGTCAGAAGTTTTAGAAAAAGTCCATAAGAAGTTCTGTAAATGGGTATAAAATGTAAAACAGTCTACCAATACTCTAGCATTGTATAGCGAATTGGGTAGATTTCCATTGTTTATTGAAAGATATGTTAGAATGATTAAAAAAAATTTAAAGCTCCACACTGTTAAGCAAGATAATTGTATTTTATATACCATATTAAAAGAACAGTTAAATAATAGAGATGTAAACAATTCTGGCACAAATTGGGCCTCACAGGTACGTTATATATTACAGACATCCGGTCTAAATAATATATGGCTCTATCCCGGTTCTGTTGAGCTAGAAGCATTTATTTCCATATTAAGAACTCGACTCCGAGATATCTATATTAGCAATTGGTGGTCAGATCTAGACCAATCAACGTCTCTAGATGTATACAGAGAAATAAAACTTAAATTTGAACAAGCAGCATATATAAGTCTGTTGGAAAATTCAAAATACAGAAATGTATTGGCCAAATTACATTTGTCATCTCACAAATTAAACATTGAAATTGGTCGGCACAATAATGTACCAAGAAATGAACGGAAATGTACACTTTGCGGCCAGAATGATATTGAAGATGAATTCCATTTTGTTCTCAAGTGCCCTATATACACCCACATTCGAAAACAATATGTCCAAAAATATTTTTATACTCACACAAGTTTGGTAAAATATATTGCTTTAATGCAATGTGAAAATAAAACGATCATAAAAAGGCTGGCAACATATTGTCATAAAGCATTTCAACTAAGAGAAACATTAATTTAATTTATCAAATAATATATACATTTTTATTTTGCTCATTCTAATTTTGACTGTTTACATATGATATGTCTGTTAAATATTTACGGAAACAACACTGTTTACGTACGTTTCCTTAATATAGCCGTATTGTGTCTGTTTGTTTATTTTATATTGAAATAGTAACAAATGCCTTTTATTGTTCCCTATAGGCTAGATATACATTGCTCTGTACTTATCAAATGACTTAGAACTGACTTAAAATGTTACCACTTTAATGAAGTTAATCTACATTCCTGTCAAGCTTCGAGTACTGATGTAAATTAAAATTAAGTTCCAATTTTTGTAAGGTAATATTGTAGGGTAATATTTGTACAACTACATATAAATTAATGAATCCAATTACAGTTAAGTAAGTAGTTGTTAATAATAAGTTTATAATTAGTGAACATTTAGCGACATTTTTTGTACACATGGAAAAAAATGCTTAAGAAAAATGACGATTTTAAGGCTAAGGATAAGTTTTCATAAAGCCTGGGGTCGTATCCAGAAACATCTTAAGTTTATCTATTCGCTTGAGTTCCAATTTTTGTAATGTTATATTCATAAAAATATAAATAACTAAATACACGCTTGGCACAATGCCATTTAAATATGAAATAACATGTTAATGAAAATTTCTGATTTTAAGGTTTAGGATAACATTTTACTTCCGAAGTTTCTGGAGCATGGACCCCATCTCAGAAAACGAAAATGTACCTAGTATACGATCTAACAGAGAACTGTGTCAAAGTTGATGTTACAATTCTTAAAACTTGAAAAAACAACAACACATTTCTGTATTGGCCTACAGCAGTGATGGCCATTTCACTACGTAATGTTTACTTTTATAGAAGACAAAGCAAAGGTGGTTGAAAAGTGGTTGAATAAAAACATTCAGTCGTACATATGTCCGCACCAATTTGATTTGTTTTAAATGTTCACATCCAAACTAGATCGCATTATGCATTTCATTGCATTTACGTTTAAATCAGGATTGTTTTCTTTAAGCACATACGATAATGTCAGAATGAAAATCGGAAAGTCTGATTTACATTATACTTGTTCACTGTTATTATTGATGTTAAACCACATTTATTGAACAGCAGTTGTATTATGGTTATTGAAATGAACACAATATTCAGAATTGAATGAGTTCTTCTCTTACTTTCCTTGTTGTCTGCAGACCAGTTTATGTCTGGAGATACGCATATGGGAAACACGCACACACACGCACGCACACACAATGTCTTTATTTCTGTCACGTTACATGAAAATAACAGACATAATATATGCAGCACAATAGCTGTTGGTCGTGAGACTGTACAAAATAGCAAACACACAAACATTTGATAGTACAGCAAATACGCATTTTCAACAGGTGAACAGATTTGCCTAATTATAAAGGTATACATAAATAAATTGGAATCAGAATCAAGTTACCGGTAAATTCGATTTTAGTTCTTTCTGGTGACAGTGGTGGAATATACAATTGTGATTATAATAATTTAAACACCTAATGTTGATTAAAAACGCTTGGTTTAGACAAAAATAGATTTTCTTGTCTAGTAATATTGAGGATAGTGTAAAACACTCAAGTTTATTTAGACAAAACGGGCCGATTTCATTTACGGCAAAAGTTGAAATTAATATACCGGTGTTGCTAAAAAAGTTATTTAAAATAAAACGTTTAATTCACATATATATTGAATTTTTCAAAGTTAAAAAGTACACACACAAAAACGCCGAACCGCAATATACTTAATTTGTAAGAGATGAGTGTTACCTCTAATTTATGATATGTGCTTGCTACAAACAAACATTTAAAAAAGCAGGCGTTATTACTTTGATTAAGAACGGTGTGAAAAGATCAAACGTGTATATGAAATAAGTGTGCCAAACACGCACTAAATTCCCTTTCAAAAAAACTTAATAAAATTTCCGTAAAATAAAAAAATAAATACTCAAAATGTGCGATAGTTCGCGTACATGTAGGTACCGGATATTTTCAAAAGGCTATAGGTGCTGAAAACAAAGTGATTACATTTCAATATATCGTTAAATAATTAGCTTAATTGCAATCGGACAGTGCAGAAATTGTGTAATTACGAAGTTTGTTTCAAACAAACGTCCCTTTGATTACCCGCTCCCTGTTCCGCATTTCGCAATGATGCTAACGACGACATCGGTGGGCCTCCCGTGTACAGTAACAGCCCAAAAGATACAAGATTTATAGTCCTGTCTTTGCACAATGAATAATAACGCTCTGTCAATACACGCTTGATGATAAAACGCGACATAAAACATCACTTAAACTATTTGTTTGTATCAAGTATAATCATTTTTGTATGTGATTTTATGTCGCATTTTTTTCCTGCAAGTTCTTGTGGATGCAAAACATTAGAAAGACAGTATATGGACCTCTAATAGCCACTAACTGTAAACAGTTAAGAACATAATCCCCGAACGTTCCCGAAGTAGAGCATGATTATATCGGATCGCCCTCGTACTACGCCACTGTATTTACGGAAATGACAGTAGACGGCGCTTTAACCTACTGCGCTATTCTGCTTTGTAAGAAAACTTCTGTTAACTATCGTTATCACTCTGATCATTGTCCTTTTTATTGACGTTTCGGCATTGCGCCTTTCTCAAAATATGAAAAATATTTTACAAACTACATTTTTTATGTGTATGAACTAAACATATGAAACATAATAATATTTCAATGTTTTACAACGTCAAAATAACGTTGCTTACTATGACGTCATAAATGACTGAACACAAATTTGCGCCAAAATTAAGATAAAACGCCATACTGAAATGACGTTAGTTATACTGCCATGACATGTCACAAGTTTACATCAAACATGAATACAGACTGGTCCTCATACATCCATATAGAAGGCAAATTGTAAATGAAAACAACAAGTATACATCAGACATTACATATTAATTGCTTGCTATTATAAATTAACGTTACAATTTAGTTAACATTTACAATTTAAGAAAAAAATATAAGAAAAAGAATTATATATTAATACCTATTATTATATATTTGCTCATGTACTATTTTATATATATATAAATTAAATATACATTAAATGTACATATTTTGTAGCAATTAAAAATTATTATGGGTACCCTCATTTACAAGTATATTAAATATATAATTATATATGTGTGGGTGTACATATAACATTCTTACTGCATTCTATTTATGAAAAGTGTATGTAAGTAGAAATTACACTTTAAAAATTAGTTCAATTTAAATTATTTCTCTAAGCAGTACATCTAATTGGTTTTTAGTGTTGAGTCCATTTGGAGATTGTGTTTGAAATTGTTTAATCCATTCTAACTCCTTAATAAGTCTGTAATAGCGAGAGCTATCCCGTATGGGCTCCAACACCGAGATTCCCATGTCCAGCAGCATGTGGTCACCCCTGTTGAAATGCTCCGAGATAGGCCGGTCTCTTTGGAGTCGCACATCAGCCTCATGCTCCTTGGCACGTTCTTTCAATGTTCTGCTTGTCTCCCCTACATATATCAGTTTTTGGCATGTGTTGCAGTATATTCCATGTATAAGATTGTGAATGTTACAGTTTTGTTTTTTACATCTTTTGGAACTTTGCTTTCGTGACTGTTGTGGATTCTATCGTTATGTTAATACTCACAATTCCGACGTCAAAATATAAACATGAAAAGGACCAAACAAACACGACCCATATTATAAATTGATTTTTTTATGTCAGAATACGAAAACTATTTTGCATCATATATACCTTATTTTAACCGTTATTATATGCTAGTTTTAAAATCTTTATTTCAGATTTTTTAAAAAAGAAATTACCCCCTTGATGCCCTTTTCGTTGACATAGTCCCTTAACACTAAATGATACGGGGAACCTTTTCACTAGGATCTGACTTTAATGTCTGCATCTCAGAGTTGATACAGTAACTGACATTGCATTCTTTTTCAACAGATACAATTGTAGGAACACATAATACTTTCCCTACGGATCAATAGCACAATGTCCAGTTAGAAATGAATTACAGACCAACGTTGCCGTTTGCGACGCTGTGTCGATGATAAACGACGCAGTAGCGTAACAGAAAAAAAATAATGGTGACAACTCAAAATAACAAAGGGCACGGTTTCAGTTATGGACATAATTTTTATTCGTTGTCAAAACAATGCATACGTTATTAAAAGATGCACGTACCGTTTTAAGTTGGCATTTGTTGAATGTTTATGTCCGCTCTGATACAAAATCTGGGATCCACTCTTGGTAATTGAGTAAAAAAAGATAAACACATGCTTAAATCTGCCTAAATCTTCTTTAATCTTTAGAAATACTTGCAAACAATTTTTCTGACAGTTAACTTTGAAGAAAATCGCTTGTTTACACCCTGAATCACGACAAGGGAAGCTACTTTTTATGGTGTGACTAAAAAACTGACACAGTTACTTGCAACATATATGACATTCAAAATGTCAGCAATATGTTGCAAATAGCAAATGTGATATTATTCTGGTGTGCTTCATCATACTATTACCTAAACGTAAGAGGCGTGTCGTGGGAAACCCGGGCTTAGTGCATGTGCGTAAAGTGCTGTTCCGGATTAGCCTGTGCAGTCCACATAGGCTAATCTGGAACGACACTTCCCGCCTACAGTGGATTAATGTTTAGAAGAGACTTCCTTGAAACACAAAATACCATAAAAGCGGAAAAAGTTGTCCCGGATTAGCCTGTGCAGAATACACAGGATAATCCGGGACGACACTTTATGCACATGCATTAAGCCTGGGTTTCCCACGACACGCCTCATATACTGTATAGACTATAGTAGGAAATTATTGCCTGTATAACTCAGACAGATTGTTCTGACTCTTGAACTCCTTTCACATAATTTAACATAACTGATTTGAATTATTCCCTATATTTATGATTTTTTTTTTATCGTCTGTTTAGTTAGTGTTCATTTTATAAAGTTTCTCTCATTTAATGATAAGCGATTAGAGCATAACTATACATTTCAGCAAAATACCTGTACCGGTATATCTATTGCAATATGGAAAATTATTTGTATCATCAAGATTAATGTCGGGTTGTTTTTTCTAAACTATTCAAAGCTGCATAAATTTGCTCCTTAAATACATGTATGCTTCAAGTAGATTCTCTGACACTCCTTAAATACATGTATGCTTCAAGTAGATTCTCTGACACTCCTTAAATACTTGTATGCTTCAAGTAGATTCTCTGACACTCCTTAAATACATGTATGCTTCAAGTAGATTCTCTGACACTCCTTAAATACATGTATGCTTCAAGTAGATTCTCTGACACTCCTTAAATACATGTATGCTTCAAGTAGATTCTCTGACACTCCTTAAATACATGTATGCTTCAAGTAGATTCTCTGACACTCCTTAAATACATGTATGCTTCAAGTAGATTCTCTGACACTCCTTAAATACATGTATGCTTCAAGTAGATTCTCTGACACTCCTTAAATACATGTATGCTTCAAGTAGATTCTCTGACACTCCTTAAATACATGTATGCTTCAAGTAGATTCTCTGACACTCCTTAAATACATGTATGCTTCAAGTAGATTCTCTGACACTCCTTAAATACATGTATGCTTCAAGTAGATTCTCTGACACTCCTTAAATACATGTATGCTTCAAGTAGATTCTCTGACACTCCTTAAATACATGTATGCTTCAAGTAGATTCTCTGACACTCCTTAAATACATGTATGCTTCAAGTAGATTCTCTGACACTCCTTAAATACATGTATGCTTCAAGTAGATTCTCTGACACTCCTTAAATACATGTATGCTTCAAGTAGATTCTCTGACACTCCTTAAATACATGTATGCTTCAAGTAGATTCTCTGACACTCCTTAAATACATGTATGCTTCAAGTAGATTCTCTGACACTCCTTAAATACGTGTATGCTTCAAGTAGATTCTCTGACACTCCTTAAATACGTGTATGCTTCAAGTAGATTCTCTGACACTCCTTAAATACGTGTATGCTTCAAGTAGATTCTCTCACACTCCTTAAATACATGTATGCTTCAAGTAGATTCTCTGACATAGCTGATTTCTTTTCAATAGTCATTTCTACATGTAGTACATATTAAGGTGCTCGTGATGAATTTTTAAGATTAAACCACATTTTAGGAGGTTCAGGATCACTCTGTGATTGAACAGCAGCATTTTTGCTTGATGTCTATCTGCCTCATTTTTAGCGAGGGGTTTTGGTGTTGATTCAGAAATTAAAATCGATTTTTGCTTTTTGAATGAATGTTGAGTGATTTTTCTATAAATTGTGAAATATAAGAATGAAAATGTAAAAAATTGTCAAACTGAAATATGATACCCTATGCAGTGATAAAATGGACTTTTATTGAATAGTTTTCTTAAAATCAAATGCAATAACATTGTGGTTACACTTCTATGTCAATCCCAAAAAGTCTATACTATCATCAAACATTGTTATGTTTAGATATTTCTGCACAGAACAAGTGTCAGTTTAAACACTTGAAAGCGCAAAATCAATCTGAGATTTAAAATGTAGTGAAATACAAAGTATCATTGTGAAGTAGCCCATTTAACAGTTCTGAAGTAGCCTATATTCGGCCTCATGTAAATAGTAAAAAAGCCCTGGCGATCTGAAAATTCATGTAAAATGATTACATGGGCCGGGTAGTGTCCTTGAATAAATGTGAAAGTATACACACATACAGTCGTTATATTATTATTATTCAATGAGATTAAGTTTCTTAAACAGTTTCCCTTTTGTTATGAAATTAAAATTAATCAGCATAACATTCAATGTTTTTCGTGAGATTGTTATTTTCGTTATGAATTAATGGTGTTATATATACATATAGCATGATACTCGGAAAGTCTATATATACATGTATAAGTTTTTATACCATCAGCTTCCAGATATAAAAAATGTTAATTGACTCTTCTAGAGCAACAAATCAAGTTTCGTCAATAACAATACGCAAAAATGTTTGATCCATCTTATATGGTAAAAATATCAACTTTTTTTTTTATCTATTGCATTTGTACCGGTAATAGTATACTATTGTTTTATTTGTTAACAAGTCAGTCAATAGGTACTTTGTATATGCTATGAGATTTGTGATACTGAACGTCTCAATGTACTTTGTTCAGGTATACATACATGGCAAACTTCTGAACAAATCTAGATTATACATACTTTTTGCGTGATTGTCCCAACCAAGTACATGTATAAACATTGAAAGGATAGATATTGATATCGATGTTATGTCTCGTTGAAAGTACATCGTTGCCTTGAGTAAACAAAAGCTTGTCTGTCTCTCTGATCCAATGTTCACATTATGATACATGTATCATGGAAAATACCAGGGCTGGTACTATTCACAAAGCTCCTAAGGGAAATCTTAACTCCAAGCTACATGTACGGGTATACGGGTATACTAAAGTGATATTTTAGGATCAATTTTTCTATGTGAAATCCAATGCTTTTCGTTTACAAATTGGAACAAATACTAAACATCTTAGCAATAGTTACTAGTTTGTACATTTTCAAAAAGACATATGCATGCAACAGCCACAGACTTAAGAAATTTTTATCATTTTAAGAAAGTTACTTAAGTTTTCCCTGAGAAGCTTTGTGAATAAAAACCCAGGCTCTGTATTTATTTTACATTCGTTGATACAAAGACAAATAACTAATAAGAAAAAATTGTATTGTTGTTTTGTGGATTATCGGAAGGCCTATGACTGCATAGATAGAAACCGGCTGTGGTTCAAGCTTATTCAATGAGGAATTGACGGCAAATTATTGTCCGTTGTACGGTTAATGTATAGTGATGTAAAACTGTGTGTCAAACATTTGGGAACATTGTCTGATTTTTTTAACAGCAACCTTGGATTATTCCAGGGGGAGATAACCTCTCCGATCGCTTTTCCCTCTACCTAAATGACATTGAGATGCATTTACAAGAAAATATCGATGCTGGCAGTAACATTGATCAAATCGCTATATTTTTACTGGTGTTTGCCGACGATGCAGTTCTTATATCGGAATCGAAAGATGGTCTAAAACAAATTCTTGATAGTCTATGCGGATACTGTCGTCAATGGAATCTCACGGTTAATATAGAGAAAATTAAAATCATGGTCTTCAGAAAAGGGGAAGGGTTGGGGATTAACGACAAATGGTTATATAATAATCAAGAAGTTGAAGTTGTTAACTCGTTCAATTATTTAGGGGTGGTGTTTTCCAGTGGCGGGTCCTTCGCGCAGGCTACGAAAACACTCGCGGGAAAAAGATTGCGATCTCTACATTCATTGATGTCCTTAATTAGAAGTAACAATGTGCCAATAAATATTATGTTTAATCTGTTTGATGCATACATACTATCAGTTTTACATTACTGCTCAGAAGTTTGGGGTTATGTTCAGTCAGAAGTTTTAGAAAGAGTCCATAAGTAGTTCTGTAAATGGGTATAAAATGTAAAACAGTCTACCAATACTCTAGCGTTGTATAGCGAATTATGTAGATTTCCATTGTTTATTGAAAGATATGTTAGAATGATTTTTTTTTTTTAAAGCTCCACATTGTTAAGCAAGATAATTGTATTTTATATACCATATTAAAAGAACAGTTAAATAATAGAGATGTAAACAATTCTGGCACAAATTGGGCCTCACAGGTACGTTATATATTACAGACATCCGGTCTAAATGATATATGGCTCTATCCCGGTTCTGTTGAGCTAGAAGCATTTATTTCCATATTAAGAACTCGACTCCGAGATATCTATATTAGCAATTGGTGGTCAGATCTAGACAAATCAACGTCTCTAGATGTATACAGAGAAATAAAACTTAAATTTGAACAAGCAGCATATATAAGTCTGTTGGAAAATTCAAAATACAGAAATGTATTGGCCAAATTACATTTGTCATCTCACAAATTAAACATTGAAATTGGTCGGCACAATAATGTACCAAGAAATGAACGGAAATGTACACTTTATGGCCAGAATGATATTGAAGATGATTTCCATTTTGTTCTCAAGTGCCCTATATACACCCACATTCGAAAACAATATATCCAAAAATATTTTTATACTCGCACAAGTTTGGTAAAATATATTGCTTTAATGCAATGTGAAAATAAAACGATCATAAAAAGGCTGGCAACATATTGTCATAAAGCATTTCAACTAAGAGAAACATTAATTTAATTTATCAAATAATATATACATTTTTATTTTGCTCATTCTAATTTTGACTGTTTACATATGATATGTCTGTTAAATATTTACGGAAACAACACTGTTTACGTACGTTTCCTTAATATAGCCGTATTGTGTCTGTTTGTTTATTTTATATTGAAATAGTAACAAATGCCTTTTATTGTTCCCTATAGGCTAGATATACATTGCTCTGTACTTATCAAATGACTTAGAACTGACTTAAAATGTTACCACTTTAATGAAGTTAATCTACATTCCTGTCAAGCTTCGAGTACTGATGTAAATTAAAATTAAGTTCCAATTTTTGTAAGGTAATATTGTAGGGTAATATTGTAAGGTAATATTGTAGGGTAATATTGTAAGGTAATATTGTAAGGTAATATTTGTACAACTACATATAAATTAATGAATCCAATTACAGTTAAGTAAGTAGTTGTTAATAATAAATTTATAATTAGTGAACATTAAGCGAAATTTTTTGTACACATGGAAAAAAATGCTTAAGAAAAATGACGATTTTAAGGCTAAGGATAAGTTTTCATAAAGCCTGGGGTCGTATCCAGAAACATCTTAAGTTTATCTATTCGCTTGAGTTCCAATTTTTGTAATGTTATATTCATAAAAATATAAATAACTAAATACACGCTTGGCACAATGCCATTTAAATATGAAATAAAATGTTAATGAAAATTTCTGATTTTAAGGTTTAGGATAACATTTTACTTCAGAAGTTTCTGGAGCATGGACCCCATCTCAGAAAACGAAAATGTACATAGTATCCGATCTAACAGAGAACTGTGTCAAAGTTGATGTTACAATTCTTAAAACTTGAAAGAACAACAACACATTTCTGTATTGGCCTACGGCAGTGATGGCCATTTCACTACGTAATGTTTACTTTTATAGAAGACAAAACAAAGGTGGTTGAAAAGTGGTTGAATAAAAACATTCAAGCGTACATATGTCCGCACCAATTTGATTTGTTTTAAATGTTCACATCCAAACTAGATCGCATTATGCATTTCATTACATTTACGTTTAAATCAGGATTGTTTTCTTTAAGCACATACGAGAATGTCAGAATGAAAATCGGAAAGTCTGATTTACATTATACTTGTTCACTGTTATTATTGATGTTAAACCACATTTATTGAACAGCAGTTGTATTATGGTTATTGAAATGAACACAATATTCAGAATTGAATGAGTTCTTCTCTTACTTTCCTTGTTGTCTGCAGACCAGTTTATGTCTGGAGATACGCATATGGGAAACACGCACACACACGCACGCACACACAATGTCTTTATTTCTGTCACGTTACATGAAAATAACAGACATAATATATGCAGCACAATAGCTGTTGGTCGTGAGACTGTACAAAATAGCAAACACACAAACATTTGATAGTACAGCAAATACGCATTTTCAACAGGTGAACAGATTTGCCTAATTATAAAGGTATACATAAATAAATTGGAATCAAAATCAAGTTACCGGTAAATTCGATTATAGTTCTTTCTGGTGACAGTGGTGGAATATACAATTGTGATTATAATAATTTAAACACCTAATGTTGATTAAACGTTTGGTTTAGACAAAAATAGATTTTCTTGTCTAGTAATATTGAGGATAGTGTAAAACACTCAAGTTTATTTAGACAAAACGGGCCGATTTCATTTTACGGCAAAAGTTGAAATTAATATACCGGTGTTGCTAAAAAAGTTATTTAAAATAAAACGTTTAATTCACATATATATTCAATTTTTCAAAGTTAAAAAGTACACACACAAAAACGCCGAACCGCAATATACTTAATTTGTAAGAGATTAGTGTTACCTCTAATTTATGATATGTGCTTGCTACAAACAAACATTTCAAAAAGCAGGCGTTATTACTTTGATTAAGAACGGTGTGAAAAGATCAAACGTGTATATGAAATAAGTGTGCCAAACACGCACTAAATTCCCTTTCAAAAAAACTTGATAAAATTTCCGTAAAATAAAAAAAGAAATACTCAAAATGTGCGATAGTTCGCGTACATGTAGGTACCGGATATTTTCAAAAGGCTATAGGTGTTGAAAACAAAGTGATTACATTTCAATATATCGTTAAATAATTAGCTTAATTGCAATCGGACAGTGCAGAAATTGTGTAATTACGAAGTTTGTTTCAAACAAACGTCCCTTTGATTACCCGCTCCCTGTTCCGCATTTCGCAATGATGCTAACGACGACATCGGTGGGCCTCCCGTGTACAGTAACAGCCCAAAAGATACAAGATTTATAGTCCTGTCTTTGCACAATGAATAATAACGCTCTGTCAATACACGCTTGATGATAAAACGCGACATAAAACATCACTTAAACTATTTGTTTGTATCAAGTATAATCATTTTTGTATGTGATTTTATGTCGCAGTTTTTTCCTGCAAGTTCTTGTGGATGCAAAACATTAAAAAGACAGTATATGGACCTCTAATAGCCACTAACTGTAAACAGTTAAGAACATAGTCCCCGAACGTTCCCGAAGTAGAGCATAATTATATCGGATCGCCCTCGTACTACGCCACTGTATTTACGGAAATGACAGTAGACGGCGCTTTAACCTACTGCGCTATTCTGCTTTGTAAGAAAACTTCTGTTAACTATCGTTATCACTCTGATCATTCTCCTTTTTATTGACGTTTCGGCATTCATAAATGACTGAACACAAAATTGCGCCAAAATTAAGAAAAAACGCCAAACTGAAATGACGTTAGTTATACTGCCATGACATGTCACAAGTTTACAGACTGGTCCTCATACATCCATATAGAATGCAAATTGTAAATGAAAAGAGCAAGTATAAATCAGACATTACATAATAATTGCTTGCTATTATAAATTAACTTAACAATTTAGTTAACATTTTCAATTTTTGAAAAAAATATAAGAAAAAGAATTATATATTAATACCTATTATTATATATTTGCTCATATACTATTTTATATATATAAAAATTAAATATACATTAAATGTACATATTTTGTAGCACTTAAAAATTATTATGGGTACCCTCATTTATAAGTATATTAAATATATAATTATATATGTGTGGGTGTACATATAACATTCTTACTGCACTGATTCTATTTATGAAAAGTGTATGTAAGTAGAAATTACACTTTAAAAATTAGTTCAATTTAAATTATTTCTCTAAGCAGTACATCTAATTGGTTTTTAGTGTTGAGCCCATTTGGAGATTGTGTTTGAAATTGTTTAATCCATTCTAACTCCTTAATAAGTCTGTAATAGCGAGAGCTATCCCGTATGGGCTCCAACACCGAGATTCCCATGTCCAGCAGCATGTGGTCACCCCTGTTGAAATGCTCCGAGATAGGCCGGTCTCTTTGGAGTCGCACATCAGCCTCATGCTCCTTGGAACGTTCTTTCAATGTTCTGCTTGTCTCCCCTACATATATCAGTTTTTGGCATGTGTTGCAGTATATTCGATGTATAAGATTGTGAATGTTACAGTTTTGTTTTTTTTACATCTATTGGAACTTTGCTTTCGTGACTGTTGTGGATACTATCGTTATGTTAATACTCACAATTCCGACGTCAAAATATAAACATGAAAAGGACCAAACAAACACGACCCATATTATAAATTGATTTTTTTATGTCAGAATACGAAAACTATTTTGCGTCATATATACCTTATTTTAACCGTTATTATATGCTAGTTTTAAAATCTTTATTTCAGATTTTTTTTTAAAGAAATTACCCCCTTGATGCCCTTTTCGTTGACATAGTCCCTTAACACTAAATGATACGGGGAACCTTTTCACTAGGATCTGACTTTAATGTCTGCATCTCAGAGTTGATACAGTAACTGACATTGCATTCTTTTTCAACAGATACAATTGTAGGAACACATAATACTTTCCCTACGGATCAATAGCACAATGTCCAGTTAGAAATGAATTACAGACCAACGTTGCCGTTTGCGACGCTGTGTCGATGATAAACGACGCAGTAGCGTAACAGAAAAAAAATAATGGTGACAACTCAAAATAACAAAGGGCACGGTTTCAGTTATGGACATAATTTTTATTCGTTATCAAAACAATGCATACGTTATTAAAAGATGCACGTACCGTTTTAAGTTGGCATTTGTTGAATGTTTATGTCCGCTCTGATACAAAATCTGGGATCCACTCTTGGTAATTGAGTAAAAAAAGATAAACACATGCTTAAATCTGCCTAAATCTTCTTTAATCTTTAGAAATACTTGCAAACTATTTTTCTGACAGTTAACTTTGAAGAAAATCGCTTGTTTACACACTGAATCACGACAAGGGAAGCAACTTTTCATGGTGTGACTAAAAAACTGACACAGTTACTTGCTATGACATTCAAAATGTCAGCAAGATGTTGCAAATAGCAAATGTGATATTATTCTGGTGTGCTTCATCATACTATTACCTAAACTTAAGAGGCGTGTCGTGGGAAACCCGGGCTTAGTGCATGTGCGTAAAGTGCTGTTCCGGATTAGCCTGTGCAGTCCACATAGGCTAATCTGGAACGACACTTCCCGCCTACAGTGGATTAATGTTTAGAAGAGACTTCCTTGAAACACAAAATACCATAAAAGCGGAAAAAGTTGTCCCGGATTAGCCTGTGCAGAATACACAGGATAATCCGGGACGACACTTTATGCACATGCATTAAGCCTGGGTTTCCCACGACACGCCTCATATACTGTATAGACTATAGTAGGAAATTATTGCCTGTATAACTCAGACAGATTGTTCTGACTCTTTAACTCCTTTCACATAATTTAACATGAATGATTTGAATTATTCCCTATATTTATGATTTTTTATGGTCTGTTTAGTTAGTGTTCATTTTATAAAGTTTCTCTCATTTAATGATAAGCGATTAGAGCATAACTATACATTTCAGCAAAATACCTGTACGGGTATATCTATTGCAATATGGAAAATTATTTGTATCATCAAGATTAATGTCGGGTTGTTTTTTCTGAACTATTCAAAGCTGCATAAACTTGCTCCTTAAATACGTGTATGCTTCAAGTAGATTCTCTGACATAGCTGATTTCTTTTCAATAGTCATTTCTACATGTAGTGCATATTAAGGTGCTCGTGATGAAGTTGTAAGATTAAACCACATTTTAGGAGGTTCAGGATCACTCTGTGATTGAACAGCAGCATTTTTGCTTGATGTCTGTCTGCCTCATTTTTAGCGAGGGTTTTGGTGTTGATTCAGAAATTAAAATCGATTTTTGCTTTTTGAATGAATGTTGAGTGATTTTTCTATAAATTGTGAAAAATAAGAATGAAAATGTAAAAAATTGTCAAACTGAAATATGATACCCTATGCAGTGATAAAATGGACTTTTATTGAATAGTTTTCTTAAAATCAAATGCAATAACATTGTGGTTCCATTTCTATGTCAATCCCAAAAAGTCTATACTATCGTCAAACATTGTTATGTTTAGATATTTCTGCACAGAACAAGTGTCAGTTTAAACACTTGAAAGCGCAAAATCAATCTGAGATTTAAAATGTAGTGAAACACAAAGTATCGTTGTGAAGTAGCCCATTTAACAGTTCTGAAGTAGCCTATATTCGGCCTCATGTAAATAGTAAAAAAGCCCTGGCGATCTGAAAACTCATGTAAAATGATTACATGGGCCGGGTAGTGTCCTTGAATAAATGTGAAAGGATACACACATACAGTCGTTATATTATTATTATTCAATGAGATTAAGTTTCTTAAATAGTTTCCCTTTTGTTATGAAATTAAAATTAATCAGCATAACATTCAATGTTTTTCGTGAAATTGTCATTTTCGTTATGAATTAATGGTGTTATATATACATATAGCATGATACTCGGAAAGTCTATATATACATGTATAAGTTTTTATACCATCAGCTTCAAGATATTAATGTTAATTGACTCTTGTAGTGCAACAAATCAAGTTTCGTCAATAACAATACGCAAAAATGTTTTATCCATTTTATATGGTAAAAATATCAATTTTTTTTATCTATTGCATTTGTAATAGTATACTATTGTTTTATTTGTTAACAAGTCAATAGGTACTTTGTATATGCTATGAGATTTGTGATATTTGAAAGTCTCAATGTACTTTGTTCAGGTATACATACATGGCAAACTTCTGAACAAATCTAGATTATACATACTTTTTGCGTGATTGTCCCAACCAAGTACATGTATAAACATTGAAAGGATAGATATTGATATCGATGTTATGTCTCGTTGAAAGTACCTCGTTGTCTCGTTGCCTTGAGTAAACAAAAGCTTGTCTGTCTCTCTGATCCAATGCTCACATTATGATACATGTATCATGGAAAATACCAGGGCTGGTACTATTCACAAAGCTCCTAAGGGAAATCTTAACTCCAAGCTACATGTACGGGTATACTGAAGTGAAATTTCGGATCAAATTTTCTATGTGAAATCCAATGCTTTTCGTTTACAAATGGGAACAAATACTAAACATCTTAGCAATATTTACTAGTTTGTACATTTTCAAAAAGACATATGCATGCAACAGCCACAGACTTAAGAAATTGTTATCATTTTAAGAAAGTTACTTAAGTTTTCCCTGAGAAGCTTTGTGAATAAACACCCGTGCGCTGTATTTATTTTACATTCGTTGATACAAAGACAAATAACTAATAAGAAATTTTTTTATTGTTGTTTTGTGGATTATCGGAAGGCCTATGACTGCATAGATAGGAACCGGCTGTGGTTCAAGCTTATTCAATTAGGAATTGACGGCAAATTATTGTTCGTTGTACGGTCAATGTATAGTGAGGTAAAACTGTGTGTCAAACATTTGGGAACATTGTCTGATTTTTTTAACAGCAACCTTGGATTATTCCGGGGGAGATAACCTCTCCGATCGCTTTTCCCTCTACCTAAATGACATTGAGATGCATTTACAAGAAAATATCGATGCTGGCATTAATATTGATCAAATCGTTATATTTTTACTATTGTTTGCCGACGATGCAGTTCTTATATCGGAATCGAAAGATGGTCTAAAAAAAATTCTCGATAGTCTATGCGGATACTGCCGTCAATGAAATCTCACGGTTAATATAGAGAAAATTAAAATCATGGTCTTCAGAAAAGGGGAAGGGTTGGGGATTAACGACAAATGGTTATATAATAATCAAGAAGTTGAAGTTGTTAACTCGTTCAATTGTTTAGGGGTGGTGTTTTCCAGTGCCGGTTCCTTCGCGCAGGCTACGAAAACACTCGCGGGAAGAAGATTGCGATCTCTACATTCATTGATGTCCTTAATTAGACGTAACAATGTGCCAATAAATATTATGTTTAATCTGTTTGATGCATACATACTATCAGTTTTACATTGCTGCTCAGAAGTTTGGGGTTATGTTCAGTCAGAAGTTTTAGAAAGAGTCCATACGTAGTTCTGTAAATGGGTATTAAATGTAAAACAGTCTACCAATACTCTAGCATTGTATAGCGAATTGGGTAGATTTCCATTGTTTATTGAAAGATATGTTAGAATGAATAAAAAAATTTAAAGCTCCACACTGTTAAGCAAGATAATTGTATTTTATATACCATATTAAAAGAACAGTTAAATAATAGAGATGTAAACAATTCTGGCACAAATTGGGCCTCACAGGTACGTTATATATTACAGACATCCGGTCTAAATAATATATGGCTCTATCCCGGTTCTGTTGAGCTAGAAGCATTTATTTCCATATTAAGAACTCGACTCCGAGATATCTATATTAGCAATTGGTGGTCAGATCTAGACCAATCAACGTCTCTAGATATGTACAGAGAAATAAAACTTAAATTTGAACAAGCAGCATATATAAGTCTGTTGGAAAATTCAAAATACAGAAATGTCTTGGCCAAATTACATTTGTCATCTCACAAATTAAACATTGAAATTGGTCGGCACAATAATGTACCAAGAAATGAACGGAAATGTACACTTTTCGGCCAGAATGATATTGAAGATGAATTCCATTTTGTTCTCAAGTGCCCTATATACACCCACATTCGAAAACAATATGTCCAAAAATATTTTTATACTCACACAAGTTTGGTAAAATATATTGCTTTAATGCAATGTGAAAATAAAACGATCATAAAAAGGCTGGCAACATATTGTCATAAAGCATTTTAACTAAGAGAAACATTAATTTAATTTATCAAATAATATATACATTTTTATTTTGCTCATTCTAATTTTGACTGTTTACATATGATATGTCTGTTAAATATTTACGGAAACAACACTGTTTACGTACGTTTCCTTAATATAGCCGTATTGTGTCTGTTTGTTTATTTTATAATTGAAATAGTAACAAATGCCTTTTATTGTTCCCTATAGGCTAGATATACATTGCTCTGTACTTATCAAATGACTTAGAACTGACTTAAAATGTTACCACTTTAATGAAGTTAATCTACATTCCTGTCAAGCTTCGAGTACTGATGTAAATTAAAATTAAGTTCCAATTTTTGTAAGGTAATATTGTAGGGTAATATTGTAAGGTAATATTGTAGGGTAATATTGTAAGGTAATATTGTAGGGTAATATTTGTAAAACTACATATAAATTAATGAATCCAATTACAGTTAAGTAAGTAGTAGTTCATAATAAGTTTATAATTAGTGAACATTAAGCGAAAAAAATTTTGTACACATGGAAAAAAATGCTTAAGAAAAATGACGATTTTAAGGCTAAGGATAAGTTTTCATAAAGCCTGGGGTCGTATCCAGAAACATCTTAAGTTTATCTATTCGCTTGAGTTCCAATTTTTGTAATGTTATATTCATAAAAATATAAATAACTAAATACACGCTTGGCACAATGCCATTTAAATATGAAATAAAATGTTAATGAAAATTTCTGATTTTAAGGTTTAGGATAACATTTTACTTCAGAAGTTTCTGGAGCATGGACCCCATCTCAGAAAACGAAAATGTACATAGTATACGATCGAACAGAGAACTGTGTCAAAGTTGATGTTACAATTCTTAAAACTTGAAAAAACAACAACACATTTCTGTATTGGCCTACAGCAGTGATGGCCATTTCACTACGTAATGTTTACTTTTATAGAAGACAAAACAAAGGTGGTTGAAAGGTCGTTGAATAAAAACATTCAAGCGTACATATGTCCGCACCAATTTGATTTGTTTTAAATTGTTCACATCCAAACTAGATCGCATTATGCATTTCATTACATTTACGTTTAAATCAGGATTATTTTCTTTAAGCACATACGATAATGTCAGAATGAAAATCGGAAAGTCTGATTTACATTATACTTGTTCACTGTTATTATTGATGTTAAACCACATTTATTGAACAGCAGTTGTATTATGGTTATTGAAATGAACACAATATTCAGAATTGAATGAGTTCTTCTCTTACTTTCCTTGTTGTCTGCAGACCAGTTTATGTCTGGAGATACGCATATGGGAAACACGCACACACACGTACGCACACACAATGTCTTTATTTCTGTCACGTTACATGAAAATAACAGACATAATATATGCAGCACAATAGCTGTTGGTCGTGAGACTGTACAAAATAGCAAACACACAAACATTTGATAGTACAGCAAATACGCATTTTCAACAGGTGAACAGATTTGCCTAATTATAAAGGTATACATAAATAAATTGGAATCAAAATCAAGTTACCGGTAAATTCGATTATAGTTCTTTCTGGTGACAGTGGTGGAATATACAATTGTGATTATAATAATTTAAACACCTACTGTTGATTAAAAACGTTTGGTTTAGACAAAAATAGATTTTCTTGTCTAGTAATATTGAGGATAGTGTAAAACACTCAAGTTTATTTAGACAAAACGGGCCGATTTCATTTTACGGCAAAAGTTGAAATTAATATACCGGTGTTGCTAAAAAAGTTATTTAAAATAAAACGTTTAATTCACATATATATTCAATTTTTCAAAGTTAAAAAGTACACACAAAAAAACGCCGAACCGCAATATACTTAATTTGTAAGAGATTAGTGTTACCTCTAATTTATGATATGTGCATGCTACAAACAAACATTTAAAAAAGCAGGCGTTATTACTTTGATTAAGAACGGTGTGAAAAGATCAAACGTGTATATGAAATAAGTGTGCCAAACACGCACTAAATTCCCTTTCAAAAAAACTTAATAAAAAAAATTCCGTAAAATAAAAAAAGAAATACTCAAAATGTGCGATAGTTCGCGTACATGTAGGTACCGGATATTGTCAAAAGGCTATAGGTGTTGAAAACAAAGTGATTACATTTCAATATATCGTTAAATAATTGGCTTAATTGCAATCGGACAGTGCAGAAATTGTGTAATTACGAAGTTTGTTTCAAACAAACGTCCCTTTGATTACCCGCTCCCTGTTCCGCATTGCGCAATGATGCTAACGACGACATCGGTGGGCCTCCCGTGTACAGTAACAGCCCAAAAGATACAAGATTTATAGTCCTGTCTTTGCACAATGAATAATAACGCTCTGTCAATACACGCTTGATGATAAAACGCGACATAAAACATCACTTAAACTATTTGTTTGTATCAAGTATAATCATTTTTGTATGTGATTTTATGTCGCATTTTTTTCCTGCAAGTTCTTGTGGATGCAAAACATTAGAAAGACAGTATATGGACCTCTAATAGCCACTAACTGTAAACAGTTAAGAACATAGTCCCCGAACGTTCCCGAAGTAGAGCATGATTATATCGGATCGCCCTCGTACTACGCCACTGTATTTACGGAAATGACAGTAGACGGCGCTTTAACCTACTGCGCTATTCTGCTTTGTAAGAAAACTTCTGTTAACTATCGTTATCACTCTGATCATTGTCCTTTTTATTGACGTTTCGGCATTGCGCCTTTCTCAAAATATGAAAAATATTTTACAAACTACATTTTTTATGTGTATGAACTAAACATATGAAACATAATAATATTTCAATGTTTTTCAACGTCAAAATAACGTTGCTTACTATGACGTCATAAATGACTGAACACAAATTTGCGCCAAAATTAAGATAAAACGCCATACTGAAATGACGTTAGTTATACTGCCATGACATGTCACAAGTTTACATCAAACATGAATACAGACTGGTCCTCATACATCCATATAGAAGGCAAATTGTAAATGAAAACAACAAGTATACATCAGACATTACATATTAATTGCTTGCTATTATAAATTAACGTTACAATTTAGTTAACATTTACAATTTAAGAAAAAAATATAAGAAAAAGAATTATATATTAATACCTATTATTATATATTTGCTCATGTACTATTTTATATATATATAAATTAAATATACATTAAATGTACATATTTTGTAGCACTTAAAAATTATTATGGGTATAAGTATATTTATAAGTATATTAAATATATAATTATATATGTGTGGGTGTACATATAACATTCTTACTGCATTTATTCTATTTATGAAAAGTGTATGTAAGTAGAAATTACACTTTAAAAATTAGTTCAATTTAAATTATTTCTCTAAGCAGTACATCTAATTGGTTTTTAGTGTTGAGTCCATTTGGAGATCGTGTTTGAAATTTTGTAATCCATTCTAACTCCTTAATAAGTCTGTAATAGCGAGAGCTATCCCGTATGGGCTCCAACACCGAGATTCCCATGTCCAGCAGCATGTGGTCACCCCTGTTGAAATGCTCCGAGATAGGCCGGTCTCTTTGGAGTCGCACATCAGCCTCATGCTCCTTGGCACGTTCTTTCAATGTTCTGCTTGTCTCCCCTACATATATCAGTTTTTGGCATTTGTTGCAGTATATTCCATATATAAGATTGTGAATGTTACAGTTTTGTTTGTTTATATCTTTTGGAACTTTGCTTTCGTGACTGTTGTGGAAACTGTCGTTATGTTAATACAATTCCGACGTCAAAATATAAACATGAAAAGGACCAAACAAACACGACCCATATTATAAATTGATTTTTTATGTCAGAATACGAAAACTATTTTGCATCATAAATACCTTATTTTAACCGTTATTATATGCTAGTTTTAAAATCTTTATTTCAGATTTTTTTTAAAGAAATTACCCCCTTGATGCCCTTTTCGTTGACATAGTCCCTTAAAACTAAATGATACGGGGAACCTTTTCACTAGCATCTGACTAATGTCTGCATCTCAGAGTTGATACAGTAACTGGCATTGCATTCTTTTTCAACAGATACAATTGTAGGAATACTTTCCCTACGGATCAGTAGCACAATGTCCAGATAGATTGTAGGAACACATAATACTTTCCCTACGGATCAATAGCACAATGTCCTGATAGAAATGAATTACAGAACAACGTTGCCGTTTGCGACGCTGTGTCGATGATAAACGACGCAGTAACGTAACAGAAAAAAAAATAAGGGTGACAACTCAAAATAACAAAGGGCACGGTTTCAGTTATGGACATAATTTTTATTCGTTGTCAAAACAATGCATACGTTATTAAAAGATGCACGCACCGTTTTAAGTTGGCATTTGTTTAATGTTTATGTCCGCTCTGATACAAAATCTGGGATCCACTCTTGGTAAGTACATTCGCCTGGAATATTCGCCTGACGACAAACGCGTGTATTGCCCCCATTCCGCACGCGCCACGAATCTCACGCATTGATACATTTTAGGATTCGTGAGGAATCGTGACATTTTGCACATTTTCGGGGTCGAATTATGACATTTTACGATTCATGTACGATACAGTTAAGACAGTGTTACGAATATTTATAGGAATCGGCTGGAATTGCACGAATTTTGTCAAGAATTTACAACGATTTATACGAATCTATTACGACTTCTGCACAAGGTTAGGAATCAGTTACGTATCTTTTAAGAATACACCGATTGCATGCACGAATAAGGTACGACTGATGATATATTTTTTAATTTATTTTCGGCGGGTTTTGGGGGTCAAAACTGGAATTCGCGAATCCCTGGAATGAGAATAGAATACCCACGAATGCATAAGAATGCCTTCGAATTGATTACGATGCAGCTACAATGCCTAAGAATGCACTACGACTTTGTTACGAATAGAACAACGAATTTTTGGAATCGGGAGTTCGTGGCCAATATTTTGAACAGTTCAAAACTTGTGTCACGAATTCCCGACTGCTCAAGAATTGCAAGAACTGACTACGAACATAAACGAATCAGTTAAGAACTTCTCGAACTGATTACAAATCAACTACGAATCCTAAAATTTATCCTTTTTTTTGACGATTCGTTGGATTCGTGATGTCTGTGGAATGGGGATATATGATCTACATAGACATTGTGTTTCTCAATCTGTATTGAACGTTATTAGTGCTTTAAATACCAAATGCACCATTCTTGAAGGCTTTCTTTCTTTTTGTGTCGCATTTTTGCGGACATTCACAATGACTTTCTTTTTATGTCGCATTTATCGCGGGAATACATAATGGACCAAACACGAGTTATTGAGCGTTCGAAAACGCCCCCCTCTTTATTGCAATTATTCAATAACCACTGCAGCATAATGCGTTTTGCGAGGTAATAAACGTTATTTCTTATACCATTTTGATGCTGCTATTCTCCACCTGATATAAGTGTTTTGAACTGAACGTTGAGTACTGGATGTAGTACGGTGCGGGGTGAAAGGTCGGGCGGGAAATACATTCAATCTTATACATGTCGGTGAGCGCACCTTTATGTTTTTTGTTTGTATATTTCATATATATATGAACGTTTGACGACGACGATGACGATGATGATTTATTATGATAAGGCGGAGAACGGACGACGAAGATGATGATGATAATTATAAGGACGACGGTAAATGATGATTGAGATGATGATTTTTAAACTTCACACAGAGAAACTTATGTTCGAACATGAAAGGCAAAAGGTTTAATTGTGACTGTAGAGATCCAATCCTCTGCCCCACACCCTCTCTATCAAATGTCGCAATAAATAATTACCTATTATTATACCTCACTTGATTATTTCTCTATATAATGCATATATACTGCAGCGGGCAACAATTTGATATGTCGCCTGGCAATGTCGCCCGGTACGCAAATGATACAGGATTGTTCGGTATAATAAAATAAATATATACTTCCTTGAGGGTGACAGTGCGTCTTGTCAACCCGAGGCAACACTGTCGACCGAGGCTATATAATGTACTGTACAGATGATATTTCTAATTATTCTGTGGCATATATTCTTGCTGAGCCGAAACTACTTTACAAACCTTACACAGTATATATTGTACATAATATTTTGTAGAAACGTCCACAAAGTATATCTGTGCCCTTGTTTTATTGTATGTTTCGCTAGTGAATTTTTACAAATGTCTGATTAACAGCAGTGTCGTAAAATTGCAATTACAAATCTGTTTTTTATTAAAACAATTGGCTGTCTAAATCAATTATAGGAAAGGTTTAATAATTACAACAGGAAAATGAAATTTTGTCACAAGTTTACTCAATCAAGGATTTCAACAAGGGTTTAAATTCTGCGGTAGTTTTAATATTGGATTTTAAGTAATTCAAACTAGTTGTAAACGTATATTATTATTATTGGTTTAAACTTGGCTTCATGTTATATAAAATCCGTTTTTTCACGAGATTCACCAATATCAGGATTAGTAGCTGAGTCGATTTTTTGGGGCTGTTGAACCATCGCAATTGAAACTGTATTTTTTCCTTTTGATTGGCTAATTAAGTAATTAATACAGAATCCATGATAGGTGTTACAAAGTCTTCCAGGATCAAATAAATTTTAATTAAGCCCACTAATCAGTAATCACAAATATCGTCAGAATTGAAAGCGGCATTCAACTTGCGCATTGTGAAGCGTTTAGCGTCCTAAGTTTGGCACAACGATTGCAATTGAATTTCAATTACCTTATAATTAATTGTTTGCACAAACTCGCGAATTATCCAATTGGATTATTTGCCCGTCCCGCCCACTCTTGAATCCAATCAAATTCAAGTATTGAAAAATGATGGTTTCCGAATTTATTTAAATAGGACTTCCATTTTTAAATTTCCAAAACATTTTCTGAAACGTTTCCGTACTTTGGATAGTCACATAACGTGCAATTAAAAAGTAAACATATAAGGACCTGCATACGCAGAAAGACCAGTGTATCAGTCTTTGAAATTAATTGAATTTTATTAATATCGTAGTGTATCATTAAGACGCTCACATATCTGGATTACGTGATAAAAGCCTGGAATATGTGGCAGAAGCGTGGATGCTACGAGCAGTCTAACGTCGTTGACGTCACCATCCAGTGTCAGTTTAACGTATCAGCGAAGAACGTCTCCGAGTTCGCCATGTACGGAAATCCTCCGTACGGGCACACGGCTCATCCTACTTCCGGTGGGTTCTACCAGACGACACCAACCGGATATTGTCACAACGGTTCACCTAAGTATCCCGCAGGACCAGAAAGTTTTGACTACCCACATGACCTCAGCCACCTTACCCCGAAACGTGGAATGGACGTGGATTATGAAAATGCAATGCAACGTTTCGTGGACTATGATTCTAGATATGTATTAACCAGTGCTTGTGATTATGTGAACACTGCTGGAAATATAGTGAGTGACCATGGATATTATAGTCAGTGCATGAACGATTCGGGCTACGCTAGTCCGTCGTCGGTTGTTGGTCATCCACGTAGCCCCAACGTCCAGTCAACGGTTTCGTCTCCAAATGGACACTATGGTTTCATGAGTAAGAGTGTGGACGCTATGATCAGTGTACCGGGGGCCAGTGTCAACAGCGCGTCTTATGACCAGTCGCATTCACCCGTGCCGGCGATTGGGGAGCCAACAGAAGAGATGAAGGTAGCGATGCGTGAACGCGACGTCCTGCAGCGCCTGTTTTCTCTGCGTACCGCCGACGTGGAGGGTGCTAGCAGCGCCGAGAGCTACTACCAGTCGCAGACGGCCATCATCGACATCGAGCGTCACAACGTGCTCTCTCAGATGGCATGTGAAAAGAAATCCTCCGAATCCATCAACGCTTACTACAACCGGAAGCTACTCGCGCTTCTGGAAATCGTCGAGGAGAAGCTGGCGACCCTGGAATCCACAAAGGCTGCAGGCAGAAAACGACCGACGTCTTCGGACAAGATATCTCGTCTGCTTCCGAAACACGCGGTGAAGCTGATGGATTCGTGGTACAGCGAGAATCTGGAGAACCCTTACCCCTCCCGGGAGATCACGCTGTCCATGGCGGAGGAAAGCGGGATCAGCGTCGAGCAGATCCGGAAGTGGTTCGCCAACAAGCGGAATCGGTCCCGGAACAGTCGCCTGAAGGCTAGTGATGCTGGACTCGATGACTGTTGATTGTACATTATATAGGGGTGCGTGTTATTTGTCAGTGACTACTGCTTCTTGCAAGCGAAAATACTGTATATATACTGGCAAGCATTCCAATTTAAGTGCAGTGTGTATAGTAAACGACATTTTCTCTGACAATTTTTTCGAATATTGTGTTTGGATTGTTTTATTTTTATCATTTGAGTTTCACGTTGTTGAATATTATTTTCATGTGTCAAATAAATCACATTTTCATCGTCATTGTGTGTTGTTGTTGTCATAAATGTACATATTCATCGGATATAATTGGTAAAGGAATATAGCGCAAAATGTCTGAAAAATTAATGTATTAATATAGGCGTCGCGTCAGGTATTGGCGTACATTTGAAATACACAGTACGTGATATGCTGTTAGCTAAAGCAGCCGTTTTATTTGTAATTGGATTGAAACAATATTGGTACCAAACATTGCACTTTCTGAATGGACATCATTAATTGGGAAAAATACTATTTTAAAGTTGTTAAAATGGAAAAAAAAACATAACGTCAATTCAACGTGCGGGTGAAATGTAACATAGCACGCGTGTTTAGTAAACTAAAATTGTAATTTTCGCCTAAATATAAATACTTTTATCTGAGAAAATACTTCAAGCAAATTTACGTCACTTTCAAAATATAACATTTACTTCGTTGAAGTCGCTGAAGAAATATATATAATTTAATTAGGTACATCTGTGGTAAAAAGGTGAGATTTTATTTTCTTTAAAATATGTTTTCATTGATTCTAATTTATCTTGACAGGTGCGCAGAAAATTCCTCACTATTTGACCGGATAAAAAGTTCACTTATCTATCTTTCGTTTCATGTAAATTTCGTTTACATTGAAGAAGGGTAAAAAACGATACATTTTCTATAATTAAATTCTAGCCGTGATGTAACACTTGCAAAGAACAGTTTACGTACATACACTTTTACCAAATAAATATATTTTAGAAAAAATTGTCAGAGAAAATGTCGTTTACTATTCACACCTCCGAGATCATGAACATATTTTTTATTATTATTAAGGCTCTACTTTAATGCCAAAATAACGGAAATTCTAAATCTAGCCGTTTTGTAACACTTAACGTTGAATGTTAATAACGCTCATTGTGGATTTGTGAACATAGAAATTAGCACGTATAATATAGATTAGGTAATGTGTTTGTGTACTTTTAGCAAAATTTAATAAATGACCCCATTTGATCAAATTGGTTTATTTTGGGTTAAACTACTAGTGTATACACTGGTATTACGTTCTTATCAATTGGATCGTTAGACAATTACATATATATAGCTAAAGTCTTGACTGAATGTATATGCTTTATTGGGATATTTACTTAAAATTTGACATACAGGAAATGCTTTTGTTCATTTTAATTTTACAAACTTGAAATGACATAATACAATATCAAATTATTCTAAAATGTCATTTTACGAGGTAGCTGTAGTTGCGACGGGCCGTTAACGTATTAACACATATTAAACGGAAATGATGCATTTTTCATACATAGTACAAACTTACTGATTGTGCCTCAAAAATGACTGTTTTAAAACTGGAAATCGATAGCAGTCAAACATTGTATTTTAATATTAAATACACTGAGTGTCAATAAACATAGCGGGTTTAGAGACAATGTCTAAATGAATAAATCTCTTTTAGAACTTGAAAGTTGATATGTCATTGCAGCTAAGCAGTGGGGAACCATATAAGTTCAACTGAATTAATCTTATGGGTACATACGAATACTTATAAGACAACATGTTTTAAAAATGTTATTTTGCGAAATTAATATAACTTTCTCAATATTTGAACTTAAACTCTTTTGAAAAGCAAACAATATACGTCGAGTTCTAGGAGAAAATTAATAACGTCATGTTACACAAATTTACGCCAACATCTGACGCGACGTCATTAATGAACATTTACCGATCGTTAATGCAAAAGCCTCTAATTTTAGACACGTTATTTTATTTTTACATGAATTTGTAAATAAAGTGAATCTGGTTAAAAACTTCCAGGCAATGAAGTTAAAAAAAGTTATCGCAGACAACTCTACTGGCTGTTTTATGGTTCTTAACTCCCGACTATTCTGTTTAAATATATACTTATTTTTATATATACTTCTATTTATATATAGCACACATGTTTGGTAACAGAAAAACGCACGTACCGATGCCTGATTTGTTAATCATAAAAAAAACTGACATCATTAAAGATATGAAAATAAAAAATAATATTTTTACTTCTTAGAAATGATTTCATTGTACGAGTAATTCGCTTTGTCTAATTAAACAAGTTCAAGAATTTAATATTTATAATAAAATGATATACAATTGGAAAATATAGATGTTTTTAAATGATAAGTTTGTGATAAGGGAAAAACAACAACATAAGACCAGCGATTTCGATACATTTAAAAAACCAGGAGACACATGACCTCTGCCTCGAAATTTCAAGGGGTAAACATGAACATGTCAGGGGTCGCAATACAGAATTCGGAGAAAATATGTGGCGTGTCATGGGTAAACCGGTCGTAATGCATGTGCGTTAAGTGTCGTCCCGGATCAGCCTGTGCAGTCCGCATAGGCTGATCCAGGACGGCACTTTCCGCCAACCGTGGATTTATGGTTAGAAGAGACTTCATTGAAACAGAAAATACCATAAAAGCGGAAAGTGCCGTCCCGGATTAGCCTGTGCGGACTGCACAGGCTAATCCGGGACGACACTACGCACATGCATTAAGACCGGTTTTCTCACGACGCCACTCATATGTATTTCCCTAATTGTTAAATGCTCTGCAAGTGGTTGTGTTAATAAAGGTTAAGAACTTGATGAATTTGCTAAAATATTGCGAATTGTTAATTGTGCTAATCAAGGTTAAAAAAGTATCGGGATATGATAACAAATATGTTATTTTCTAGTGCTTTTGAAGTTGGCAAAGGAAAGCAACTGTATCGAAATGATAAAAGGCCGATTACTAGTATTTGGTACAGTCAGAAATGTGTTAATTGAAGAACCATTGCATCAAAAAGCAAGTTTCGCATCTACTGAAACCCCCGAAGACGACTTTAAGTTAGTTAAGCAACGAATTTATAAGAAGTCAATGACAGTTATTCCACAAATACATAAAAGTGTGTTTATATACTCGTATATTTTATATTTCTAATTATGCTTTAGAATCTAAACAAACCTTTCGACAACAGGCGTTGGTTAAAAAACGTGTATTTTTTTGTTATAAAGAAAAAAAACTCTATGAACATTTAGCAGTAGAATCATGAAATAAAAAAAATAATGACACATCGCAAAAAACATACATTATACGTTGGCGAAAACAAAGAAACTCGCGGCGATTTTTAGGATCTTTAGGCTCAACAAATGGATCAATAGTCCCGCTCTTAGTGCATGGTGAAGCGCGGTTCACCTGGTCGTGTAACGTGCGTGAATAGCTTTGGGGGTATGGTCATTAAATGACTTTCATTGTTTTCGGCTTTAATTAGATCTATAGTTCGTAACGGTGTGATGTGTTTGGATGAAAGCCGATTCATCTGTCGTCAGAACGCGACTGAAGACCTGGTTGCTATGTAGTGTTTTGAAAATTCCTTTGTCATGATAGTGGTGGAACAAAGATAGAAAACCAAACTTCCATACGTTCAGCTGTTTATTCTGCGCAACATTAAGCACGACTTCTTGAGAAAATCCCATGCGGTGTTCATTATAACGTGTACTAAGTTTGTCATTGATATGAAAAAGTTGCCATTATAGCTCAAGCGCTTTGTACGGAAGAAACATTAGACTTAAAAAAAAGAGAACGGTTTTGAAAATGTGCATTGGCATCCTATGTTAAAGCAAATATCAGTACATTGTATATTGTCGTTTCAGAGGTTACTAATATCCTTCCATTGTGAAATCGAAGCGCATACGATCGTATACATGTGTATTTGAACGTATACAGTCTTTTGTACAATTTTAAGTCTAGTGCATGAAATATTAATCCATCGCGTTCCATTCAGTCTCGTCTGAACATAAATCAACGGAGGGTGGAATGTGCCGTCCTGGATCAGCCTCTGAGGACTGCTGATCCGGGACGACACTAAATACGCACATGCATATAGCCCTGTTTTCACACGACACGACTCATATTTACTATAGACGTGGACTGTAATGCAAAATCACAAATTATGTGAAATGGTTATGGAATATGATAAAATGAAGTTATTGTACTTATTGATGAGCATGCATAAAATAAATTTATGAACGAAAAGGTTTATACAAATAAGAATTCTATTTACCGAGTCTTAATGCAAACACTAGGACAATCAAATTGGTTTTAATGCTTTTAAATCAATAAACTGGTTTTTCTGTTTTAACCGTTTGAAAATAAATGTTTCTTTTCGTTGTTAATATATGTATGTGTATTTATATAACTTAATGTAAGTGGTTCGCCTGTTTTCAACATTTTTAACGAAAACAAACACGACTACAGGTACTCTAAATTCATGAATCGCTTCGCGTAACACAGGCTTTATAATTTTATCCATTTCAACCGATGACTTTTTTTTATGTCAGTAGTGCTTTTTCAATCCTTTATATAGTTTTATTTTATTGTTTGAATCTGTGACATTTTGGAAAATATCAATTCGTTAATCTGTTAACAGGTGACATTAACAATATCTGGATTGTATATGTAGTTAACGCTGCATTTGAATATCAGAAAGAAGAACATTACAAAACGAAAAGTTGTTTCCAATCTGTAAGATATCCGCTAATGAAATTATGACGCGACAGAAAGTAGTATATTATGAGGTCCTGTCGCGTTGAGGCTTCAGCACATGTGTCCCTTTACGCGTATCTTATTCTCATTTCGGACACACCAAAAAAGTGGGACATGTTTTATTTCAAGGGGCAAATTCCAACCATGCATTTTTTTACTAGAAGTTTTTTTCCTAGAAGAGTCTGACCTGGTCCATCGTCGGAATCCACGGTATATATTTCGTTACCACTAACGTGTTACATTGATTATCTATCGAGAAGCAGAGCGACTTTTCGGTAAAGTGGGTTCCGATGACGAACGTTGTCTAATCTTAGGGGAAACCCTTGTATCCAAAAGAAAAGCGCCTGTTCTGCGAGGCGCAGTTCCTGTATGTAGTTTATTTGGTTGGATCACGTGGAGAAGAGCACAGTTGCATAATGATCATAGGTAAGTTATAACATTTTAGACATGCATTCTGCCGCAAACAAAAAAACACAATTCGCTTCATTATTGTTTTAATTTAAATAACATCGCGAAAAATATAATACTATCATTCTAGAGTTGTTTTAATATTTAAAAACAATATAATGCCTTGATAATAAGATAATAATAATAATAAAATAATAATGAGAGCTGTTTGTAAAACAGGCATGCCTCCTCTATGTCTAGAGCAATCTTTAAAATAAAATAAACAAGTCTGCTCAAGTTGTACTTACACCGCAGAAATTTCTAAAAAAGCATATTTGAGATAATTCAAGGGCCATGACGCCGCAGTTCCTTAGATATTGAACTTGGTCGAGATATAAATGCCTACAAACATTTTCATCAAGTTTAGTGAAGATCAGATGAAATCTGATTAACATAGAGAGTGGAAACTGACCAACCGTCATTTGAAAACCGATACACGTATATCCCGCTATCTTTGATGGGTGTGTTGCATAATAATACAACAACTACTACTACCACTAATAATAATAATAATGATAACAATACAATTTTGAGACAATTATAAATGCACATATTAGAACAATAGCTGTCAGAGGACAGCATGCTCGACTATTCGAAGTATTGTAGTTGGTGCATTTTTTTGAAAAAAAGGTGCAATAGCTGTCAGAGGACAGCATGCTCGACTATTCGAAGTATTGTAGTTGGTGCATTTTTTTGAAAAAAGGCGCATACATCTGTCTAAATACAAAGCTGAGGTATGGCAAATATTTCATCGGATTCTGAAGTTGATGACAATGCTATATTCCAAGTTTCAAGTAAAAAGCATATTTAGTTTTAAAATTAAAGACTTTTGATCCTATCATTTATTATGAAAATCTATGTGAAAGAAGGGCGCAAATGTGTCAACATACAAAAAGAGTACCGGAAATGTGGACTTTTGCACCAGATTTTGGAGTTGATGACAAAGATGTATTCAAAGTTTTAAGTGAATAACTCTTGCAGTTTTTAAATTGTCCGACTTTTGAATCAGAATTGCAACCAAAAAATATATGTGAAAAGGGGGGATAACTCTGTCAAAATACAAATCAGAGTTATGCAGATTGTTGCCCCTGATGCTGGAGTTGATGACAAAGGTATATTCCAGGTTTCAAGTGAATAACTTATGTAGTTTTGAAGTAACAAGACTTTTGAATAAAAACCAGAAAATCTATGTGAAAAAGCGGCACAACTCTGTCAAAATTCAAAACAGAGTGGGAAATGTTGCACCTTATGCTGGACTTGATAAGGTATATTCCAAGTTTCAAGTGAATAACTTGTGTAGTTTTGAAATTACAAGACTTTTACAGAGGTAAAATGTTAAATAGGAATAAAACTAACAAGACATTACTTCAACAATGTATGTCAGCAGACTTCACAAGATCGCATCTGAAGAATGACACAATTGTCAAAATGCCTAAACATCTTATTGAAATTATAGTTACCAATAACAAACAAAACTTCGACAATTCAAGCAAAATAATAGCCTCTTTTCCTGTATATTCGGCCACTTAAGAGCTAAACTGCTTTTATACCCTAAATGAACACAATTTCAACACCAGTGAGACTTTCATCTATAAATTTACGGTCTGTCCTACTAAATAAAGGCCAGATAATGTATAGATCAGCCATTTACATAGTTACTGACCAATTCTATGAAGGTACCCTAGCAACCATGGATTTGTCAGATGTTTCCTATCATTTGGTTCAGTCTTCATTTTGATAAGAAAACGCTAAAATTTTGTTACAATTTTGATATAATTCATTAGAAGCATTCTTTATTAGACTAACACACACCTGCATACTGTTTGAAAATGAATGTTTACAAAATTCTTGGCTTGTGCACAAACTGTGTACCAATTTTGGGGAATTTCTTTTAAAAATCTTAATTTTCTAAGACAAAATCTTAAAATCGAAATTTTTATAACCAAATCTAATATTTATGTGATAGAATTGTTTCAATACAGATAAGTAACAGAAGTTTTATAAGACATAACATTTAATTTCCATTATTTGGGCGTGGCCAAATCTATAGGAATGGCTGAATCTATAGGAAAGAAGAATACTGCATCACAAAATAACCAAGTTCATTTTTAACTCTTAAAAGCTCTTAAAACAAATTCGTCTGTCAAAATAAATGCTACTAGGCATTAAGGTATGCAAGGCAAATTATTTAAAAGTAATATAAATCAAATACTGGTTTCAGTACATTTAACTATGTTAACACCATCAGTAGCCAAAATAGCAATTGGCTACTAAAATTCCTAACTGACATACATTTCTGAAAATATTTTTAATCAAGCATACAATTTTAACACTTTCTGAGGGAAATATTTCTAAATAAGAGGTATTTTTGTAAAATCAAAAATGTTGGTTCCTTATTCATATTTTTTAGTGCCAACCTAGATGGAGTCCTTTCACATGCCCAGTACAAGTTAACTATGTCAGATACTTCCTGAATATCTTACAAGGTACTCAGGATAGCACTGTGTGTTATCAAACACAACAAATATTTGTGGAGAGGACAGATTGTCCACAGCCGTGTGAGTGGCATCTCCATTCGCATTCTTTGCTGGCCGCCGCATATCCCTCGAACCCTGACATACGCGGCCAACAAGCACTCTAGCCACCACCATGAAGCAGTCGTTGCTGGCCTCAGCTGCAGCGACATCGAACAACGTTTTGTGAGACTCGTCGTCAATCTCCATAGCCTCTGGTTCTTCAGTCGATTGGTGCCTTGTTGATGAACTTACGTTTGAAGTTGCCAGCTTCGTAATTCCACCTGGATTTGAACCTTGGAAATGAATGGTGTTCACGGATGTATTCAGTCTGTTTACTTCAGTGTGAGGCGTCAGAATAGTCAAACTGGTGCTTGGTGCTTTACCTGCGATGGCTGGGTTTGCATTCTGTTTTGATCTCAACTCCTCCCTGATTTTTGCCAATTTTTTTATTTTGCAAAATGTCAATGGCAGGCGATGGCACTTGCAAAATCCTTTCGAGTCTATATCTATTCTTGCAGAATGCTGGGAGTGACCAGTCGCGGGGGCGCCAGGATTTGCATCACTAGGAGTAGGTCTGGATTGAGTTCCAAACAACAATCCTGTGCTGGTAGACTGCAGTAGAGACCCAGAAGGTATCCACATTGCTGCTTGTGTATTTAGACCTTGATTCTTGGTACTGACAATGGTGCCCAGTGATTGGCTACTACCTGAAGACTGAACTGATCCGAACACTGGATTGTTTGTCTTGATGCTTCCATTGGTGGAAATTGTCCAAGATATTTTATTTTTAGAATCCCCTGTTGAAAAAGACACTGTAGAAGCCCGTGTTACAGACGGATTCTGATTAACACTAGATGTGGTCGAGTTATTCTGCTGGAAAGAATCCTTAACAAAGAATATAACACTAGAAAAATATTTCACAACCATTTCTCGCTTTGTTGAACTGTAGGTATGAATCTTTTGCTTGACATCCTTCCACGTCATAAGCAGCTTTCTTACATGTTCACAAACCTGCTTTGGAATTTTGTGACAAACACATAGCTGAGGGTCAGTTAACTTCAATCCAGGTTTTAGAGTGAATGTAAATGTGCCATCTGATCTCTTCTCCACATCACCATGCCTAAGAGGAATTTTGTATGACGAAGGTTTCTTGTATCTATATATAGGAGTAGCTTGAGCAGTTATTTGACTTCCTTTCTGTGAATTGCTAGAAACTGAATCCTGTCCTGAGACACTTGTCATAATTGCTTTAAGTTTCAGCTGAACTTCTTTGTTTGAGGCATCTATACGTGTCTTTAGATCATTAACACTTGAAAAATCTTTGTTTCTGTGAAATGACTCATTTGATGGTGGCCCCACACTCTGTGATGCACCGCTGTTCATCTGACTGCCAAGCGATCCTGAATTCTGAACACCCGCCTGTGACTGGGTTACTGTAGAAGTTGGCATATTTCCAGTTGCAGTAGAGTTCCCGGGTCTTGCTGGTGGTCGGAATGAAAGGCTATTTATATGCGGTTGCCATGGGCCACTCTTCTGGGAGCCGTTAGCAGCTGTTCCAGTACTGGGCTCTGCAGACACTCTCCGGCTTGCTGCAATCTGATGTCTAGTCTGCTGCAGTCTTTGAGACTGTACTAATGCTTTTGCTGCTCTTGCTGCTGTATCTGCTGCTGCTAAAGCTGATGAATACTTAACCCCCGATTGCATGGACCCGTTTCCAAGAGCTGTACTTCTAAAAGGATCATGTGGTGTAGTAGCGATGGTAGTATTTCCCACTTGATTTGTAGGAGCCATTCCTTGGTTCAGATTAAGCCCTCGCTGATTTGAAGCCGATATAACTTGGTGAGTAGAGTTACCTCCCTGGTTTGAAGTGGTCGTTCTCAGGTGACCAAAGCCTGCTCCATGATTTGAAGGTCGAATTCCATACTGCATAAGAATTCCCCCTAGGTTTGCAGATGCCAAGCCAGGCTGAATGGCAAAGCTGGTCGGAATTGCAGATGAAATGGGAGGGTGAAGTGAAATTACTCTGGGCCCAGTATTACTGCCAACTTGCTGTACAGCAGGATCTGAAAATCACAAAATATGGGCACTTTAATAACAATCATTACATGTCAAGTGCTAAGCGTGAAACTATTAAATCTTTAAGTAGTTTGACCATAATGATGTTGAATGTAATGACAATTGGCTCACTGCTTTCAACCTGTTTAAAATAAACATTTCTTCAATCATCTAATCAAAACAAAATCTGAAAATTATTTAAAGTAGAAAAATTAATCAAATTTTAGTGGGAATCTGTATAAAAACATTTTTTTGTTATTCAAATGTCTTCAGGGAGACTTTAAAAATTATCAGGAACTTGTTTTAAATTTTAAATTAAGTTGGCAAAGAGGATGGTTATATGCTTTCTGTGCTTTATTGAATATTATTTTAATCAAATATTAGTATACCAGTCTTACCAGATCACTCAATATATGTACATGTAAGTTGTGATTACAATTTATATAGAGGACCAAGCTCGTAATGTATGTCCTTACTAAATGTGGTCGCTAATGAGAAACCAGCTACGTTGTGTCGACCTTTCTTGGCATATCTATGTGAGTAGGCTGCAGATCTTGCAAAGTAGATGCCTGTAATTGAATACACTGCAGTTCTGTATCAATTTCTGAATCACAGTGTAGCTAGTTATAAACATATAACTTGTTATATACATTACAAACATGCATTACACACAATTAGCTCTGGTAAGATTGACTATGGTAACTATTGCGTACAGATTTTACAATATTTTAAGAATATTCACTGATATTTTAACATTCTTTATTGCATATTGATAAACAAGTTGAATTTTAGCTAGTCGAAATTAATGTTTTATTTTGACTCCTAATGTATCCAGGAATGCATGGAGAATGGTTCTAGAAAACAACTCAAGGTGCCAATACTCCTTCTAATGCACATACTCCTACATGTACTAAGATGCTTCCATGGCTGAAATCATACTATTTCTGATCAATCTGCATTTTTTTCTGAATAGCAATTAAGGGACTTGTTCACAGAATTTTGTATTTTTTTTGTAGTATGACATAAAATGTCTTAACTTCACAGATTTAAGCATCGGAACTAAAGAGATCAAGTATAATACATGACGTTCACGAAAACCCCCCAAAAAAACAACGTTGCTCCACGGGATTCGAACCTCAGACCTCCGGACTAAAAAGGCTAAAGCCTTAACCACTGGGCCATTCCGATTTAATCTTTCGTTCTGAATTTTTTACTTCATATAAGTGATCGACGTGTTGTCAATCGTTGGGCGTTACAAACACTTTATAATTTTATCAATTTCAACTATTACTCATTAACGAAAGAGTATTTACAGTATATTTCTAGGTCCATAGTCACCCCCTGTACGTCGGTAAACCAATTTGCAGATAATAAATCAAATTTCAGAGAAACCATGTCGGACAAATTACTTATTACAGTAATTTATTTACAAATACTCATATCTTTAAGGTAAGTTTCAACATTTTAAATATCGCACAAGATACAATGATATTTTGTACGTATAATGCGCTGTTACAAACGATTCCGAATGGCAATTATTTGGCCAAATTAGTATAAATTTGGTTAAGAATGTAGAAAAATCAGTAAAGTTGGCAATATTTTATGTAAAATAGTACTGATCAATTAATGTTTTTGCAAATATTAATGTTCAACCTTACATATCTGCCATTCTTCTTTGTATATCTGCTTCATGCGTTGTTTAAATGCACCAAATACGCGTTATATTGTTATTTTCATGGGACAATATAATGTAAAATTGATAAAGCCCTAACTTTTAGGTGATAAGGTCCAAACTATTTTTTTAAACGGAATGGACCAAACTTGTTCAAGAGTGCTTTATGTAAATGCTATAAATGTATGCATTTAAACCATTTTGAGCGAGATTTTAACATTGTTGACCACAAAAGTTCACTAAAGCATTTTGCAACAATTTTATGAAAATAAACATTCAGTGTTTTTTACGGGCGAATTTGGGAACGAAATTTGACCCCATTCCCCTGCTAAAAAGTATATATTTTTCCCCTATATTTGCCTTAAAATTCCCATCAGAATGTAAGCTTTATTTTTGAAAAATTTTTTACCAGAATTGGACAAAAATTGATTAAGATAGGGGCATTTTCATAAAAAATCCCAGCAATCTTTCATCAAACCAATTTAGTGCATATTCTAAGTTATCATTTCTAGCAAAACAATTGATTAATTTTTTATAACAAAGGAGAATAAAAGTATGTAATAATGCTTTTCTAAAAAATAAATTCCCCTTTTGCCATAAAATTTCCCATCTGAAAGGCACCGCCACCTTTACCCCAAAGGTGAAAAAAAAGCACTGACATTGTTAAGGTTCTTATCACAGTAATACTTTACTGCTGGAGAATTATTCAAAGGGACTGCCAATATAAAAACTGGAAAAAGTGTGGGACCAGATCTGATCTTAAATGACTTTATAATAAATGGCAGAGATGAACTTCCTCCATATTTGCTTAAATTGTTTAACAAAATATTATGTCTTGGATATTTTCCAGATAAATGGACCGAATGTTTTATTGAACATATACATAAAAAAGGAGATTTAAATGACACAAATAATTTTAGAGTGATAATGATGTTAAGTGTCATAGGTAAACTGTTCACAAATTTGATTCAACGTAGGCAAACTGGGCTGAAAGTACCATGTATTGCTGGAAGCACAAGCTGAATGTCGAGCGAAAATGGGAACAACAGATAACCTATTTGCCCTTCACCGTCTGCATACATGAGTAGGAAGCATTTTAACATGCCTATATCAATACCACTAGAACCTTTTGAGTACAATATATCCTCGATGTCATTGATATAAAAAGAAAAAGAATCGGGAACAAAAAACTCGCCTTGTGTTAGACCTACATGACTCTCAAATGCAGTTCCTATATCATTATGATGTCTTACTTTTGTGTACACGAGTATACATTGCTTTTATAGCTGTAAAACGTCGTCCTCGAATAACAAGTCTGTATATTCTGTACCAATACTATCCCTTACAATGTAATCAAATGCCTTTGTAATGTCAATAAAACAACAATAAAATCGCTTATTTTAATTTAAAATATGTTATTAAATGGTGAAGGACAAATAGGTGTGAAAATCAGCACACATAATGACTTTATATTATGGAAGAGAGGGATACTTGACTTTTTAACTATGAGTAAAATAAATATAAAAAAGTTCAAGTGTAAGATGCTCCAGAACATAAATTCATTATAATAATATATAAAATTATGCTAGACGATATTGAAAGTAATCCCCTAAAAACCAACTGGGCAAGTCAAGTGAAATGTAAAGTTCATTGGGATTCTGTCATGTCTGCTTAGCACAAGGTGTTCGTGATCTCAATGTGTTTTTTTTCTGTGTTTAAGCAAAGAATTACTGACACTTTTGTCCAAGGTGTAGGACGCATAAATGGCTATTCAAGGGCATTATTTTGTAGCACTTCAATTTTACCTTAAATGGGTTAACATCGAGAGGGTAAGGTGGAATAATACCGATATAAGTAATATAGTGTTTGCCCAGTTTGCCCTGTTCTCGAAGAGGAATATCATCTTATTTTTTAATGTAACATCTACTCACAAACAAGACAAAAATACAATACATATATCAGTATATTATATACGTCACCCAAGCTTGTTAAAAGCCACAGAGTTATTTTCCGCACAGAATCCAAATACTACCAAGTTACTAGCTGTTTATGCATGTAGAGCTTTTGAAATTACAAATACATGTTCTGTCAGTACATGATGATTAATGCTATTTTATTAAGTTACATGCAGTACATACCACTTTTATGAATACAGTGCATATTACTTTAATGCTTAACTTAGATATACATTATTTTTGCAACGCAAGAGATTACAGTCACTATAACTTTCACATATTACTTAAATATAAATTATCTTTGTAAAGCATGAGAATTCTGTACAGATCACTGTTATGTATTACTAAGATAACAATTATTTGTGTAAAGCATGATAATACATTAGAAATCACTTTTATGTATTACTAAGATATAAATTATGTTTGTAAAGCATGATAATACAGTACAGACTACTTTTGTGTATAACTTAGATACAAATAATTTTGGTAATGCACGAGAATACAGTACAGAATACTTTTAAATAGTACGTGCAGATAAATATAAATAAATGTATTTCTCTTTCTTAAAGCATAATAATATTATTTGTTCCTATTTGTATAATTGTTATTCATGATGATCATGGGCCAAGTTGGCCTTATTCGTTTTTTATATGCTACATTGTACAATTTTTTAATAAACTTTATATTTCTTCTATTACAAATATAAAAAAAATATGTATATGTAATGAAAGTATGTAATGAAAACAAGCAAAAAACAAACCTTCCTTTGCAAAAAATAATAATTTTATCGCGCAGTTTGAGCTTTATCCAGTTTAAGTCTGGACTTTATTTACACATTTTCTTCAAACAGTTCGGCTTTATCCATAAATGAGCATACCATTCCAAGATAGAATTGATTTTAACCCAGAAACCACTACGGTATCAACTAACAAACGTTTGAATGCCCTTCTAGATAGATTATATCACTACTCTGTAATGGTTTAGTTCACTAATTTGTCGATTTAGATGCCAAAAATTAAATAAATCCGTAATTTTTTTGAATATTTTGTAAATTTTGTATATATACAGTAGATTCCGCTTAATTGAATAGCCCATTTGTCACGTCCAAATATTCAAATAACCGGAGTATTCATATATGCGGAATCAGTCATATTTCAATTATTTCAATGTTAATCAGATGTCAAACCTGTTACGTAACAAAATGTTTCATACTTTAGAAAGCTAATAAATATCCAGAAAAGCATTCCTAGATGTTTGTTATCCATTATACGGTGCATTTGAAAAATAATTCACTTGTAATAATCACTAACAGGCTACATTGCTTTCTAGATGTGTATGCGCTGTACTTGACCCGCAAATTACACCTATTAGTCACGTGACATTCAACAGACGCTGCATTGATGCGTGGTGTGAAATGATAACAAAGGCAGTCATAGAAGCGTGACTGTCAAAACTTGCGATATGATACGTATCCCCAGAGATTATGAGATTATCGAGCGGACTATACGCCTACAACTGATAATTGGCTATTCAATTAACCAATTTTTTCTATCAGATTAGGCGATGTTTTTACAATGGGAATGAATGCAAATGGTTTGGTGTTTTCAATCTTTATTCAATTAAGCGAAATATTCAATTATCCGATATTCAATTAAGTGGAATCTACTGTACTGACTTAAATCGCCGAAAAATTCAAAATAAGTACCTACCTGTCATTTGAGGATGTTAGGTTTTGTCTGAAATTTGATTTATCATCTGCAAACTGGTTTACCGACGTACAGGGGGTGATAGTGTTATTTCGGGTCTTTTTATTCACTATCCTTTTATTTTTGGACTCTGTAACAAAAAGTTCGATCAATCTGTGAACAGGTCTCTTGAAACTTCTTGCAGGTATTACCATTTCCAAATGCAGTAGCATTTTTCCCAGACACTCTCAGATCAAATCCTTCATTGCAGATTGCCTCGATAGCATTCACATCTGTCCCATGGAACAGTCGTGACTCGTGGGTTAACCGCATTCCCAGCTCTTCTATCATGTGACTTCTTGTTCTGCAGGATACAATAGGGAACAATATGGTACTGACTAGATAAAAAATATAAATATATTGTCATGCATGGTATAAAAAAGAAATATAACGAGACATATATTGTCATGTATAATATTAAAGGGAAATAAATATCATGCATGTAAAGAGAAATTAAACATTATGCAGTTGATAAAAAGTGAAATTATTATTATGCAGAAGTTTAGGTCAGGAAAATTAAGGTAAGGTACGAGATAAAAGGGAAATGAAGATTTTGAAGTAGATAAAAGGATAAACTAAGGTAATGCATTAGATAAAAGGGAAATAAAAGTACCGGTAGTGTTTAAGAAAATTGATTATGCAGCAGACACAAGAGGCATTTGGGTTATGCAGTTAAAAGAAAGTTATATATTTGATAAAGAGGAAATTAAAGTTATGCAATAGTCAAATTAAGGTAATGTTATAGGTAAATGGAAAATTGTGGCAATGCAGTAGATATTAATTATGTTTTTGTAATTAATTATGATTTCTTTAAGGTAACTATTACAGTTTCAGAAAACACCTGCCACTGGATTGTTCTCTAGCCTCCAACATACAGGTAACATAATCAGTAACCTACACAGAATATTTCTCCCAGATCTTGTGATTCTGTATACGGTAGATCTTCTTCACGTCACACTTCATGAACTTCTGAACATGCTGCATGATGTCCACACATTCTATAGATGACATTGACAATTCTATGAGACTGTACACCTGTAACATAGTAATATGTTGTACACCTGTAACATAGTAATATGTTGTACACCTGTAACATAGTAATATGTTGTACACCTGTAACAAAGTAATATGTTGTACACCTGTAACATAGTAATATGTTGTACACCTGTAACATAGTAATATGTTGTACACCTGTAACATAGTAATATGTTGTACACCTGTAACATAGTAATATGTTGTACACCTGTAACATAGTAATATGTTGTACACCTGATATGTTGTACACCTGTAACATAGTAATATGTTGTACACCTGTAACATAGTAATATGTTGTACACCTGTAACATAGTAATATGTTGTACACCTGTAACATAGTAATATGTTGAACACCTGTAACATAGTAATATGTTATTAGTAACAACGATTGTCAGTTCATATTCAATGCTGAATTTATATACAAAATGATGCAAATATCAATAGATGCATAATATTTGTCAAAATTTCAAAAATAACATATTGATCCAAACACATACACTTTTATCCGAAATATTCACGTAAGTATAACAAAAGATATTCCTTTAGGATATGGGCCCTAATTGATTGCATACCTGATTTGGAGTCGGGTCCTCCCAGAAAGCAGGAATGTTGATAATCTTGCCAGAGTAGCTTGAGGTCCAAGGTTTAACACTGATGCACAAGTCGTGTTCATTCCACTGCCACTTCTTCATGCAGTGGCGACAGAATGACTGAAATAATAGACATGTTGGTTTTTTCTGTAGTGACAACAAAAAAACTTAAATAAGAAAAGATGACTGTTTCATGCAAGAATTAACAGCAATGAAATTTTCATGCAGTGGTGACAGAATGACTGAAGAAATAACAGACATGGAATTTTCATGCAGTGGTTACAGAATGACTGAAGAAATAACAGACGTCATGGAATTTTCGTGCAGTGGTGACAGAACAACTGAAGAAATAACAGACATCAAATTTCCATGCAATGGTGACAGAATGACTGGCAAAGAACAACTGCAACACAGAAAATGAAAAATGTATTGGTCACAGAAGTCTAAAACTAGAATTGTCACATGAGTGACGGATATACCCCTACAATATGGCATTGTCACAAAACTATGGCATCCATTTGAAAGAAATAGACACAGAGAGAATGCTTTAATTTGTGAATGTTTCACATTGTATTTGGAAAAATTTAATTACAATAGGAGCCATAACTCTGTCAATATTTAGTAGTTTATAACTGAAGTTGAACTTGATTTGTATTTTATGATGTTACACCTGTATACCAAACATAATTTAACAAGAAATGTGGAAATTCCACGAAAACCAATTTTTTCGAACAAAATGCATAAGTCAGCATAATAATTAAAGAAAGTTCTGGGTGCAAGGTGAAGGTCATACATCTATGGCTAGGAAATGGTGACCTTGACCTTGCAATCCAAAGCAAGGTCTCAATATAAGGTATCTACATATGATGTTTCATAAACATATCTAAATAAGTTTAAAGTTATTGAGTGCAAACCATTTTTTTATTTTAAGTAAAGGTGAACTTGACCCCACCCACTCCATATGCAATCACAAGAGAGGTCTCGATATAAGGTATCTACATATGAAGTTTCATTACAAAATCTCAATTCGTTCTCTAGGTATCGAGTTAATTTTTTTTGTCTATTTTAAGTAATGGTGACCTTGACCCCATTCACCCCATATGAAATCCCAAGCAAGGTCTCAATATGAGGTATCTCCCGGATCAGCCTGTGTGGACTGCACGGGCTGATCTGGGACAACACTTTACGCACATGCATTAAGTCTGGTTTTCCCACGACGCGCCTCATATGAAGTTCTCATTAAAATATCTCAATTCGTTCTCTAGGTATCGGGTGGAAATTTTTTGTCTATTTTAAGTAATGGTGACCTTGACCCCATTCACTCCATATGCAATCCCAAGCAAGGTCTCAATATGAGGTATCTACATATGAAGTTTCATTAAAATATCTCAATGCGTTCTCAATTTATTGAGCGGAACCTGTTTTTCTATTTTTAGTAATGGTGATCTTGACCCTGACACCACCTACCCCATATGCAATCCCAAGCAAGGTCCCAATATAAGGTATCTATGTATGAAGTTTCATTAAAATATCTCAATGCGTTCTCAAGTTATTGAGTGGAAACTGTTTTTCTATTTTTAGTAATGGTGACCTTGACCCCACCCACCCCGTATGCAATCCAAAGCGAGGTCTCGATATAAGGTATCTATATATGAAGTTTCATTAAAATATCTCAATGCATTTTCAAGTTATTGAGCAGAAACCGTTGGTCTATTTTTAGTAACGGTGACCTTGACCTTGACCCCATATGCAATTCCAAGCGAGGTCTCGATATAATGTACCTATGTATGAAGTTTCATTACAATAGCTCAATTCATTCTCGAGTTAGAGAGCGGAAACAAAACGATTACGCCTCCACCCCTTTGTCAAAATTTGGTTGTTTGTAACCAAAGTCGAACTTCACCTGTATTTTAAGATGCTAGACATGTATACAAAGAATTATTTGAATATGTCAAGCAATTGTTGAGTTATCGTCAGGAAACCATCATTTTAGGGAATTTAAGTCAAAAAGGGGCCATAACTCTGTCAAAATTGAGTGGTTTGAAACCAAAGTCGAAAGTGACCCATATTTTATGATGCTACACATGAATACCAAAAATTATTTGAATATGTCAAGCCATTCTTGAGTTATTGTCTGGAAACCATGTTTTAGGGAATTTATGTCAAAAAGGGACCATAACTCTGTCAAAAATTTTAGTGGTTTGTAACCAAAGTCAAACTTTACCTGTATTTTATGATGTTACACGTGTGCCAAAAATTATTTGATTATGTCAATCCCTTCTTGAGTTATCATCCAGAAACAAAAAAACCAACAGAACGACAAGCTCACTCCTATATACCCCCCCCCCCCTAAACTTTGTTTGTGGGGGTATAATAAAAGTTACATTTGTATGACAATTTGAAAAGACATGGCAGAGAACACTTTAAATAACAGACAGTAATTTTTTCAATTAAATTATCGTTAGTATTTTTCTGGCCTAAACTCAAGTGAATGATACATGTAATTTATGTACTGAATGTGCATATTTGTAAAAATCTGCTATCCTGGTTGATAAGATACTGAAGACTGAAGTAACCATGATGGTTCATCAACAAAATAAATAAACCATGAATGACAAAAATAACGTACAAAACTGGCTGGCACATGCTCACGCACTGTCAGTGATTTCAGAACATCTTTACATCCAAACACAAGAAAGGAAATACAAGTACAAATGCTGCATACGTTGTACAATAAAATATCAGTACTGGGAAAGCACGGCTTTTTCTGCAATAATACACTGTTATTTTTTGTTTCCCATGGTAATGGTAGGTATCCAAAGTTAACTAGAGCTTTGTAACAGGAGTGGCAGCGGGCCCCGAATGGTAGCATGTTTGAAGGTGAGGGTGGAAGACAAATTTAGGTTATTCGATTGGGGTATGTCGTTGTCCATCGGGCGTGGTCAACTTTTGGTTTTCGCTCTCTAACTCGAGAACGAATTGATATATTTTAATGAAACTTTATACATGGATGCCTTTTATCCAGACCTCTAATGGGATTGCATATGGGGTGGGTGTGGTCAAGGTCACCGTAACGAAAAAAATAGAAACAGTTTTTGCTCAATTACTTGAGAACGAATTGAGCTATGCAACTTCATTTTATTTTCACTCCCAAAGCATACCAATGTAGATCATACTACACTGAACAGCACTTCTAACCCAACAATTACAAAAATCGTAATAAAATGGCCATTTTTCGGTGAAAATAAACCAAAATTAAGAAATTCAAGAAAGTCTGTTGGAAACTGTAGGAGGAGTTGCATTTACAAGGAATTTTCCCTCTATATTCATTACAATAGCTCGATCTGTCATTGAGTAATTGAGAAGAAACCGTTTTTCTATTTTTAGTAGGAATGGGACCGAATATTCGAATATCGGATAATTTTCAAATATAAAAAAATGAATACGAATATTCGATTTTCACGTTTATTTAAAGAAAACATTTCTTTAAAAAATCATGTTTTTTTTCAGTTTGATTGCAAAGTTAACATTACTTCCAGTCATATTTCCTGCCTAGCAGGTGGGCGGGGGCAGTGTAACGTTTTTACAACACATGCCAAACATGTCCAATTAACGACAATTGATAATTGGCAGGGGCCACATCTTTACAAGGGCCTCGAATTAACGGTTTGTAGGAGGCGCGAATATGACGCATTGTATCCAAAAATAACAAAACTGGGCCATGTTGTGATAACGGTTTCACAGTTTGCACAAGGCGTACATTGTTGCTTATTGTCCTTAAGTGACATCTATACGGTTAACTTGTTTACAGTAAATTACAATTACTCTCTAAGTAAACCAATCAAAATGAATCCATTATCAGCCTATCAATTTCTACACAAAATTAGCATGATCTGGTCAATCTTAATATACGTTACTTGTAAATTATTCTCCATTATATCAACAGCATATATTATACAAGAGTCTTGATTAATAAACAATGCCACCATCATGTGCTTGGAAGTACTTTACGCGGTCATTAGACAAAACCCAGGCAACGTGTAATCTATGTAATGAGAAATTTGTGTATGGAACGATTAACAAATTAATTTACAATACATTTAACAATATCTTACATTGATTTATATTTGCCTAACACTCACTTTGTTATATCGCTCATTTACCACTGAAACAAGGTAAAACAACTACGTACACATAGTATACATATTTTGGATAGGTAAATATTCGGACAGAGTGCCGTATATAGTAGTATTTACAAAACGAATATTCGAATTCCTAAAATGAATATTTGAATATTGATTTCAGTATTTGGTCCCATCCCTAATTTTTAGTAAGGATGACCTTGACCCCACCCACCCCCTATGCAATCCCAAGCGATGTCTTGATAAAAGGCATCTATGTATGAAGTTGAATTACAATAGCTAAATTCGTTCTCCAGTAATTGAGGGGAAACCGTTTTTCTATTTTTTGTAACGGTGACCTTGACAGTGACCCCATCCACCCTCTATGTAATCACAAGCCAGGTCTCGATATAAGGTATCTATGAATGAAGTTTCATTAAAATATTCAATTCGTTCTCAAGTTAGAGAGCTGAAACCAAAAGTTGACTCCACCTGAAAATGAAAAATAAACAAAGGGCAATAACTCCAGAATCATGAAATGCAGAGTAACGGTTCTTGTGCACTGCACTTCTCCTCAATGAGATCTATCCACCTATGAAGTTTCAAGTTAATACCTCTTATAGACTAAAGGTTATGCTCCAGGCCAAAACGAAGTATGAAAAATTAACAAAGGGCATTAACTCCAGATCCAAGAAGTGCAGAGTAATGATTATTGTGCACTGCACTTCTCCTTAATGAGATCTATCTGCCCATGAAGTTTCAAATTAATAGCTGAAACGGTTTTGAAGTTATGAAAGAAAAACATGAAAAATGTGGATGGACGGACAGACAGACAGGGTGATTACTACAGGGCAACCGCAATTTTTTTTCGGGGCGCTAATAAAGACTGCAATGATTCTGTACATACATGTGAACACTGGGCACATTTGAACCTCTTCACATCAACATCCACCACCAGAGCTAGACTGCACTCGGGACACCTGAAATTGGGTATGCATTATCAATACACCATAAACTGAAACAAGACGCGACAAAAAGCCAATGTAATGCTTTGAAAGTGATTACAATAGTATACATTGCCAATGGCTTCTACAATTCCCGAAAAAATCTTCTTTTAGGAAAGACACATGTTCATGCAAAATTAACAAATATTGCAAAGAAAGTTACAGATGTAGCATTACCTGTTGAGGCTACATTTAGGTAGCATTTCTAAAGGAACAAGTGTAAATGCTCTTGGTACACACTGTACAAATTCAATGATATTTGTTAATCTACATTCACAAAGGAACACCACTGTATTCTCATGGTACCCACTGTACAATGATATGTGGCGCGTCGTGAGAAAACTGGTCTTAATGCATGTGCGTAAAGTGTCGTCCCGGATTAGCCTGTGCAGTCCGCACAGGCTAATCCAGGACGGCCCTTTCCGCCTACAGTGGATTTATGTTTAGAAGAGACTTCATTGAAACAGAAAATACCATAAAAGCGAAAAGTGCCATCCTGGATAAGCCTGTGAGGACTGCACAGGCTAATCCGGGACAAATACTTTATGCACATGCATTAAGTCCGGTTTTCCAATGACGCACCTCATATATTATGTTTGGTTTGGCTTAGGTTCCATGCCTTAAGGATCACTTGTACACTGTCGAGGGTGGTACTCACTTGACAACGTCGGACATCTGTTCCAGTGCCTCCATGGTCTCCTTGTTCCACTTGTCCTCCAGCAGCTCTATCACCATCACTGGGTGCACCTTCCTCAGTTCACCTGCAGAGAGATTCATTAACATCATCATCATCTCTTCATCATCATCAACCTCATCGGCACTATCACCATCACCGGGTGTACATTTCTCAGATCAGCTTCACAGAACTTAACCACCATCTGCAGCAACAATTTCATCATTTCTATCACCATCATAGGGTGTACCTTCCTGAGGTCACCTGCAGAGAGAATCATTGTCGTGGTCAGCATCATCATTGTCGTCTTGTCGTGGTCATCATCATCAAAATCTTCATTATTACCATCATTTCTACTATCATCATCACTTCTATCACCATCACAGGGTCACCTTCCTGAGTTCATCTGCAGAGAGAACCATCAACAACAACACCATCATCTTCATTAGCTTTATCACCATCCCCAGGTGTTCTCAGTTAACTTGCATAGAACATTACCATCATCAACAACACCATCATCATAATCTCTATCACCATTAATGTTTGTTCATTTCTCAGTTCAGCTACACAGAACATAACCATCATCTGCAGCAACAAAAACATCATTACATTCACCATAATCATTGTCAATATCATCGTCATATTGTACATGTGACTTACTTATCGGCAAAGAGCTGTTGCAGTCCTTCTTTGGGCAGCCAACCGAGCCTTTCTTCTCCCCGGTGAGTACTTCCTTAGTTTTCTTAGTCGCGCACTCATTGCACACGACGTGGCTCTCACAGCACTCTATCAGGCTGAGGGGACTGTACAGGTTGTCACAGCCCTGACACTCCTGTCTGAGCGGTGGGGCAGCAGCTGCAACAAGTGAGATACAGAGATTTTCTTCACAGCTTTCGGAATGCATCAGGTACCCCTCAGATCGGGAGTTTATGCGTCATGAAAATTGAAAAGAAATGATGATGAACATTGCTTACATGTAGAGTGAAATAACCTCGAGAACATTACATCTGCAAACATATCTTAATTAAGTATAAAGTCACTATCTTTCACTCGGAAAAAATGTCTTCAAGTATTTTTAAAGAGCAAATGTTAGCTCAAGACATGTCTCACATGAGATACATTATTCAAATATCTCCTGATATTCTGTTTTTCTACAGATATTTGACTAAGCTATTTTTACAAAGTGAAGTGAATTCTCTTATTTTTTGTGATTACATTTGCTAGTACTAAAAATTGATTTCTGTAAGTTGGCTGATGCTTAATTGATACCTTGTAAATATGAGAAAGTAGGGATGTCAACGAATATCCGGATATCTGAATATCTGGTTACTATGTTACTATCCCGTTACCAAGTTATTCACAGAATATTTCATAAAAAAATTGAAAATCCGATTTTTCTTGTTTTTTATGCATAGAAATGCCCTTGTTGCATGTATATTATTGATTAACTCAACACAGCTATAGGCCTCTACAGCAGACGTGTCATAAACACAATCGGTTAGTATATGATTATCATAAAACAACAGGAGGTGCTTTCACACTAACTTTGACAGGACTATTAAACAAACAAGATGTCACAATCGATAATCCCAATTAGGTGTCCCTCTTGATAAGAGATGGTTCTCTACCAATTAACAATGCCAATTAATGTCAATTATCGATGTTCCAACCAACTAATGAAATGAAATGAATCCATTGTTAACCAATCATTTCAATTCGGCAAAACTTAAAAGACGGTCTTATCCAATCAGTTTGCATCTAATTACTTCTGGTATTTCAATTTGTTATATTACTTTATTCTTTCACAAACCAGTTTACTGTGCAGACGGAAAAAAATATCGCGACGTTATTAACTTATTAGTACATTCAACTTAACGGATTAACTATGCCTCCTAAGGTTCCATCTGACGTGTGGAAACATTTCAAATAATAATTACTAATTCAAAGATTGTTTATATTGAGCAAATTTGTATTCAGGTCACTTTCCCATTTATTTTTGAAAGGCATAACAACTTTGCACGCTACACAAAACACACAATTTACAAACAGACATCGACAGTTTGTTGCATGTACTTTTTTCAATAACTTTAAACTATTGTTCTCAAAATAGAAGTATCGTGATTTAGTAAGATATTATTTGTGAACTTAATTTTGCAACTTTAACATGTTCCAGATTCCGGCTGCCAATGCTGATCTTTCGATTATCTGGATAGTATCTGGATATTACATACAAATATCGGATACCAATGCTGGTATCCTTTGACATCCCTATGTGAAAGTAAAGAATTCAGAACATCCTTTCAGATATGTCAGAATATCTTGATATACAAAGTAAAGAAGTCATAATATCTTAATATGCAATTACAAACTTACCTTTAGGCTGTGCAACAGGGAATGTCAATTCCTCATCCTCTTCTGTTATCAACTCTTCAAGCACTGGCTGTAAAAAGCAATACAGTGTACATTAAATACACATAAATAATTAGACGAAAAAATCCAAACCAAACTGCCGTAAATGTAATAGTCAATTATTAGAAATTGTAACACAATTTTTATTTATTTTTAAAGGCATACACGTCATTGTTAAACATTGGACCCTACTTTATATACACATAAACACTATAATTGCTTGGTTAAGAAGTGAAAATGGTACTTCCATTTCAAATGAAAACTCTATTCCAATAATGCAAATGATAACAAGAGGGCGATTATGGCTAAAGTGCACGCAAAGTACTGGCAATGACAGTAATCAGTCCTGACATTAAATGTCATCACATACTAATTGACCCACGTCAGTCAGATAACTTCTGTTGTTGACCTGGCACTCCACAGGTGCAATACAGATGTATGTCTGGCCTACATGTACTTCAGTCATTCACCTGGCAATAAACAGAAGGGTATCGCGCCAAATGTAAACAAATTATGGACGACGCAGGATAGTCCCCCTATACCAATAGCTCACCGATTGCTACATGCTGAGGTGAGCAAAAAACTTTTCTGTAACATAACAAGGACAGTAACTCCTGTTTCATTTCTTCAAATTCCAAATGCAAATTTGTATTAATTTATTGTTGTTTTTTATACAGAGAATGTTTTGCAGCCAATGATAATTGTCTCAAGTCTTCAGTCAAATATTCAAATGTGTAGACATATGTGTAATATGGGGTATGTCAGCATAGGCCCTATAGACCTTATGGTTCACATTTGTCATCTATGCTCAAGGAAGATTATACGAACCTCTTCTCTTGGCATCTGTTGGGGAACTGGCTCCATTTCGCGTCTGGGAGTGTATTTAAACCTTGCCTTTCCCTTCAGTGGCTGCTTGCCCTTTTTGCTGTTGTATGGATGGAAGCGCAGTGTCTCTGGCTGTAACAGTCATGATATTCAGTATCAAAATGTAAGTGTATAGCACATAATGTAAGTGTATGGCACATAATGTAAGTGTATGGCACACAATGTAAGTGTATGGCACATAATTTAAGTGTACATGAGAATATCATTTAAAAGAATATACATGTAGCTGCATAATCTTAAACAATTAGAAAATATGCAACAAACAAAAGCATCTGCAAAATTAATATATTCAGGGAATTCAATAGCCGCAGAATCCTGCGTTTTGACGCAAGCAAATGGAAATTGACTCGTTCTTGACGCGAGCATAAAATCTGCCTTGCATATATTTGAAGCAACACAAAACTGACCGGCCCGTCAACACCAGTCATACACAGCGCATGTTTATAGCGCATGCATCCACAAGCTGCTGCCAAGTCAATGTGTAGTGTAGCTCTGCCCTGTGGGAGGAGTTTTATCGCTCAGAAAAATCTATATTGACCAATTAAAATGCGAGTTTACACCTACTTGCCAATGACATGAACGATCGACCAATCGGCGTAATATACATGTAACCACACATTAGTGAGCTTATTCCCAAACATGAAAAGTACACACAATTTACTCACACGTTTCCATTGTTGATAATATCCATATTTAGTTTCAATCCTAAAGAAGTCACTGTTTTAAATTACTTTCCTTTGAATTTCGTGTAGAATATATTTCCAAATCTGATACCAGTGAAAATTCAGACGTTGAATTGTCGCATAACAGTTATCCAATTTAAGTGTTCAATTGTCGTAATTATGATTTTATTAATAGTCTGTGTATTTACATGTAAATTCTTTGTTATCTAGAAAAGCGCGCAAAAGTTATGCTCACACACACGACGTCACGTTCCAAGCATGCGTGTTTCGACCATGTGCTTCACTAAATATATATATGTCATTTGGGAATAAAAACCTCGTAGTGAAAGAACTTGGAAATCTTTTCTTTTGTATAAAACTTTTGTAGTGCAAAAACTTTGCGATCTTTAGCATTTGAATGATTATTTTTATGACAGCTTATTAACATACTTTGTAGCAGTAAAAAAAATGTGCGCCGTACCTAAAAAGCCTTTGTTTTATTGTTGTACATGATGTGCAATTTCGTAAAAAAAAATAATTCAAAATGAGTGTGAGTCTTCAATTATTGTCTACAAGGGTTATGGTTTTACAAGCAATATATTTGCTTGTAAAACCATAACCCTTGTAGACAATTGAAGACTCGCACTCATTTTGAAAAAAAAAATGAACAAAAATATTTTTGGACCAAAAGATATCCCATGCCTGTCTCCAAGGACATGCACATCTTTGATGATATTTACGGTATGCAGCTAAACGTGAGTTTGGGGTCATTGAAAAACTAGGGGAAAAACCATTTTAAAAAGGTGTTAAAACATACATGTACTTTATCGATTAAAATGAGATTGAGGGCGCGATAAACGTTCTATAGAAATTTTTACGTCTTTTCATTGTCTGACTGACCGGTTGGCTATAGTATAGTTAATATTTACCTCTTCCGCCGAATTTCATGTTGCCTAAAAAATGTAAATTTCTGACTCGACTTATGGAGTGAACATACACAAATTTGTCAATTTTCTTACGATTTTTTACACCCCAACTTATGAGCGATAGACCTATGACTGAGTATTTACGGTACTATTACTGATTCATGTAAATAACAAGAGAAAATGCGGAAACCGCATTAAAGCCGTATTTTTTATTCTGCCGATGGTGGTAGATGTACAAGTCAATGTTGGTGAAGAAGTATGAAGTTTCATGTCCATAATCTAAAATGTATGCAGTAAAGTTTGGTGCAGTGAGGCGGAAGCATTTGAATAAGTTTGGTAGCGGACCACTAAACGAACATTGGTGTAAATTATTTGAAAATCTAGCCATAGGTTTAGAAGAAAATGGCCTTTAGACATAATTCTATTTTTAACTCTGGCGGTCATCTTGGGCAGTGAAGCGGAACCATTTTCACAGGTTTGGTAGAGGACAATCCAAGGAACATTTCTGTAAAGTTTCATGAAGATTGACTGAGAACTTTTAAAATATGACAGGAATACGAAACTTTAATGCAAATTGTTAACGAAATCGCAACGCCAGCCTAACCATCCGCCCAACAGACCAGTTTTCGGTAATCTATAAGCAGAGATTTTTGGTTGAAAAATCCGGCCCAGCTAAAAAGCTTACCGCTCTTTCAACATCATCAGCAACATCATCCAGGACTAACAGTATTTGATCAGGATCCACACCCTCGTCCTGCCCATCGTCTGCCACAAAGCTTTCATCAAAGCAATCATTCACGTCTAGATCTGGTTCATGTGACATGAAGTCCAAACTCGAACTGGGCTGCAAGATGGATATTTAGCCATTATTTGAGGGGCGTTGTGGGAAAACCGGGCTTAATGCATGTGCGTCAAGTGCAGTCCCCGATCAGCCTGTGCAGTCCGCACAGGCTAATCCGGCACGACATTTTCCGCCTACAGTGGATTTATGTTTAGAAGAGACTTCCTTGAAACAGAAACTACCATAAAAGCGGAAAGTGCCATCCTAGATACTTTATGCACATGCATTAAGCTTGGTTTTCCTACGATTCAAACCTTGTGTCAGTGTAAAATGAGCCATTGCTGCAGTCAATCCAATGATTGAGTGTGTGGGTTACAGCTGTAACGATTTAACCATGGCTCAATTGGATTTTGATTTCCAACATCAATTATTTGAATATTTCGATTCGATTTTTTGCCTGTTTCATTTTTGTTTGTGAGTCATTAGTTGCAATATAGAAAAATGTTTTATTTGTTATTCAACGGTAAGAATTGGTGATAATGTTTAACAACTAGTTCAACATTACAGCCAGGATCGATTTACATGTTTAATCAAAACAAACACCGTAATTTTGATTAATAGTTTGTTTTAGAAATCATCTATAAACACATAAATAAGAATCAAATCAAAATTGGTTGGTTAGGTATCAGTAGGGAAAGATCTACAGCAAAATAGCAGGGTGCTGCACCCTGCTCCTTTTTGGTTCCCCCCTGCTGCCCCTCTGGGCTGGGTGCTGCACCCTGCTCCTTTTTGGTTCCCCCCTGCTGCCCCTCTGGGCAGGGTGCTGCACCCTGCTCCTTTGTGGTTCCCCCCTGCTGCCCCTCTGGGCTGGGTGCTGCACCCTGCTCCTTTTTGGTTCCCCCCTGCTGCCCCTCTGGGCAGGGTGCTGCACCCTGCTCCTTTTTGGTTCCCCCCTGCTGCCCCTCTGGGCTTGGTACTGCACCGTGCTCCTTTCTGGTTCCCCTCTGCTGCCCCTCTGGGCTGGGTGCTGCACCCTGCTCCTTTTTGGTTCCCCCCTGCTGCCCCTCTGGGTTGGGTGCTGCACCCTGTTCCTTTTTGGTTCCCCCCTGCTGCCCCTCTGGGCTGGGTGCTGCACCCTGCTCCTTTTTGGTTCCTCCCTGCTGCCCCTCTGGGCTGGGTGCTGCACCCTGCTCCTTTTTGGTTCCCCCCTGCTGCCCCTCTGGGTTGGTCAACACAGAAATGTTTAATATCTTTTGAAATTTAATCTATTTCTGCAAATATTCAATCACAAATGAATAGACAATGCTTAAAAACCTTAATTACGAGCATTAGACTAATAAATACCCTAGATTTAGCAAATTATTAGAAAATGTCAACAGACTGTTCCGGATTTCCACCCTGCTCCTTTTTAGCAGCACCATGTACCTTTTAAGATGCTAGATCTTTCCCTAAGCGTCATTTACAATCGATATATCGAAGCATCTAAATAATCATTGCAGCTCTAGTGCAGGTAAGTGTGAGTGTGAGTGTAAGTGTAACTGTGAGTGTAAGTGTGAGTGTAACTGTGAGTGTAAGTGTGAGTGTAACTATGAGTGTGAGTGTAAGTGTGAGTGAGCTAGCAGACCAGCCAGAGTGTGTGCATATGATTGAGTGAGTGAATGATAGGTTGGCGCTAAGAAATCCAAGTAAGTAGCCGACGATTTTGATTTTGCAAAGATAACCTGTTATTTAGAAATAAGGAAAATATTTCATACAGAGTGAAAAATATCAGGTGTGTGGAAATACCAAAATTGTTGACTTGTCCATGGACAAGTTCATCGCAAAAATCTACTTGTCCGCATGCAACAGTCACTTGTCCAAATAAAAAATATTTTATCATATAACTACGCTGATATCGGCCTGATACAAAGGTGCCTGATATATTTTTTTATATCAGGTCAGTAGCGTTTATATCAGTCAATGCTTGGACGTACGTCAAATTATTCGGAAACAACAATAAAGTCAACAGTTTCAGTAAAAATATATCAGATTCAACAAAACAAACAATTTGATACCAAGAACATATAGAGTTTATTATTTTTAATCGTCATTAATCACAAAAACGTTATTTTTTTAATATTCACATAAACCCGCACTTTGGTAGTGATATGACGTCATCTATGGAACACAATAAATCCATACAAATTTATTTCAATACATTCATAATAAATGCACTAAAAGTCACTACACAGCATCAGTTTATGTTGAACCAAAAACATTACCAAAAATTGAACACACTATAGTCAATTACTGTCAATATTGACACGATCTTGGAAATGTCAATTTCAAAACACAACTCTAAAATGGCGTCTCCAAACAATTCTGCGTTGTGTGTTCTCCAATAAAATTGATCGTTGCAATCCATTTCAGGTCGCATTTTCATTATTTTATGAATGAGCATGCGTGTAATCTATGTATTCGTAGTGAAAGCAGTTCACTTATCATTACGAAATGTTAATAATAAGGTATTATTCAGTCAACTGTTAGAAATCCATAACTACATGTACGTGAGCGTGTAAAAGTCGGCTCAGCAAAATCAGTGCCGTCCTTAGTTTTTAAATATATAAAAATCAGCTCGTTTGGTGATATTTTACGAAAAATGTGGTATGATAAATAGAAAAACAGGTTACTGCCTGGTCTTGTGTAATATATCAGGTTCGGCACGAATAAAATAACGGCTCGGCAAGCCTTGCCGTTATATTATTCTAAGCCTCACCTGATATATTACACAATACCAGGCAGTAACCTGTTATTCTCTATTTATCATACCACTATGCTGATATCGGCGTGATACAAAGGTGCCTGATATATTTTTTTGTATCAGGTCAGTAGCGTTTATATCAGTCAATGTTTGGAGGTACGTCATATTACTCGAAATCCGCTTCTTAAGTCAACATTTTCAGTAAAAATGAATCAGATTTAACAAAAGAAACAATTTGATACCAAGAACGTATATAGTTTATTATTTTTAATCATCATAAATCACAAAACTTTACGACGTCATCAATGGAACAATAAATAATCCATACACAGTTATTTCAATACATTTTAAATAAATGAACAAAAAGTCACTACACAGAATCAGTTTATGTTGAGTCTCAAACATGTTTTTACCAAAAATTGAACACGCTATAGTCATTATTGAAACGATCTTCAAAATGTCAATTTCAATACACAACTCCAAAATCATGAAAATGGCATCTCAAAACAATTCGTCGATGCGTGTTCTCAGATGAAATTGACCGTTGCAATCCATTTCAGTTTGGGTTTCCAATATAATATGAATAGACGTGTGTGTAATCTATGTATTCGTAGTGAAAACAGCTCATTTATCTTTACTAAATGTTAATAATAAGGTATGATCCAGTCAACTTTTAGAAATCCATAACTACATGTACGTGAACGTGCAAAAGCCCGCTCAGTAAAATCAGCGCGGCTCTTTGTTTTTAAATATGTAAAAAAAATCAGCTCGTTTGGTGAAATTTTGAGAAAAACGTGGTATGATAAATAGAAAAACAGGTTACTGCCTGGTCTTGTGTAATACATCAGGTTCGGCAAGAATAAAATAACAGCTCTGCAAGTTTTTCCGTTATATTATTCTAAGCCTCACCTGATATATTAAACAAGACCAGGCAGTAACCTGTTATTCTCTATGTTTTCATCTCAGGCCTTCCCGATATATGTTTTGATAACATGATAAATCAAACACAATGTGTTATTCAAATGCACAAGAATATAACAATATGATAATTAAATTCCAATTGTTACATCATTTTCACACCCTGAAATTGTACTTGCCCGTGGACAAGTAGACAGGAAAAATGCACTTGTCCAACAGTAAAATTACCTGTGTCAAACAAGTCAGGAATAGGATTTCCACACCCTTGAATTTAATATTTTCAGAAATTATTATAGCCAATTCGAAATGTGTGTAAAAATGTGTAATGTGTGTAAAAAATGGCTATTTTGGCTACTGGTAGTGCTACCATAGGAACGTGAGCATGTGAGTAGTATATTGAAAACAGATGTTAATTACATTTAACTGACCATCTGCGAAAAGAAAACACAGACTTAAATATGACTGGCTTGATAACGTCAACCGACTTGCCTCAAACCATTTCTTTAACAAATTTTCTTAACAATTTGCTGTGCATATGTTGTTTTGTAATGTGCTGTTTAAGTACGTCATATTACTCGAAATCCGCTTCTTAAGTCAACATTTTCAGTAAAAATGAATCAGATTTAACAAAAGAAACAATTTGATACCAAGAACGTATATAGTTTATTATTTTTAATCATCATAAATCACAAAACTTTACGACGTCATCAATGGAACAATAAATAATCCATACACAGTTATTTCAATACATTTTAAATAAATGAACAAAAAGTCACTACACAGAATCAGTTTATGTTGAGTCTCAAACATGTTTTTACCAAAAATTGAACACGCTATAGTCATTATTGAAACGATCTTCAAAATGTCAATTTCAATACACAACTCCAAAATCATGAAAATGGCATCTCAAAACAATTCGTCGATGCGTGTTCTCAGATGAAATTGACCGTTGCAATCCATTTCAGTTTGGGTTTCCAATATAATATGAATAGACGTGTGTGTAATCTATATATTCGTAGTGAAAACAGCTCATTTATCTTTACTAAATGTTAATAATAAGGTATGATCCAGTCAACTTTTAGAAATCCATAACTACATGTACGTGAACGTGCAAAAGCCCGCTCAGTAAAATCAGCGCGGCTCTTTGTTTTTAAATATGTAAAAAAAATCAGCTCGTTTGGTGAAATTTTGAGAAAAACGTGGTATGATAAATAGAAAAACAGGTTACTGCCTGGTCTTGTGTAATATATCAGGTTCGGCAAGAATAAAATAACAGCTCTGCAAGTTTTTCCGTTATATTATTCTAAGCCTCACCTGATATATTAAACAAGACCAGGCAGTAACCTGTTATTCTCTATGTTTTCATCTCAGGCCTTCCCGATATATGTTTTGATAACATGATAAATCAAACACAATGTGTTATTCAAATGCACAAGAATATAACAATATGATAATTAAATTCCAATTGTTACATCATTTTCACACCCTGAAATTGTACTTGCCCGTGGACAAGTAGACAGGAAAAATGCACTTGTCCAACAGTAAAATTACCTGTGTCAAACAAGTCAGGAATAGGATTTCCACACCCTTGAATTTAATATTTTCAGAAATTATTATAGCCAATTCGAAATGTGTGTAAAAATGTGTAATGTGTGTAAAAATGTGTAATGTGTGTAAAAAATGGCTATTTTGGCTACTGGTAGTGCTACCATAGGAACGTGAGCATGTGAGTAGTATATTGAAAACAGATGTTAATTACATTTAACTGACCATCTGCGAAAAGAAAACACAGACTTAAATATGACTGGCTTGATAACGTCAACCGACTTGCCTCAAACCATTTCTTTAACAAATTTTCTTAACAATTTGCTGTGCATATGTTGTTTTGTAATGTGCTGTTTAAGTACGTCATATTACTCGAAATCCGCTTCTTAAGTCAACATTTTCAGTAAAAATGAATCAGATTTAACAAAAGAAACAATTTGATACCAAGAACGTATATAGTTTATTATTTTTAATCATCATAAATCACAAAACTTTACGACGTCATCAATGGAACAATAAATAATCCATACAGTTATTTCAATACATTTTAAATAAATGAACAAAAAGTCACTACACAGAATCAGTTTATGTTGAGTCTCAAACATGTTTTTACCAAAAATTGAACACGCTATAGTCATTATTGAAACGATCTTCAAAATGTCAATTTCAATACACAACTCCAAAATCATGAAAATGGCATCTCAAAACAATTCGTCGATGCGTGTTCTCAGATGAAATTGACCGTTGCAATCCATTTCAGTTTGGGTTTCCAATATTATATGAATAGACGTGTGTGTAATCTATGTATTCGTAGTGAAAACAGCTCATTTATCTTTACTAAATGTTAATAATAAGGTATGATCCAGTCAACTTTTAGAAATCCATAACTACATGTACGTGAACGTGCAAAAGCCCGCTCAGTAAAATCAGCGCGGCTCTTTGTTTTTAAATATGTAAAAAAAATCAGCTCGTTTGGTGAAATTTTGAGAAAAACGTGGTATGATAAATAGAAAAACAGGTTACTGCCTGGTCTTGTGTAATATATCAGGTTCGGCAAGAATAAAATAACAGCTCTGCAAGCCTTGCCGTTATATTATTCTAAGCCTCACCTGATATATTAAACAAGACCAGGCAGTAACCTGTTATTCTCTATGTTTTCATCTCAGGCCTTCCCGATATATGTTTTGATAACATGATAAATCAAACACAATGTGTTATTCAAATGCACAAGAATATAACAATATGATAATTAAATTCCAATTGTTACATCATTTTCACACCCTGAAATTGTACTTGCCCGTGGACAAGTAGACAGGAAAAATGCACTTGTCCAACAGTAAAATTACCTGTGTCAAACAAGTCAGGAATAGGATTTCCACACCCTTGAATTTAATATTTTCAGAAATTATTATAGCCAATTCGAAATGTGTGTAAAAATGTGTAATGTGTGTAAAAATGTGTAATGTGTGTAAAAATGTGTAATGTGTGTAAAAAATGGCTATTTTGGCTACTGGTAGTGCTACCATAGGAACGTGAGCATGTGAGTAGTATATTGAAAACAGATGTTAATTACATTTAACTGACCATCTGCGAAAAGAAAACACAGACTTAAATATGACTGGCTTGATAACGTCAACCGACTTGCCTCAAACCATTTCTTTAACAAATTTTCTTAACAATTTGCTGTGCATATGTTGTTTTGTAATGTGCTGTTTAAACAGTTGGATTTTTGGCACACCTCTGTCAAATAGCAAATCCAGATCTGAGGGAATTACAGTCAAACCAGCCAGAAGTTAAACCGGCCACACGTTAAACCAGCCACAAAAACGTCAAACCGACCACACAGTCATTCGAAAAACAGTCAAACGGGCCTCATTTTTATTTCTCTATACTAATTTGCTGATAGTGTGAATTATATACATTTATTGTATTATTATATAAGCCCATGATGTGTTGTTTGATTTATAGTGGAAATAGGTTCAGAATCATAAAATAACCACTATAAATGTGACTTGTGGCCGGTTTGACTTGCTTCCAATCTGAGGATGATTCTCTTGACTTTTGATCAAGTCCATTTACTTTTCATAATTATGAGGTCATAGAAAAACTCAGATGTTTTTTGTTAAGATAAAAATACTTTAAAAAAGACATAAATATTTTGTTACAACACTTTGTCAAGTTCTCTTCTCCGAAAGGGACCTGTTCACAGATTGACAAATTGACAATTTTCCTATTTTTGTCACAGATTCCAAAAATAAAAGAACAGTGTATACAAGGCAGCAAAATAACACTATGGACATAGACATATACAGTAAATAACTTTTGTTTATGAGTAATCATCAGTTGAAAGGGATAAAATTGTAAAGCGTTTGTAATGCTAAATGATGGAATAATTTTGAGTGTTTCTGTTGTTTTCGTTATAATTGTTGAAAACACTGGGAACGCTTACATAAGGTAAAAGATGCCGGGATGAATATAGAAATCGGCATGGCCGGGTGGTTAAGGTAATAGCTTTTAAATCTGGAGGTACCGGATTCGAACCCCGGTGAGGCCAATTTTTTTCTATTCTGATCTTTTTTTTTAAATTGAGGCGCGTCATCGGAAATCCGCACAGGCTGATCCGGGACGGCACTTTCAGCTCTTATGGTATTTTCTGTTGCAAGAAAGTCTCTTCTCAACATAAATCAACTGTAGGCGGAAAGTGACGTTCTGGATTAGCCTGTGCGGACTGCACAGGCTAAACCGGGACGACACTTTACGCACATGCATTAAGACCGGTTTTCTCATGACTCGCCACAATGATTTTCTTGTTATTATACTTGAACTCTTTAGTTCCGATGCTAAAATCTGTCTGAAGACATTTAATGGCATACTTCCAAAAATGCAAAAATCTGTGAACAAGTCCCTTTAAACTGATAAATCTGTCAAAACAGTCACAATTGTTCTACCTTTTTCTTGTAGTTTTCTTTTGGCGCTTTGGTCAATCCTAATTTATTACTGCCATTATGATTTTCTGTAAAAGACGATACTAAAATGGTAATTAACATGAATCATTTTAAATGTGAATAACTGTTGTCAAATAACTTGAAATATTACAATTTTTGACATTCATGTAAGTCTTTAATTAAGCAACGTTTTTCCTCACCACTTTGGGAATGGTACCAGTACCGGTCAAATCGGGAAAATAAACATCATTATCAACCAAATTGGGAGTTTTATCACTTTCAGCAAAAAACTGCCAAAAAGAATGTGAAAACAATAAGTTACAGTAAATAAACTCTAAAACAACTTTTTAAATAATTCTTTCACTTGTTCTTGAGTTTCCAGGAGGTAAAATGAAAGTTAAATATAGGTACATACATAACATATAGTGAATCTTTTGGGGATCATTTTGGATTATTTTTTTCAGATATTTGAGATTTTTTTAACTCCAAATTGGGAGAATGTGTAGGTAATTGGATTGGGAAGGTACCTTTTTTTAGAGTACCAAGTTTATATAGAGGAAAAACACTGTTAAGCATATGAAGAATCAATACTGTCACTGTTGTAATAGTGTTAGTAGACATTAATAAAAAAACACTATTATGTATTGTAATGTTTATAATAAACACAATTGTTAAGTAAATGCAAAAATACAACTTAAATATATTTGGCAACAATAAACGTTTCCACCATTCAACTACATGATTCTCAAACAGGGGCGTAGCTTGGGTATAAAAAATGTATAGACACAAATGGCACACCTGACTTTCAATACCAGGGCTGTTTATCTATGGTTACAAACAACTTACTTAAGGTAAATCCTGTTTTTTTCATTAAAGAAATTGATATAATAAGCCTGCATTTATATATCATCATTAATGAATGAAGTATCAACACAACCAACAAAGATTACCCCTTAACCCACCCCTCTTGTTTTTATTGCATGTTTAGTTCATCTCTAGAAAAAAATGTGCCTATAGTGCCTAAAGGAAGCTATGCTGCTGTCAAATGATGATGTTAATTCTTTGAATGTGATACACGATACAAAAACACAAATTACCGGAATGTGAAGGTTGCTGAGATGCACTCTCGGGTACAAATAACTTTTCTGACCCAAGTCCAGAGTCAGCAAAGTCAGCAGTTTTATTTTGGTCAGTACTCTGGTCGGAGCAGTACTGTGACAGATCAATGTCCGCACTTTCCAAACTGGTGTCGGTTAGATCCAGGAAATCATCAGCATCATATTCAAGCTTGCTACATAGATGTCTTTGATTCTTATCAGCTGTTCTACTAGTGGAAGCCATGATGATGAACAATCTTCATCTGCCTATGGGGTCACAGAATAAAAGTATAATTAATGCAATATATCTACATGTGAGCCTTGAATTATAACAGCATTAACTATGTTCATTGAGTCATAGCCTCAGGGTATCCATTCTCGAACGGTACCAATTCTCGAACGATTTTTATTATTAATCAAACTTATTCACATGTGAATTATTTGAACTAAAATATGTTGTCATTTTAAGTAAGTCTAATATACACATGTTGTATTGGCAAACTTCCAACTTCACAGCCTCTTTTTCGGTAGCACATCTGCAGACGAAGTTTTATTCAAATTCACAAAGTTTAAGTATGTGACCGGGAAATGTCGTGTTTCCTTTAGTAAAATCATTCTTGTCACAAAAGTAGTATTGATTTTAAGATTTAAACACTTTGAACAAAGCTGTCATTCAACATTTAGGCCTTTTACTTTGTGTACAACTGTAAAAATGACGTATTTATCACAATAATGCTGTTAAAGCGCTCTACTTTGATTTGATTAGGTTACACACAACTAAGTTATTTTTATTTCATTTTGGTTACATGCAATTACCGGTAGTTGTATTGGTCATTGAAAAATGAAAGCATTTCCTAGACGAACACAATATGTTTGCGTCTCTTTTACTCATTTTTGATCTACACATGGTATTAGAAAAAAAACCTGTAAAAATGTGATCAGTATGATGTCAAGTAGAGTGATATAATTATATTTATTTGTTATATGAAATGTTCTGCATTATCTGTTGCTTATGTAAAAAAAAAAGATCAATAGTAATACTGCTCTTCATTTACGATGTAAATACATTGATTTTACCTGTTACATGTGTGTTGGAACTTTTGCTTACCCAAATGAATGAACGTTAGACAATTGGTTCCAAACCGGGTCCAAAATGTAAACATAGGTAGTGTTTTATCCAGGCCCATTTTGCGCGGCGCCATGCCCCTTTTTTCAAGCGCCACTTTGCCCTTTCCAACGACAAAAGCCGCCACTCGCCCTAATTGATAACGATCTTAATTGCCTCTTGACCACTTTTGTCGGCCCTATGTCTACGAAAAGGGCACCCACTGTTTTCTGTTATTATCGCTCTGACTGTGCTCGAGTTATTGCACACATGCGTTTCTAATCGATTTCATTAAATCGATTGCTGTGCTTGATTTATTGCCGACCCACGTTTCTAAGCGATTTGATTTAAGCGATTACTGTACTAATGATTGTCAGCTTGATTCTTGAACCTGATTCTTAAACCGACCAAAGTGGTGACATAAAGGTCTAATCGATAAAGCGTATATGATTAACTTAATGATACATAACATTAAGCTTGTAGATTGGACAAATCCCCATCTCACTATCCGTTTAGTTACGGATAGATTTTTTGAATTAATACGATTCATTATTTCAATTGACAAATACGCTTAAAACTGCGAAAATATAAAATTACAAATAATTACCTTAAGTAGCTTAACTTCGGGTCAAATACTGGTCACCGGTAGTCTGTTTTTCTGTCTAGACACTTGAGGTGTGAAACGGAACCAAGTTGTATATTGGTATGCCTGTCAAATATTACTTACCTGTCTCAACACCTTTTGGGCCCCAAATGTAAAAAAAACATACTATCCCCTACAAAATATTCCCGGACGTGTCATTTAAAATGGCCTCACACAGAAGTTTTCATTACAGATTATATTTTATTTTCAAACTTTCCTAATCAAAACCTTACATACGTATAGCAGTCTGATCAGTGTATTACGTGTTGTATATTGTTTTTGTACTTGTGTGCTAAATCGTCGGATAATAATTTGTGAAAAAGTTTTTTTGATTAACTTGTTGCATATATTTGTGAAGACGTAAATGCCGTCGTGCAAACGCAGGTTGGCACAAATTCGAAAGGAGAGTGTAAAAGTGGCAAAAAATACTGTTAGTTTATTATAATTTGTGCAGGGGACAGACGGAACTGAAAGGTAATTATATATTTGCTACGAATCTTTAGGTTTGTAAATATAAAGTATTGATCTATAATTACTAACAAATATCATTATGTGATCCACATAATTTGCTTCCCAAATTTCTCCTTACGTTATGGACAATCAAGTTTATATTAAAAACATGCCACGTACTACTTACGTTATATAAAGAGAATTACATAAAATTAAACACATTCGGCAGATATACAACATACAAGATGCTTTTCTCGTTAGTTTAATCCGTGTTAATATTGAATATTGCGTGCGCCTAAACTTGTATTTGGTACAACAGTGTGCTAACATGCTTTTATGTTTTTTGGGTTTTTTTTTGTTTTTGTTTTAAATAAAATTTGTATATATAAATATGATACCCATAGCCAACACACTGACACACATGTGCCCTTTTAAAAGAATACAGCGCGCTAAAATGCCCTTTTTGAATATATTGCGCCATGCCCCTCTGTCTTCCTGGATAAAACACTAATAGGTGACTTGATTTGACAAACGGTAAGGTTAGGCGACCATCTTGGTGTACGTGACCGGTGGGAGGCTTTCTGCGCCAAGAATGGTATTAAGTCTGTCATAGGAAATTACAGAGACAATAGGTTCAACTGTCTGTTCCAGACTGCTGCCGAGGTCCTGATCCACAACTGTGACTTCCATACAGTGCTTAACACAGTTTCTGCACCAAACAGAAAGCTCCAATCAGTTTCAATGGACTTGAAATGTGAAATAGTGCAAAACCTTCTGGCCGTGTTTGCATCTATTTATGTGTCAGTTACAGGACCTTACTGGGAGCTAGTCACAAGTGGTAAAGTTCCATACTTGCAACATTCAAAAACTAGAGACTTTTCTACAGTCTTGCATTGAAAAACCCAGTATCCTCCTTGAAGGCGCGCCTGACTGGTGTGGGGAGGAGTTTGATGTTCCAATGCGGCTTCGTTTGGCTGACCCACTAAAAACTGTTGCCAAAAATGAAGAGATCCTCGTACCAGTCATTAAGACTTGTTGCGAGGCAATGTTAAAAACCATCCGGAGACAGTTAGCTGAGTTTCTCCCTGGTGGCGTTTATGTTGGAAGGCCAGATGATAAGGATTTGTTGCAGACCAAGTTCGCCCATGTAACAAATCTAGCTTTTGAACACCACTTCGGGGACTTGGACAGTAGTCAAAAACGACGTCCAAATGCTTCATTACACCATCACTCTTCGGTACAGATGTTGAAGAGAAACAGAATAAAATTAAAGGACTGGTATAACTCTTTACCTGAAGAGAAGAAAATATCACTATGGAATCGGCGCGTAAAGGGGGAAAGGAGTTAAGAAAAAACCACCAAGAACATGAAAAAAGAGTGCTCAATGACATTAATGACCAAATGACAGAACTTCAACAAAAAAAGAAAAGAAAAAAACAGAAAAACTACCAGACGCAGAAGACCTTAAAATGAACGACTATGTTGTTGTGGCCTACCAGGATGCGTGGTATCCAGGGTTGATTATGGCCAAGAAAGAAAACCAGTTAGTGGTAAAGTTCATGACGAAATCCAAAAGTGCAGGAACATTCGTGTGGCCTAACAGGGAGGACGTTCAAGAAGTTCAACCAGAGTTTGTCATCGCCTGTGGTGTTGTGCCAGAATGTGTGAACTCTGGAAGACGGTGGTTCATTAGTGATCATGTTAAGCTTGAGGAACTCTTCCAAATGAAATGACCAAGTTCAATATAGTACAGCTACTACTTGTTTCGACAGTGTTATGTCCAAAATTATGACATATTAATACCGGTAACACGTATGAACAGTAGCTTTAAGTTTATTTTATAATTTCTTGTTTAATGTTGTTTATTGTGTTATTTCCTGTTACTGCGTTGTTCCATGATTAATATTAAAAGTAGCATATTAAATATTTCAATTGCAAATGAGTCTGTTGCACTTATATAGATAAGGCAAATTTTTCCAGAAAAAAAACACTAAAAAAATTAACATGATGTTGTTCCATTCCTGTTTTATCCAATAAGCAGTAGTTTTAGCCAGATTATTTTAGCATATTTGAATTCTACAGGAAAAATACCATAAGTGTGCAAAGTTTCTTGACAATAGCTCTTGTAGTTTTTGAGATACTTAAAAAACTAGATACAAAGTCACAAGGTCGTGTCCGCGATTTGAAACTATTGATGCCAAATTTTATATAGGGAATATTTCGCCGAAAATTCCAAATTTCTTAATCTTAAAAATGCCATAACTTTTTTCCTATTAAAGATATTTTAAAACTTCAAACTGTTCTAAAATTGTTTAAATGAGAGCAACATTTCTAAAAACAAATTAATAATCAATGAAATGTTTGAAAAATTGACTGGGGTTGCTATAAGGTGGTCTTATTTTTCAACTCATATTTTCGCGAATTTTTGTAGTTTTAGAAAGAGTAATGTTTTGTCTGATATGCTAATGTAAATATTTTCCAAGAACTTATATATTGAACCAAACTTAGAAGAAATCGTTCGAGAATTGGTACCCCGAGGCTAATGGTTTATTAATAAGACAAACTTATTGAAGGGGTATATCGACGGCATTTGCTGTAAATATAGAAACATATGGAAACAAAGCATAACCTTTTTTTCAGCATAAATATATATTGACAGAATCGTTAAGAGAAAATAATTATAATAATTGCCCAAAATTTGTTTTGGGACAATATACGGTTCCAGCAGGATTCAAACTTAATTACATGTCATTCATATCGATTTTATTACTACTACTAATTTCCTGGGCCACGGAAAAGTGTCACGGTAACTACCTTTTATAATTATAAAATAAATATTTTACGGTTTGTATATACAAACAAAACCCATTACTAACAATTATTTATGCCGTGTCACCCTAATTTCATGGGTCTTATATACGATTGTGGCGCATGCGCGTTAATACATTCTGTTATCTCACCTCTGAGTTGGATAAAACACAATTTGCAATGTGGTCTTTGCAAACAAAGTAATTAATCGACCGAAATTTGTTGCTATTTCATGTATGTTATGTTATTGTTCCTGACCCTACTGATCTGTGTCGTCTGGAAGCTTCTCATAATTTCGTGGGTTCTGATTGGCTGGCCTACTTTGGTTGGGAAAGAGTGTTTACAGCATCAATTTAGTTTCACTTTGTGCTGGAGCCTGTGCTGATCAAAGAACGAAAATCATACATGTGCAATTATCCTCGGAAAACTGTTCTTAATATACGATTTTTTAGAACAAAATTTCATGAATTTAATTCCAAAATAGTTGTAGGGTAGTGAATAATTTGTGTATTTAATGTCATTAACTGGTGATTGAAATGATCAAGTCACTTACTGGTTGACATTTAATAGGATTTCCTTTTCAGATACTGCAAAAATATACAATTCACTTAACAGTTATAGTAATTAGAACAATGTTTTCGGATGTACTAGCAAAAATTCTATTAGTTTTAAACGGCCACTAAATTATGGTAATTAGGCATAATAAATACTTCTTAAAATATAATTCTATTTTTGAAAATATTATACCTAATTAGATGTCACAAAAAAGAAATCTTAAGATGAAAAGAACCTCATAAACTATTCATTGGTATTTAATTCCAAAATTTCAAGTTCATTTACAAAACTCACCAGTCTATAATCATAATAATTTTTTAAAGAATTTATACAGGTCAAATACCAACTTATATGTATACAGTACCACATTCAAACTTACTGTAATCAGATTCCAGTACAAGACATAGCTGCAAAAGAAAATGTATTATTTTCTGAAAACTACATTTCCGAAAACTGAACAAAGAGTAAAAGATAATCACGAATTCGTAGGTTTTCAGTTTTACTCATTTTGTACATGTAATACGTACATGTTTTGAAAAAAAAAACGAACAACTTACATTGCTGAAAAAGTTGAAAATTGTTCGGCGTCCCAGATTTTGTTACGTCCAACTTTGTCAATCCAGTTGCTTTTGGTGCAATATTCTACTTGCAATGGAAGCACTTAACTGCAGGCTATATAGGTCGCCATATTGCCGACCAAACTGGATGAATTAAGTCTTAGCGCAGTTTTGCATTACTGAGTATTTATAATAAAAAAAAAAAAGGTACAAGTTGATTACACTTAAGATATAAAAGATAACATAAGTTATGGATATTATGTCTTAAGAAGAAAAAAATGTATTGAAATAATGCTATTTGCTATAATAGAGGTGACACCACTAAAATCTGGTTTTATTGGACGCGAAACACATGGTTTATGGCAAAGCCAGCCCCAGTCTAAACCGCTCCCACATGTGATTGCATAATGACTAAACCCGAAGATACAATTACGTTTGGATTTTTTTTTAAATTAGTTTTTACTATTCTCATACGTGATTCGCACACAAAATCACCAACACCTATAAAAAGTACCGGTATCCCTTATTCTTCAGATACCGTTCTCTCTAAGATACCGTTTCTTAACAAGATACTCAAGAATAACAGCTTGTTTGGTATCCTGACAATCCGAAAAAATACGCTTTTATGCAGACATCGTCCTTTAGTAAATACGAGTCACAAACTCATGTTAAATTTGCAAAATTATCACTCTTTTAATGTGCTACTTTCATATTCTGGTCTTGTGTTTAACACCCCCTTTCCATCCATATTCACTCGATTTTTCAAACTTAAACTGAAAAGTATTTCACTAAAATTGAGAATAAAATAGATTGCTCTATATAGTTTGTAAAGAATAATAGCGCGTGCACCAGCTTTAGATGACGTCATAATCCAAACAAAGACAAGAAACGGTATCGAAAGACGCTTGTGTTTTTTTAAATGGGAGATTGTTATGGTTGACCTGTTCTGAATGCTGTCATTTGTTTATAAAGTGAGATTTTAAAGATTTTGTATTTTGAAATTAAAGATATATATTTTGTTCATATTTATATGTTTTAAAAACAAATATGGTCAAGCCCATTTTACGTACGATTTCATAATATCATTAAGAGGAACGATAACTAAAGGACAGAGCATACATGGAAAAACATCTTACTTTTGCAATATTATTTCTAAATTTCGAAGGGCTTACTATATAAAGTAAATCAATTATGTTTTATATCTTAACAATAACAAGTTATGATTGAGGTGTTGTATACCTGTCACACATTGATGACATTACCCCGGAATGTGTAAAAAAACAACAACATTGCATAACATTGCGTAACACTTTGATTAATCAACTGAAACTAGCACCACCCGTAATGGCACGTTTGTATGTTACACTTAAATTGTGAATATTATCACATTTGCAAGAAATGTATTTTTAAATATGAAATGATATTTTTGGAATAATTTGATTCAAATTAACGAGTCACATGTTTTCACATACATGTATATTCACTTGAGAAATTGTATGACCATAATGCGAATTATATATTTTAAATACACTTGGAAACACGAAATTTCATCTAATTCTGTATCATACAATAAAACAATAATCAACAAACAGCTTCAAACATTTTATTTCAACATTATTATATACTAAGTAATTTCCATTTTATAATAACACAACTTTATTATAGTTGCTCTATTATTAGTTGCTAATTCATGCAATAATTACGCCTCATTTCATGTTAAACCGATACGTAATGCAACAATTATCCAAACGCCGCTCCAAATATATTATTTTAACATATAAATAGATAACAAATTACATCCAATCAATTATAAGACAAACAAGTTGGGGCCGGTTTTACACCATAGGTTTTGCCTAAATGTGGGGTCGGTTTAGTCTGACGTCAACCAATCCATGGCCGATTACTCATTGACAATACAATATGGCGGACTAACGGTATGTCATACATAAAGTTTTCTAAATTGTTTTCGTTCGTTTTGCCTGTCATTGTAACCAAACATTATATTTCATTTTAGTATATCGCGATCTCTTAGTGATTTTAATCTCGTTGAATATATATCAATTAGATATACTGATTAAGCCGTCTGAAAATCCATACATATATTTCGGATATTCGGACGTGCTGTTTACTATTGAATAAAATACACCATAAATTTAGCAATGCTTATTTATAGACCTTTAAATACACTGTTCTATTATTTTAAAAAATTAACAACAAATAATATATATCAATATTATGTTAATAAAGACCATTATCCTTATTAAAATAATATGAATTGGTCAAACAAACAAACAATAAATAAATGATTAATTTGTTGATATTAATAATTTATTTAAACTGTTATATTTGTTCAGAGTGCAGTTTCCATTCCATGGCATCTGTACAACAGTAAGAAGATAGAAAGAACAGAAAAAAGCCACAACATGTGTGATACTGTTCTCTTCCAACTTCACAAGACAACAAAGTTTATAAACAGAAATTTCGCTGTTCAACTGTGTGATTACTATTGTATCTAGTGGATTTATCATGACATTATAAAATGTCAAATGTAAAAAATACAACTTTCTACAATAAGAATTTTATATGAATAAGTTATAAAATGTGAATAATAACAGTGTGTAGCAAACAAAGCCATAATGAGGACATCTTACCAATTTGCAACATACCCCAAGCATTTCATGTCCTTTTGAAAGGTGAAAGAAAACTTATTTTATGTTTAAAATGATGATTAAGTAACTTTTATCTGTAGCTTTAGAGAACATTGAGCAATTAAATTTAAATATGTTCAATTATGTAGTACTTTTTTTTCTTTGAATGTGCATTTACTGCATCAAATTATTTCAGTGAAGATTTTATTGTAGATATTTTACTTTAGGAATGTGCCCATTATTTGTATACAGTTGAAATGGTTGATTTGCAAATATATATAAATAATACTTCACATGTATACATTTTGTGAAAGTAAACATGTTCAGTTATAAAAAAATATATTGTATGCAATAAATTGACAATTGTATTTCACTGAAAAACATGTATTGCACTCATGTACATTAGCATTGTGTGATTATTAACCAGAAATATATATGTAGATATTTTGGCTTAGAAAATACATAAGAATCTATGTGTGAATTAACTGTGTTATTATTTGTTTGATTTGAAATTATAAATCAAATAAAGGTTTAAACAGTGTAATTAGAATTTGTTAATTATATGTATGCCCAAATACTATCACTTATAAGCTGGCATAAGTCTTATACATAAAATGATAAAGTCAATATTTTCTGTCATATCACTGCAATAACAGTGATATGTACAGTGTTTCAGCTACAAATTTCAAGGAATTTTCAATAATGGTGTTTCCATAGGAGATTTGGGTGATGCCAGACCTTTACCACGAAGTAAGTAAAGATCGGGTACCTGAATAGGGCCGGTTTTGCATTTTTTGGGGCCGTTTTAGACTGGGGCAAGTTTTGACTGGGTCGGTTTTGCCTGCTCCCGAAACACATTGTTACATCATAAGCAATACCTATGCATCTAATTTAAATGCCTACACTAACCACAAAACACATAAGCGGTCATTTACAAAAAATCGGAGCTTAGACAAACTGCGTTCAGCCCGTTTAGCCTGCTGTCGTAATGGGCACACTGGCCCGCATTTAAATATTTCCGTACCTGCAACCAAATTATTCCAGTAGAATTTGCAATTATTATAAAATTATTATCTTTTGGTAGGTTCCGACATTTGGTTTCCGGCGGAAGTACATGCGGTAAAAATCTGATGAAAATTGTTTGACATTGGAAGAATTACCATCAAGATTTTCCTGTAAATAAAAAGACAGCAGTTAAACCAGTTAATTTAACATTTCAAAATAAAACTTTTTAATCGTTTGCACATACACATTCGACATGGTTTCTCGTCTTTTGAACTCGATCACCGGTATCGGCGTTGGACTGCTGGTCGGTGGATCAGTCATCAACTCGGCACTGTATAACGGTAACTGCATGCATTGCTTTTTCAATGTTAACTTTTGTGGCTTCAGAACCTGTCCGCAAGTGTTATTGCAGGGCTGTGAATTTTCCGCGGAAATCCGCGGATTTTACATTCCAGGAATCACTTTTGAGATCGATGAAAATCCGAGGAGAAAAAAATGGGGGGGGGATGCCTGACGATCGGTTTCTAGAATTGACTAGCCGATCGGCGACCGAGAGTTTGTTAATATTTTAGCCCGTATCCATGCTTCACTGCTCCTCCAATCATTAAGCGCGTTTCTCGGTCGCTCAGCCAATCGTATTCTGTGTTCTATCAAAGTTGGTCTGGCTTGCCAAAATGGCGGACAATTAACGCTGTTATGTGTAAAGATTAATGTTTTAACGGAAAAAGACGCTCTAAGAATGAAAAAAATTGACGGAGGCATACGAAACTCATTTAGTAGCACAACAAATTAGGCCCTGTGCCAGCCAATATTGAGCTACTTTTTATATGGGCAATATTGGGCTGGAGGGCCCAACCGCCGAATGACCAAAAGTGTGGTGGAAATTTCTCCCTATATGTCTATAGAGTAGCTACTTTTGAACTCGGCAAAAAGATACTAATCATTAAAATTTTGCAATAAAATTGACATACCTGTGATAAGACACTATTCCACATTAATGTCCAGTATAAATTTTTATTGTACAACAACCATTTTCATTGCATTTGCGATTGAAATCAACACACTACCAGAAACGACACAACACACGCTTTACCTCGCTGTGTACTGATCGATCGATAAGTCGCCTCCGCTATATTGTTGCAGAATCAAGTACTGCGGGAAATGGCAGGTGGCGTTCGTATACATAGTTACTAAATGGAGTCTCCTATACACAGCAACGCATTGCTAAATCGACTGAGAATGATAAAGGTTTGCTTAAAATGTTCAGTAATAAGTCAGCGTTTTAAGACGCCATGACACAATAAACCCGCTTAACAAAAGAAAACGATCAACGTACGGCATTTTGCCAGGACATTGGCAGTTGGTCCAGCATACGCTACAGCACATGCATAATTGGCACTCACAGATGATGCATTCTGAGTTGGAACACGGACGATTCCTGGGTAGGTCGTTTCGGTCCATACCTGCCGTAAGAAGGTGCTCCAAGACGGAGAGCCTTATACACGTTTCACCATTTGCAATGCGCATGATGGATTCGTCCGTTACTTGTTTAAACAATGAGCGTGGGTAGCAGTACATGACCGTTAACTCCAGTTGTCCAGATCTACCTGCCCGACCAGTCTCTTGCCAGTAGGCGAGAGGACTACTTGGGCAACCCCAGCGGATTACAAGTTCAATATTAAAAGACTTGATATGGAATCGGACTGTCAACCTTTCTGGCGGAAGGGGAAAGAATGTGGAAGCCGACCTGGTCAATGAGTTCCTTAATAAGGAATTTAAAGGTATTATTATTATTAATTTTCATAATTATTATTATTACTATCATCATCATTATTGTTATTATTATTATTATGCTGACACTGCAACTACGATGATGAGGCCTAAATTAAAATTAAAGTTTGTTTGCCCTTTACCGACCGACCCACAAAAAAGCGGCCGACTCAAAATATGTTATTGCAAAATCTGCGGTAATTATTTTTTTATTTAGCTATTTTTTCTTGCTTTAAATTTCGTTTTGTTTTTTTCGCTCACAACTTTCATAGGCACTTTGATCATTAAGGCGCTTGAACAAAATAGTATAATGCGTTTGAGTGTGAAAACAGGCACCTAAGTGACCGGATACTAGTAAACATGGTGTGTATCACGTTTTGTCGTGTACACACCAGTCGACGTATAACGTCATCATCTGTGTATAGAATTACGTTGTGTTTCAAGGTTAGATAATAGTAAATAGTGAGGTGGATTCCTTGAAAGTTGTCCGTATATTAAATAGTTCGCTATTTCTTCTGTCAAAAGAAAGAGACATTTCGCATAACGGACCCGTCTTGTGTGCATTTTCATTATCATGACACCCAATTACTTGAAATTTGAATATTCAGCAGTTTATGTATAGGCAGAATGAGCTTTTGTCGAAATCGCGAGTGTTTCTTACAGGTGACTACAATCAAGCGAGATGAATTTTCTTAGAAGTAGCATAACATTTTTTTCATTTTAAATTTTGAAAGCAGAGAGAACCATCTTTCGAAAGAAAGACTCGCAATATCTGAATCAAAGAAAAGTGGCGAACGATGCCAGGAGATTTTGCTGTTTTACAATGGGACCATATGGAGATTTGATTTACCTATTTTTAACATTCAGCGTGTTTGTTGAAATCACAAAATAAATACAAAATTCATGAAGTTGAAACAAGTAAAACTTACGATGATGTATTGTATGATCTATTGTGCGTGGTAGACGAGAACAAGAAAATTACCGACACAGTTTCGAATTCAGTTAGCAAATCAACAAGTGGCTGTGCAGAAAAGTTTCACCCTGATATTAACAAACTAGTGTATGTCAATATTGGCTTTGTGAAGGAATAATTCTTTTATCAGCAGCCAACATTTTACATATGATACTAGTATTAAACTGTTCTTTGTTAAACTGTCATTTACAAAAACACAGTTTGCATTTGAGGGTACAGAGACATCCGTGTTAGAAATATTTCTTATTTGTGACATTTTCATCAAATTATTTTTAATTTTCATTTCATTGATTTGACATTTTTCTAGTCAAACAGTACGTATTTGCACTGTATTAATATGATTGGGACTGTCTAGCCAGTTCAGCCATTGATAATAATACACATGTTTTCTTGTCAGACAGTATCTATCTATGCTGTATAAATTAATATGTGTGTCTAGTTAATTCAGACATTGGTATTAAATAGAATACAAGTACTTAACAATTTGTTTTTAAAGCATTGCGTATTCTATATTATGTTATGTCCCTTATTAAAGCCAGTTTTACCATGTATAATCTTTGTTTTATCAATCAAGATGAAGAAAGTAATTGTGATTTTCAAACAAAGATAATGTATTGTTATATAAATGACGACATTCATGTATGACAAAGATTAAATTCTCGGAATAATATAAAATATTTTTCCTACCTACCGACCCACCTCTCAAATTTTGGGTCGGTAAAGGGCAAACAAAAGATTTTTTAATTAAGGCCTAATAGATTCTTTATCTAAATTTCATTTTTCTATTCTTTCACAGAAAGTCTGCGCTCTGTAGGACCCCACCTAACAGAGCGCACCGTAAAGCGCCACGGTAAGTTCACGGGTGGAGTGGGCAAGGTACTGGATGAAGTGTATGGCGAATTAACCGAGATTCCAGCTGAAACTTCATCCAGAAAAGAACATAAACGAAAGAGTGATTTGTTTGCGATGACGGCCTTGTTGAAACCAGAGCATCTGACAAGACCTTCCAATTGACGATTCTACAAATCTTTTCCGAATATAAGGAACAACATGAACATTGACGCTTCTAAGTTTAAAGTAAAGCTGTCGAATCTTTCTAAATCGCTCGACTCCTACAGGCGGGTGGCAACGAAAAGCTAAGACCGAAAATATACTGTTCATTGCCACTGCCCTCGGCTGAACATTTTGATCCTGCAGTATATATTCTGTTGTTCGCTTAATGCAATGATGACGTCCCTTAACCACCCCTCCACCACATGACAGCTTATTATAATATTCATACAATATGTTTTTATTTTTCTTCATGATGTGTGTACAGTATGCAGCGCACACATTGTTATTTTATGTTGTCTTAACGTTGCTACTTTGTTGTTGTTTATTCATGCAATCTGATAAATGTTCATGTTCTTTGTATAGTGAATTTTGCTATGAAAAACTATAAAGTGTTTAATTTTTCATGTAAGATCTATATACGTCTCTGTCCATTTCAGTCTGAATTGAGTATTATTTGTCAAGATTTACGGTACCACGCTGAGCGGTCTTATTATTGCAATTATTTCTCCATCACACACACAGTATTGTTTCTGTGTATTCCTTTTTATGTGGCCGTAATAAACAGATTAATCTGAATTTGAGTAGTATATTGATATTCATGATTCATATTTAGCTGTTCATGTAGTTTAGAAATAACTGAAACGTAACGGTGGACCTACTTTATGAGATATGTTCTGTTGGATATTATCGCCAATATTTCCGTCATTTTTATTGCATGTTATCAAGTTTTTATCATATAATACATATTTAAAAATAAAGTTTCGTTTTAATTTTCAATAAACATTTGTTATGTGTATTTAAATAGTACGTCTTTAAAAATTACGCGTACATCATCATGCTGAGAAGCATCTGCGTTCTGATTGGATAGTTAAATACACCTGAGCTATTTTTATCATGGCTGTCGAGAAAACACCGTTGATGTAAACAAATCTTAAACTCGAATTTAAGATCATTTTCAAGCTATATTTTTTATGAAATGAAGTGAATTCTGCACAGTATATGTTGCATCTACGACCAGGTGATTTTATTTTGATATCTGAGCGATATTTTTGAAAATTTGACATTTTGATTTTCCACCACATAAATGGTCATTCGGCGATGAGACGTTCCAGCGAATTTAGCCCCTTTTAAAAAGTAGCACTAAATTCGCGTTAAACGTCTCATTTATTAGACTACTCATTTAGATTCGAATGGCTTGATTGTAAAGTGTCCGTATCGAATGGAAAGGAGCGTGACGAAGTTTTAATTGGTGATAGTTTCGTCAAAGTTGCCACTTCTGGCTTAGCCCAATGCAATGTCTGTTCTAAGATTATCAACTATGGAACGAGGGGTCTTATCGCTTTTCGAGAGCATTGGTGTTGTATTGATACTCAAAACTCTGATCTCATTAAATTGACAGATTGTATTTCCTTGTGTTGTCTTTAGTTTAATATCATATTGCATAATTGGAAATGTCAAATAGAGTGCCAGGTAAAAAACTAGTATAACACTGCACAATAAATGCTAAATAATCATTAATGGTGCTGAAGTTACCACATATATTAAGACAAGTTCAAATGGCCAACTGTAATAAGATGCCTGCAAATAGAGTAATTGTAAAACTGGCGAAACATGTTGGTATTTTATTCACAAGATTGACTGTCAATGAAAAGCCTTCAGGGCACAATTCAACGGTAAATGGATCATTTGTAATGCACAATTTAAACGCAGTGTATTTATCAGTGATGTACTATATAAGTAGGCAACAACAAGCCTTTGCGGGAATGTCAGCTGATTTTAAGATCAGCTGTTCACAGCCCTGGTTATTGCCAACAGCCAGATGATAAGAATTTGTTTGCAATCAGAATCAATCTGGGTTGGGTTTTTGCCAGAAAAAAGATAGTGTTTTCCATGCAAGTGGCAAAAACTGGAAAAATCCAGGAAAAAAACTGGAAAAATCCAGGAAAAAATGGAAAAAAAACTAAAGATAGTTAAAATATCATGGGTTTTTAACTGGTTTATGTAAAGTCATGTCACCAAACATTTGCATTTTCTGCCATCAAATATACACATTTTTTTTGGTGTATATGAAAATGAAAAAATAAGAGTAAAGTAGAAACAACTAAATGAATCTAATAACAATTTTTCACTGTCCTTTCAACTTTGCATACATACACAGAATATTTAACGAATCGCCCCAATAACGACTCATCCAATATGCAATTCACCCATTATAATATGTATGTTGTACAGTTTAATGTTTATTAGGTTTGGTGTGTAGAAAATTACAGAATATAGTTCTTAATCCACAAATCAATTGGTAAAGCAAGCATTTCTTAGCTTTTAAACTTAGAGAAAATGTGTCATTTTACTGAGTAATAAAAAAGTGTTTTTTGTTGTTGTTGTTTTTGTATTTATATATTTCATGTTTAATAAATACATTTTCAGTGGAAATCCTAGTGAACAGTTATTGAAAGCCTTTGCAAAACCAGAATTGCTTATTTTTATTTTTTTTCATTTGAGCTTTACAAAATATTGATTGCCATGGTGTCTACTTTAACTAAACATTAACAGTTGTGTAATGTTGTTTTTTTTACATTTTAAACATATAAACATTTCATACAAAAGGTCGAATACCTTTTGAAATGAAATTTAAAGAATGCAAATACACAAAAGTACAAAAATATTTGTGGGGCTAAATTATATTCAAAACTGGACTTGTCGAGCTGATAAAGTGACTGATATTTAGTACAATACAAGCAATGAAACATGTGAAACCTGTTCACACCATTAGATTACTGCTAGACCCTTTGTTACAAATTTGACACACAATTTATTTAAACTTGATGAACAGGTGCCTTGTCAATAGTGAAACATTCCAAATACATTTTTAATTTAAACAAGTAAAATAGTTGGGAACAAATTGAAGATGAAACTCAAACAAAAAAAAACAACACAAAAAAAACAACTCAAACATTTTGGAATATATTTTTATTAATATTATCTGTTTTACTCCTGTTTTTAAAAGTATGATAATTCTTTGCCATTAAATGCCTTTTCTTCAACAGAATAACTTAACTTTACTTCTTTGCATGCTTTTTTCTACAGCATTTAAATTGCAAATGACCAAGATCACGTTCAAAATTCGGCAAAACCATGCAAACATTTAACATTTTACATAAACATTTTTTAATTGTTACGAGTATCACCGCATGATAGATAACAAAGACATTGATATTACTGAACATATTAATGTGTACGTTCGTAAGAATACATCACTATTTTTATATAAAAATATAAAATACATAAATAACACAGTCACAATTAAACTTTCAATTCCATATTTTATTACATTACATAGGCAGTAAATACATTGAATGATATTATACAATTATACTACATCATCTTATTATACCATATTTATTCATTTACGTGTTAATATACACTCAAATTAAGCTACAAAACATTAAAATATAACAGATTCCTACAAATCCATTTGATGGGGCGAATCGTTAATGGGATGAGTCGTTACATTACCCATACTCATTTTGATCTAAGTATGATAACATTTATCAATATTCCAGTTCCTGCAAACTTCCCAAAAGTTTGTAGCAAAACACAAGTTTTTCTGCCTTTTCAATCCGAAAGTTGTTCCTATGAGTTGACTGAATATGCCTGAAGTTTGAAAATCGTGTATTTTCGTACTTGTCCATTTTACCGGTAACAAAATATTTGTTCTTATTAGGTACACTAATAATATAGTAAATTTTTTCTTTATTTAACTTTTTTGTACATGCTGTAGGACAAGATGGACAACACGGAAAATTGATTTCACTTTCCTGTTAGCTTAATTATGCCACAGTACAATGTTTCTGGTGTTTTTTATTGTGCTTCATTGTGTAGCTTTACTCTCGATCACACTTGAAATGGGCCAAACTCATTCTGTTTCCATTTTTTTGAAAAAGTCCCATACTGGATATTCATTTCTTCATTCTCTTGATGGCATAATTCATCTATAAACAGTCTTCATACTTACCACTAGCCCGACAGCCCCGGGGCTAGTGAAGTGTAATTCGGGCTAGCAAATATTAAGAAATATATACAGTCTGGCTACCGGAAATTTCACCTGTTTACTATGATTGCATAATTAGCATTTGGGCCAGACTTCCTGAAAGCTCAAAAAAAGTGTCTGACATTTGGTCTGACCAACTGTCATAGTTGCCTGACCGAAATAAAATTTGCTGGATCGAAACATTCATTTGAGTATGTATACATTTATACACTAACATATTTTCGCGATCTAAAAGCAAACATATTTGACGCACTGTTGTCGTTGTTTTAATTAATATCACACTACGCTATGACAACGCGCATAATAAAAACAAAATCTGAAACGACCGTCCAAATTTACTGTTCATGATACATACAGTACACACAAATTCTATTTACATTTAGTATGCACAGGTTTTTCATGTAAATCCCGTGGTTTGCTAAAAAGCAAGTTCCAGGGCTTTCATTAACTTTTGTAAAGTGGAAGTCGGAACTTCCTGGTCCTGATTTTTGAAGTTTTGCTCATAATATTTGGAAGTTTTGACAATATCGCACGACATAAACATGTACATAACAATGTTCACAGCATATATCACTATATATGTACTCTTAGTATAGCTATTATTTTATTTCAGTCATGTTTATCACTTCATGTAGTTTTTTTTCAGACCTATTGTAAACTTAATTACTTTGAATAATTATCAGGGATTGCTTAAGGTGACAATTTTGGAAGTCCTCACTTCCAAATGTTGGAAATTAGAAGTTTTAAGCATTCTTTCTGACTTTTTGATACTTCCATGGCTGCAATTTTGGAAGTTCTGTGACAAAAACTATGAGTAAATTACTCACAAACTTCCCTGACTGCAAGCCCTGAGCAACGTCATGTCATCCGCAGCGAAAGCGTTGACATATTGACCGTGTTATAAAAAAGTTTGTAGCGCAAAGAACTGTGAAATGTTACTTTTGTATACAAGTTTTGTAGCGCAAAACAACACAATTAGGTGTCTGTATGTATGCCGCATATTTTTACTCAATCTTTTGTTGACACCATTATATTACATCTAAAACGCGAAAGCAGCCTGGGCTTCGAGAATATTGTTGTCATTTAGGTCTTTGACTTACAGTTACTTTTAACACCCACCACGTGGAGGGCGTGCAGCACGTTTTTCACGACCCATACTTGTAACCATGTTTGTTATTGGGCTGCCAATTAAAGCAACTGCAGTGAAAGGACTTACATTGGGTGGCACGCGCAATGTAAGCTGGTGACGCCAAACTGTTAAACTTTGATTTTGCGCAGGTCGGATTATAGTTGACCGCACAACACAAGTTTAACTGAAACGAGTAGAGAAGAAGGCCCAAAAACGCCAGACCAAACAGCATTTATTTACGGCAGTTGGGGTAATAAGAAAATTATAAAGAACATGATCCACGGATAATTCGCAATCAGGCCTTTTTCTGACCTTTTTTGGAAATTTACCTGGTTTGAAATTGGGAATTTCTCATCGTAATATTTGGCGAATTGGGAAAGGAATGTACAAATAAATCTTGTTGTCAGTATCAATCCATTGATCAGTTGATTAAATTGCAATCTATATCTAAATTTCATTGGGATTTTTAATGTTTTTATTCTTAAAATATTTCTCGATGTAATTTTATTCAAGACTGTTATAAATGTCCAACCAAATGCTGTAGTGGAGGCAATTAATTTTTCAATTTGCAAGAAACAACCATATTTTGCATTGGGAATGGTTCAGATATTCTGACCCGTGAGGCTTATAGAAAAAGGCCTGGCGATGTGTTGGAAACCGCGATATACCGGAGCTGTATTCAGTTGTTCAGATATTTATATATTGTTATCTAGTAATATATAGGAATGGGTCTTGAAAAAGCTGTCGGACGGTCGGACCAATTCTTAGGAACTAAATATCTGACCCACTCAAAATTTGCCAGTCTTGTCCATTGGACCGACGGTTTTCGGGAAGTTTGATTTGGGCTAGTGGAAAATGGGCTAGTAGTTAAATAATTAATGTAAAGACTGTATAAATATAATGTTATTTGAATTTTTTTTTTGTAGTGATAACAGAAAAACTGAATGGATATCTTACAACGATTGGATGTATTCAAATAACATGGAAATAAGTTAAGAAAATTTAATTTGTAGCTATTCCATGACATTCTCATAGTCACCTGTTGATTAAGTGTCAAAAGTGTCAGAAGAAATCCACAATACACCACTACAGTCTACTGCAGTGCATGTGTTTAAAATGTGTGAACTGTTTATATTAAGAAAGGCAGTAAAATTGATAAGGTATATATTTATTTTTAGCTCACCTGAGCACAAAGTGCTCATGGTGAGCTTTTGTGATCGCTTATTGTCCGTCTTCCGTGCGTCAGTGTGTCCGTGTGCGTCCGTCGTCAACTTTTCATTCAAAGGACAGCTCCTAAACCACGGGGCAGGTTTTTACCAAACTTCACAGGAATGATCATTTGGTGACCCTCTTTCAAAGTTGTTCAAATCGTTACGGTCTGTTGCATATGTAGGTCACCAGAGCTAAAAATAGATTTTAAAAGTGTAAAATCTCCTCTGAAACCGCAAGGCCAAGAGGTTTCATATTTGGTATGTAACATCCTTTAGTGGTCCTCTACAAAGATTGTTCAAATTATGCCTCTGGGGTCAAAACTGGCCACGCCCTGGGGGTCACATGGTTTATATAGAATATATAGCAAAAATGACTTTTTAAATCTTCTCCTTTGAAACTGCAAGGCCCAGAGGTCTCATATTCGGTTTGTAACATCCTTTAGTGGTCCTTTACAAAGTTTGTTCAAATTATGCCCCTGGGGTCAAAACGGGCCATGCCCCAGGGGTCACATGGTTTATATAGAATATATAGCAAAATGACCTTTAAAATCTTCTCCTCTGAAACCACAAGGCCTAGAGGTTTCATATTTGGTATGTAACATCCTGTAGTGGTACTCTAGTGGTTCAAATTATGCCCCTGGGGGTCAAAACTGGCCACGCCTCAGGGGTCACATGGTTTATATAGACTTAAATAGCAAAATGTCTTTAAAAATCTTCTCTGAAACCGCAAGGCCCAGAGGTTTCATATTTGGTATGTAACATCCTATAGTGGTCCTCTACAAATATTGTTCAATTTTATGCCCCTAGGGTCAAAACTGGCCACGTCCCGGGGGTCACATGATTTAAATAGCAAAATGACTTTAAAAATCTCCTCAGAAACCGCAAGGCCTACAGGTTTCTTATTTGGTATGTAACATCATATAGTGGTCCTCTACAAAGATTGTTCAAATTATGCCCCTGGGGTCAAAACTGGCCACCCCCGGGGGTCACATGGTTTATATAAACTTAAATAGCAAATTGTCTTAAAAAATCTCCTGAAACTGCAAGGCCCAGAGGTTTTAGTATTTGGTATGCAACACCCTATAGTGGTCCTCTGCAAAGATTGATTAATTTATGCCCCATGGGTCAAAACTGACCACACCCCAGGGGTCACAAGGTTTAAATAAACAGTGTTCTACCGTGGATACGGCCTTGCGCCATTGGCGCAAAAATAAATGATTTGTCCCCACCAAATTTTCGTAAGCGGGTCCGCGGGCGCACACAATTTACAAGTAAATCATTCTGCGTATTTAGTAAAATTTATATCATTGATCGTGACGTCAATTTATAACCACTAGAACACTCATTCATGAACACTTTTTCAGCAGCTCTTGAACAGTTCAGATACAGTAGTATCAATCAATAATTGTACACGCGGTCCACCTGCTAAGCGTGAAACACGCTTTTCAGCGACAAACTGCTAGACGACAGCCGCATTTAGGAAGAAACGTTACATCAAAGACTTTTGAAGTCGAATTACCGACACCGTTGCTATGAGTGTTGGTAACGGCTTGCAGTTTTGGATACCCGGCTAATTGATGATGTCACACTGTTACACTTTGTAGTTTTAACAGGTTTCATTATTAACACCTTGTGTTTATAACGGATTTTATTGTTTGTTCAAATTAAAATTAATAATGAAAGGTTATAAGGTATGTAAGAATGCAGTGTAACAGAATGTTATTAATTAATTAAGAACACCGTATAATGTATTAATCCTTTTTTGAACAGAAAATAAAAATAAACATGAATGAAAACAGCTAGTACGTACTTTTCGTGAGGTGAACAACTTTTTTGTCTGTGTCCCTACATTTTTGTAATTTGTCCCCACTTTTTCAAGCCAAGAGGGCCCTTGTCCCTAATAGTCCAAATTCACGGCAGAACACTGAATAAACTTATATAGCAAAATGACTTTAAATTCTTCTCCTCTGAAACCGCAAGGCCTAGAGGTTTCATATTTGGTATGTTTATGTGGTCCTCTACAAATATTGTTCAAATTACGCCCCTGGGGTGAAAACTGACCACGCCCTGGGGGTCACATGGTTTATATAGACTTAAATAGCTAAATGACTTTAAAAATCCTCTCCTGAAACGGCAAGGCCCACAGCTGTCCTATATGTAGTACGTAACATTGCATAGTGGTCCTGTTCAAGATTGTTGAAATTATGCCCCTGGGGTGAAATCTGACCACACCCCAAGGGGTCACATGGTTTATATAGAATTATATAGCAGAATGACTTTAAAAATCTTTACCTGGAACCGCAAGGCCCAGAGGTTTGTTCAAGATTGTTCAAATTACGCCCCTGGGATAAAAATAAGCCACACCTCAGGGATGCAAATTCCAATTGGGTTACAAGGTCTCAGGTGAGCGTCCTAGGGCCCTCAGGGCCCTCTTGTTTTTTAAATGCGTTAATTTATGGAATTACACTAACGTAGCATCCCTTCCCTACACCCTACATTGCAACCTGCCTGTCTTTCACAGTAAATATGAAATCAATATTTACATCCATAACATTTGTTTCATTAAATATTGAATTGTCTTTAAAATATAATAAGAATTTTATTTTTTTCCTTACATTTCTATTTGATTAATTTTTTCCAGTTTTTGCCAACCGTTTTTTTTTTTCCTTGCTGGTTTTTTCCAGTATTTTCCAGGTTTTTTTCCACCCATGGCAAAACCTGCCAACCCTGGAATCAATCATTAGATATTCCTCATTTGTGGCTGTACTAGTTCTGGCTTCCATAACTTAAAATGTCGCTTTTTATAGTTTTTGACTTTGCGCGACATAAAAGTTATGGAGCAACCCCCATAGTAAAATCTACCAGCAAGTCTCAAGAATTTGACAGTTTCAAGAGTCACCAAAAAAACTGCCCAAAACAGCTTTTAAATGCACTACTGAACCAAATAGGAAGCATTATTGGATAGATGGATAATTTTTACATCTAGTTAGCATACTTATGACAAAATACATTCTAAAACGTTTCAAAATTACCGTATCGTCACTAAAATGTGGAGAAAATCAGCCACATGGAAGACATTTGTCAAATGAGAATCTCACGTGATTTCACGGTCATGTGACTTTTTATCTGTTTTTAGTAACAGAACTTGTGCTGTGACTGTTGTCAAACACAGCCTGAAACGAAAATGACATTTCCTGGATTTGTACTGCACTGGTGATTATTTTGTGAACACACTATAATTTTAATGCCAAGTAAACGAATAATAGACTGGACATCACCTACATCAATATTAATACAATATGTTTGCTGGTCAGACATGAGTAATTGAACAAAAATAATGCATTACGGAAAACAAAAACCATGTGTACAATTTGAGCACGCGAAAAAGGTCAAGGTCAATCCGAAAATATCCAAATGAAAATCTCGTAGTCACGTATTAACGCAACGCTGGTGGCGTAATTGTACATTGTGTGCTGATCATAGTTATTTTCAGGTATTATTCGATGCATTTGACAATATCGATTCACCACAAGTCAAAAGTTTATTTTGACTTACCTGTATATGTAGTGTTTTCCCCCAGAAATTGCAAAATTATGGATTTATTGCGTTACATAAATATGTTACGACTCGGGTTGACTTTGATACGGGGTTGGCTTCAGCGAAGTTTCTTGAGCTATGGCTGTCCTAGCAGTACAGTTACAATACCAATACGTCTTTGACCATAAAAGTTAGGAATACATTTGCATTGTTTTAAGTAAATAAATTAATTTTGGCTGTTGGCAGATTCTGGATTTGCTCTTATTTATATGGTGTAACAAGTAATGCCTGGAGAATTGAAGCAAATAAAAAATGACTGCAATGAATATTGCATGATTATTTTTTTCTATGCTTTATTTGCATGATTTTTCATATCGACATTTTTCAGTATAATGTATACTGGATCCATTATCGAATATCACTGATAACTGTCTCCTCAAGTCTGTCAAATCTTGCATAAAACTACAGTCAAATTTCTTTAACTCAAGCATCCATAACTTGAATGTACGCTTCATAGGTCAATCATATTTAAATTAATCTGCAATGTTAACCAATCATCGCACTTGGATATCACGTGTTTAGCGGTTAACCTGTTTCATACAAAAGAGCACATGGAATTTGTTTGCGATATTCCAAAGAGCACGTGGTAATGTTTGTGATTTTCGATGTATAGAAATTTATCCTTTAAAATAGCTGGGGAGGAGTTTAAATATTCATTGCAAAACCCAGATCGGTCTAGTCCTATGCTAACTTAAGCAAATTTAAAATTACAGCAATAGCGTTAATACCCCAGTAAGAAATTACCAGTATTATTTATTCAGTGACTGGGAAAGGATTTTTCCATATGAGATAATTTCTCATCTCCACAAAAATATATGTTGTTTTTTTTTTGAAAATATATGTGATTCCCTGTGATTTATATGGGATTTACAGCAATTACATGTTGTGAACGTCTAAATGTTTCAATCGAGAAAATACACCACGCAGACGCTCGCACTTCTTTTCAGGGTGTAATGAGCATCTGTTGATATTGACTTTTTAGACTGCCAAATTAATTATATGGATAAAATCTCACTGCATAGTGACAAAACTGCAAACCAGACAGAGCAGTGTGTTTTGTACGGCAGCGTTTTTCAATTCGTACTCAAAAATTTTGGTGCAAAGTACAATCGCACCAGTGGACATTTCTTTGCGATTTTTATCAATTGTATGCGCAAATATCGCATTTCGCATGGGTTTTCCAGTCACTGTTTATTCGAGCATCAGTAACTCGAGCACATATGAAGGTCCCTAAGCGAGCATACTATTGATATTTATCGTGATTATGTAACTCAAGTTTTTCACATGATTATGTAGCAATTGTCTGGATGTAGGGAAAGCTCTAGGATCAAAAAAGGTACAGGGTGCTTCTCAAAAGGGGCAGGGTGGATAGCCGTCCCAGTTCTTTTACATTTTTAAATAACTTAGTAAATAAAAGGTTTCTATCAAATAAATACTGATAATTAAGGTTGTTACATCAAGTATATTTATTAGTCATTCAATATTGGCAAAAATATATGGAATTTCAAAAGATATTAAACATTTCTGTGTTGACCAGCCCAGACGGGCAGCAGGGAGGAACCAAAAAGGAGCAGGGTGCAGCACCCTGCTCAATCGCTCTAGATCTTTCCCTACTGGAAGGTGCAAACATTTTGCGTCTTGGCATAGCTGCAAACAGATTATGGAGAATTGTCCTTGTGTTCTTAACAAATGTCAATTAGAAAAATTTAATAAGCCGAAATACCAACTTTGATCTGTTTTTAGCTTACCTGAGCACAAAGTGCTCATGGTGAGCTTTTGTGGATCACCCGTTGTCCGTCGTGTGTACGTGTGTGCGTGCATGCGCCGTCAACTTTTTATTCAAACAACATCTCCTCCTAAACCGCTCGGCAGATATTCACCAAACTTCACAGGAATGATCCTTGGGTAGACCTCTTTCAAAGTTGTTCAAATCGTTATGGTCCGCTGAATATGTAGGTCACCAGAGCTAAAAATAGATTTAAAAAGTGAAAACTTTTAAAATCTTCTTCTATGAAACTGCAAGGCTCAGAGCTTTCATATTTGATATATGACATCCTCTAGAGGTCCTTTACAAAGATTGTTCAAATTATGCCCCTGGGTCAAAACGGGCTACGTCCCGGGGTCAAAATGACTTTAAAAATCTTCTCCTCTGAAACCACAAGGTGCAGAGGTTTCATATTTAGTATGTAACATCCTATAGTAGTCCTCTACAAAGATTGTTCAAATTATGCCCCTGGGGTCAAAACTGGACCCGCCCCGGGGGTCTCATGGTTTATATAGAATATATAGAAAAATGACTTTAAAAATCTTCTCCTGAAACCGCAAGGCCCAAAGGTTTCATATTTGGTATGTCACATCCTTTAGTGGTCCTTTACAAAGTTTGTTCAAATTAAGCCCCTGGGGTCAAAACGGGCAACGCCCCGGGGGTCACATGGTTTGTATAGAATATATAGCAAAATGACTTTAAAAATCTTCTCTGAAACCACAAGGCCCAGAGGTTTCATATTTGGTATGTAACATTGTATGGTGGTCCTCTACAAAGATTGTTCAAATTATGCCCCTGGGGTCAAAACTGGCCACGCCCCGGGGGTCACATGGTTTATACAGAATATTTAGCAAAATGACTTTAAAAATCTTCTCCTCTGAAACCACAAGGCCCAGAGGTTTCATATTTGGTATGTAACATCATCAAGTGGTCCTCTACAAAGATTGTTCAAATTATGCCCCAGGGGTCAAAACTAGCCACGCCCAGGGGGTCACATGGTTTATATAAACTTATATAGCAAAATGTTTTTTAAAATCTTCTCTGAAACGGCAAGGCCCAGAGGTTTCTTATTTGGTATGTAGCATCATATACTGTAAACGTATATAAATTTGTCGGTATGAAATTTTGTGGTTTCTTTAAAACGACAATAGACCCTTTTCACATTCCCATTATCGAGTACTGTAGGAGTTGTCTCCCTTGATAAAGCGAATCGAGAACGAGGCTGACTATGTATTGGCTGTAATTGTCCATAAAGGAAAGTAATGTTAAGTGTTGAAAATGTCGAATAACATTATAAAATGTTGTTTGTTGTTTCATTAAACTTGTCTCTGTTTTATTCACTACATTATGTATTCGTGGATATGTTTCAAATACTTAAATTATAATGCAAATCATGTAACAATCACAACATAGCCAAATCTGCTAACAAAGCTATGTTTGACATCATGATAATGTTACTTCATATTCAGATCTGAATTTTTAATGATTGAAATAAGTATATAATTGATGCAGCTTGCATAATTAATTATTAATTAATTAATTAATATATACATAACAGAAGCAGCTCGTTTATTCCGGATTCAGTGTCGGCTGGGGTAATTATATAACAGCTTGTGAGTTACAAATCACATTATTATTATTGCTATTATTATTATTATTATTATTATTATTATTATGCAGTATGAGCAAGAAATTGATATCCTGGAGTATGCATTTTAGTTCATTGGAGTGCAACAACTTTTGAATTCTACCGAGTTAACCAGAATTGATCAAAGACGTTTTTTCTTTGTACTCTCTAATGATAGAGAACCAAAACAAACGAAAATATGACTGAGAAATAAAACATCATTATTTAATATCGGCACGTTAAAAAGCAGTGTTAATTATCGTTATATGTCTTCAGACTTTGTGTACAAACATAATATACATTCCATTTATAAACTATAATAAGTTCAAGCAATTGATCAGGATAATTGCGAATAAAATTAAATGTTTGTCTTAAATAAAGTTATTTTTTATGTAAATGATAGTTATTTCACTTGTTATTCAGTAGATCCGTGAAGTCAGTGGCATAGCTGCCGAGACTATTACCGATGTATTACTTAACTAATTGGTATGCACTTTGATTACGTAATTGTGCCACACGTTACTTTATTATTAGGACCTATATGTACACATTCTGGTTACATAATGATGGTCATGTGTTTATACAAGATTATGATCTTATAATTGATCGGACCAGGTTTAAACAATACGAAGTCTGTCAGTCTCAGAGAAAGTGCCTAAGTCTAATTCCATTTTTTCCCCCTTTTTAGCGACTATATAGTAATTAAACTGACACTCTCTTATCATATATCAACATTATGAAACATGCCATTTTCTGTTTATTAAGTAGTAAACAAAGTGAATATTTATTGCATTTTAAATATAATAAACTGTAAATGACCGCTATGCAACCAGTATTAACCACTATCGATACATCGCTAGCCTCGTTTTCAATTCGCTGATAAAAAATTGTGTCGTGATAATCGCTAAAAATGGGAATGTGAAACTCGTCTATTTCGTGGATTTCAAATTTAAAAAAACAAACATCCACCAGGGTTTGCATTAAGGGAAGTTTAGGAGTAATTACTCCCAGTTTTGTCACAGGACTTCCAAAATTGCAACCATGGAAGTTTCAGGACTTCCAAAATTGCAGCCATGGAGGTTTCATCATTTAAGGATGAACAAGTTAGAAACAACTTTAAGTGGTTCATCTCAATGTATACCTCTTTAACTGAATAAATTGGCATATAATAAACACCTGATGAACAAGCAATGACCTTAAACAAACCTTGAATTTTATACTTTATTACATTTCTGAAATGCTCAGGACTAGGAGGCTAGGAAGTTCAAACTTCCAGATTTCAAAAGTTCATGAAAGCCCTGCATCCACAGTTTGACATCACTACTCTGTAAACTTGCAAGTCCGTCAATAAGTCTGGATTATGTAATCATGGTCACCAAAATATGTAATTAGAGATGTAATGGCAGTTTTTGATCATGTACCAATTGAATCATTTGTTTGGCCCCAGCTAGACCGTCAGCCAGCAATAAAATCAATACACATGCAGACAAATCCCATGATTTTCCTGTAAAGAATATTGCTAATTAAACTGGCTGAAACCGGTTATTGTCTACATCAAGACCTGTCAAAAGGGGATTAGGCAGTCCCCAGTGATTTCACGCTTCAACGCATTTACCCAGACACTACCATATATATCATGGAAGTACCAGTTCTCGAACCTCTAAGGATGTACCCTGGCCTGTAGACTTTGTTGCAAAAGCATTCTTGAAAACAACATTATAGATCACTATTTCAATCTCTGGTGCACATTTTTATGCATTAATAGTGACACAGATTCTGTATGTTTTAGAAAATTTACACCATATTATGTCGCCACCCTGCTATTTCAACTGTCATGGCGGCCTAAAAATAACTGACCTATTCTCGAACCCACAGCTATCAATAACGAACACATGGTGTATCACATGATCATCACTTGTTTTTCCGATGCAGCCGATAGGGGAACTCAAAGGGGAGTTTTTCTTTCAGAAAAATACTTTTAATTTAAGAAATATGTACATTGATTTGAAATGCATAAAAAGTCATAGAGTTTGTAATAAAATTGTTTAACAGAACTAAATTATGATAGTAAATAAAAGTTTTTGATGCATATTTCCGATAATTTTGCGACGATTGTACAGATTGTTTACCGTAGCACCGGTACACATAATCGGATGACGTCTTACACACTTTGCTTACATGTAAATAGCGCACGAACAAAAGGTTCGAAAATAGGTACATACACGATACCTACTTAAAAGAGTATATAATTGGCATTTTTAAGATTGTGTTATGAACTTATTCTAACTGGACTGAAGAACTGCGTATTATAGGAAATACTTTTCAGGAATGTATTTCTGCTGACGATTGTTGTTATGTATACCTCTCTCCAAATGGTGATTGATGAACTTTAGGTTAAAAATATGCGTTTGGTTTGATGCGTTATGTGTTTTGTTAAAATACTTTAGATTTTCTTAACAATGGATTAAGTTGGATGAAAAAATATTTGTATGTGGTAAATATTTAATTTATGATTCATTATTGCACACGCGATATGCTCTTTACATAGATGTCTTAATTGCTCATAGTCATCTTAAGAAGTGGACTTGCTGGTTGGTATCAATGCGTCATTTATTCTTCGGCACTTGAATTCGTGGGTTTGTCTATCCACGAAAATTAGTGTCCCATGAATAATAATGACTTTACAGTAGTAGTCCTCTACAAAGATTGTTCAAATTATGCTCCTGGGATCAAATCTGGTGGCACCCTGAGGGGTCACATGCTTTATATAGACTTAAATAGCAAAGTTACTTTAAAGCTGGTAATGCCCCGGGGGTCACATGGTTTATATCAACTTTATTTGCAAAATGTCTTTAAAAATCTTCTCCTGTGAAACCGCAAGGCTCAGAGGTTTCGTATTTGGTATGTAACATCCTCAAGTGTTCCTCTACAAAAGATTGTTAAAATTATGCCCCATGGGTCAAAACTGACCACACCCCAGGGGTCACAAGGTTTATATAGACTTAAATAGCAAAATGACTTTAAAAATCTTCTCCTCTGAAACCGCAAGGCCTAGAGGTTTCATATTTGGTATGTAAACATCCGTATAGTGGTATTCTACAAATGTAGGTCAGTCCGACGCTCCCCCCCCCCCGGGGGGGAAAATATTGATAGGTGCATTACTGTAGTAAAACTGTATGTTAAGGGAAAGATCTAGAGCAAAATGCTGCACCCTGCTCCTTTCTGGTTTCCCCCTTCTGCCCCTCAATACAGAGTTTCAGCCAGTAATTGTTACCAGAATAAAATTACCAGACATTTGGCCAGTTAATATGTATTCCCGAACTTCATAGAGACTGCAATAATATTAAGTCAATCTGCTTAGATACTTAGATTGGAATGTTGGTGGGATTGAAAGATTATTTTGCCACCTGTCCACCGCTCACTATGGAGAATTATTTGTTTCCAGAAAAGATAATGTTGATAATAATACATTTCAGTTGATGGTGGGCACAGAGCTGTGATATTCGACAGATTCCGCGGTGTTCAAGAGACAGTGGTAGGAGAAGGCACACATTTCCTCATTCCTTGGGTTCAGAAACCCATTATTTTTGACATCCGGGCACGTCCAAGAAATATACCTGTTGCTACTGGCAGCAAAGGTAGAATAAAAGAGTTCGAACCAGTATTTTTATTACAGTAGCGGGTAGACCATTCAAACATATACTGGTAAAATTGGTTGTGTTTTTAAAAACAGACCTGTCAGTATTCATTTATACAATTAAATACCATTTTCTGTCAAAATGATTATAATTTCAAAAACTTATTTGGTAGTATCCTTTGGAAACGTCATAATTACGAAGCTGATCAGTTGACTAATGAAGCCTTAAGTTTGTTGTGTTTGATGTACTGATATTTTAGTACCGTGCTATGTTACAGATCTGCAGACTGTATCCATCACGTTGAGAATATTGTACAGGCCAAAGCAGGAGGCACTGCCAGCTATTTACACAAACCTGGGCATAGATTACGATGAAAGAGTACTGCCATCTATTACTACAGAAGTTTTGAAAGCAGTTGTGGTATGTTGTTGAAGAAATATTATAGCTTTTTGTCATGTATTTGGGAATCAACGGTTTAGTTTCTTCTTGTGATTTTGTTGAAATTTCATCAGGAATGCTGGGGATTTGTGTTTTCATAGCAAATGTATTATAATAGAAGGTTTAGATATTTGAAATATTACACATTGTAAAAATGTTTTTAAGCTCATTGCCACAAATTATGTCCCATAGGCCTTTCCTTCTCATACAGCGTTAAAAAGTTAGTCGTTTTGAATTAAAATAAAAGGCTTGTTATCGCTACAAAAACCAAGTAAACAAAAAATACTATTTTTAGCAACTTGGAACTGTTCATGTTATAGGTGTTGTCTCAAAATGTTTCTTTTTTTCTCCCATTATTAGTGTGAACATTATGCTCCTATGTCTTAAGTTATTTAGGGTTATATTAGTTACAGTGTGCTTACTTTTCCAGGCACAGTTTGATGCTGCTGAAATGATCACACAGAGAGAGGTTGTGTCACACACAGTTCGTGAGGCCCTCAGTAGCAGAGCAGATGCCTTCAGCATTCTCTTGGATGATATCTCTTTGGTGAGAAATGATGAAGTAAATCGCAGCAAATGTTAAGTACAAAATGGCAATCGGTTGTCACTTGTTGCAGTTCTAGCCTGGCAATAGTGATAAAAACATTCTGTCTTCTCCAGTTCCTCTGAACAGTGTTCCTATTGCTCAACATAATTGGGGGCTCAGTAAACCCTCTGTTTACCCCCTCATCAAGGAAATTGTAAACAGAATGTAAATGTTAATGGGTTTTTCATAAAGATTGCGGTTATAATTGCTAAACATAGCCACTACTAGGGGTCATCACATTGTGATATGCCGTAGTATTGACGCTTACAGTTACTGCAATGCTTGTCATTGTAGACCCACCTGACGTTCGGTACAGAGTTCACGAGTGCCGTTGAGCAGAAGCAGGTTGCACAACAGGAGGCGGAGAGGGCACGATACCTTGTAGAGCGGGTAGGTAACACCTGATATCTCAGGCTGTGAAACAGCTTATATTTCAGACTATGTAACACCTTACATTTCAGGCTGTGTTACTCCCGAAATTGCAGTCTGTGTAGCACCTTATATTTCGGCTATGTAACTTCTTATGTTTGAGGCTATGTAACTCCTGAAATATCAGTTTATGTAACACCTAATATTTCAGGCCGTGTAACTCCTTATATTTGAGGCTATGTAACTCCTGAAATATCAGTTTATGTAACACCTTATATTTCAGGCTGTGTAAATCGTTATATTTCAGGCTTTGTAAATCCTGAAATATCATTTGATGTAACACCTTATATTTCAGGCCGTGTAACTCCTGAAATATCAGTTTATGTAACACCATATATTTCAGGCTGTGTACCGGTAACTCCTGAAATATTAGTTTATGTAACACCATATATTTCAGGCTGTGTACCGGTAACTCCTGAAATATCAGTTTATGTAACACCATATATTTACGCAGGGCTCACACTGCCATTCTCCAATTTAGCCAATGGATACAAATTTGAACATTTGGCTAAAGAAATTTCTATTTGGCTACAACTTTTTCTTAATTAAAACCTAAACATTTGTCAAATGTTAGCATGTTTTCAGCAAAATTTGGCTAAAGAATATTTTCAGCTAGGGGGAGCCTTGTTTAGGCTATCCAACGCCTTGTATTTCAGGCTATGTACATGTAGAATCTACATTCTCTGTAGTGTGTGTCGGTATATTGTAAGGAATGGCAGTATTCTCCCCTGAAGTGTTTATGAAGTCAGCAGATTTGTGTCGTGTTCTGTATACACAATATTTGGCTGACTACAATGTCTGGAGGCAAAAGGGGACATGATTTTTATTACAGATTTTGCTATTACTTGGCATGAAATCCTGTTTATTCATAATTCTGAAAAAATTAATAGTTACATCATCATATACATCACAATTTAAAAATACAATAGGGTTGCAACAGTTATTACAATATGGAATAAATTGTATTGCAATATATTTCCGTAAACATTACTCATATTGCAATAATAATAAATATGTTGTAAAACATAAAATATAACTGGTGACAAAGCATTTATGATACTTGGACAACTAAAAGAATTAAATCAAGTAACATACAAAATTTATGTCATTTAATCAGAAAGAAAATCAAAATGCCAATTTGATCCAGGTCCATCTAGCCCATTTTAATGTTACAATAGATATATAAGAAGGCGTGTTTACTTGTTTTAGTGGACAGATTGTATAGAATTGGGCACAAAGACTGCATTTACCCGTAAAAATATTGAGATAAAAGCTGCGGCAAGTAGTACAATGAGGAAAACACATATTGCAATACAATACAATATATAGAGGATATATGTTTGTTTTCGGTGTGATAACGCGTGATCTCATCACCGGAAAGGGAGACAATTAATATTTTCACGAGCGCTTGCGCGCGTGAAAATTTGTAAATTGTCTCACTTTCCGGTGATGATATCACGCGTTATCACACCGAAAACAAACAAATTTTCTTTTTATCTTATGCTTTATTAACCTTTGTTTTACATTTTATTGGAAAATATTGCGGGAATCATAACGTCATGACGTCAAAATAATGATGTCATTTCACAGTTTTGAGCCTGGCATCAATGACAGTACGTTTAATTTACTGTATTAAATCGGTACCCAAAAAATAGTCCCTCACTGTGAGTGATGTAGGGATATATCTCACTGATATTTTTCTATATTTCACTTCTTAGCATTAAATAAATTGGTATAATGTTGCAGTCCTGTATAACAATATTAATAATTATGAAATGTAATATTTTCCAAAAGTTTTACATTTCACTCTAAATGCCATTTCAGGAAGAACAAATGAAAAATGCAGCCATCATCCGAGCTGAGGGTGAATCGGAGGCTGCCAACATGGTTGCCAAGGCGATAGGGGAGAGCGGAGAGGGCCTCGTGGAGTTGAGAAAGATTGAGGCAGCGGAAGATATCGCCCATCAGTTGTCACAGTCGAAAAACGTCGTGTATCTTCCGGCTGGGCAGCAGACATTGCTAGCATTGCCGCAATAGAGACGCTGAGAAATCAATCTACAGGAACTGTGTTACATAGACAGGATCGTAACATTTGTTACAAGAACTTGATCGTATCGTTCGTTACAAGCACTGAATCCTATGATAGTATCATTCATACCGGATTTTATCATTCGTTTGCTATTATGTTGATTCTTTCCTGTTTACATTTTTTGCTATGATGTTCATAGTGTAACAGAGAGCTTTTTATACTTGAAAGTCTATGTATCATATTTGGTGAAAATTAAGTGTCTTCTTTTCAAAAACCGTGCATGAGCTGTGTACTATATAGAGGTTTACGTTAAAAAAATTTATAATGAAGATCCAACATAAAACAATTCTAAGATGTGTTGTTACTATATCGAATTTATATGAATAAAAGTTATAATGAAGATCCAACATAAAACAATTCTAAGGTGTGTTGTTACTATATCGAATTTATATGAATAAAAGTTACAATGAAAATCCAACATAAAACAATTCTAAGATGTGTTGTTACTATATCGAATTTATATGAATAAAAGTTATAATGAAGATCCAACATAAAACAATTCTAAGGTGTGTTGTTACTATATCGAATTTATATGAATAAAAGTTACATTGAAGATCCAACATAAAACAATTCGAGAATGTGGTGTTCTCAATGAAGATGTTAATGCTTACACTGTATACAAAAATATGTTGTTTGGGATATTCAGCCTAATAAATGATTAACAATTTATCATTTGGATTTGTTTTTTTTGTTCATATATCGCAATGGCATCTAATCCATGGCAAATAAGTCAGTAGATTCCTTCATATGTTGCATTTGGCAAAATGTTACTAGCTACGGCCTCCCCCCATCTATTGGTTTGCAATAGCGATTGGTCCAAACACCACATTATTTTTGGCATCCTTAGTCCAACAGATTTCATCCCATCTTCACCAAACTTGATGAAAATGTTTGTGGGCGTAAAATCTGTACCAGGTTCAATAATAGCCCCAGGCATTTTCGAGTTACACTCATTTATTTAAAATCGACCTTTTTAGCCTTGTCCAACAACTGTTCTTATTTGATCTTCACCAATCCTGATGTAAATGTTCATGGCTACGATATCGCGACCAAATTTGATAACCAGCCAAATTTTCGTAGATACTTGGGGAGTTACGTGCAGTCCTTGAATTCTTTAATTTTCAACATCGTCATTGTAACCTCTAGGTTTAACAGGTTTTATCCATGGTTTTCATCAAATATGACACAAAATGTTCATAAACGCAGCAAATTTCCTCCACCGTGAAGTGAGTTGTGTGAGTTGTATTACTCTATGGGAACTTGAACCATGGCTGTATGTGTATCTACTTTGCATTTATTACTAGTATATGGTCATTTAAGATTGGAATAACACTTCTTTACAATGAGTATACAGATTGCAGTGGACCTTGAGTTGGCCTGCCTGTTACAAAAACATCTCGTGTTAATAATATCTTTAGCTATTGAAACGGAATGGTAGAACTATGATCTGTGATGTTAAGATATAGAAGGTTCAGCAAAAGATGACTGTCATCATCTGCATTTATTTACAGACAACGTTTGCGAGTACTGCCGAGTAGCAATGTTAGTTTCCATAGGGGTGTAACATAAAGGCAGTCAAAATATTACTTCATATTGGGAACATACTAATGTAAAAAAGAAAGTTATTCACTAAAAAATTTGAATATACATTTGTCATCAACTTTAATATCAGGTGCAACGTTGCCCATAACTCTGCTTTTTATTTTGACACAGTTATGCCCCTTTGTCACATAGATTTTCAGGTTAAAGCCTCAAAAGTATTAAAAACTTCAAAACTTATTGTTTTGAAACTTGGAATATACATTTGTCATCAACTACATCATCACATGCCACAATCCACATAACTGTTTTGTATTTGCACAGCGTTTTATCCCATCCTCACATAGATTTTCATGTTAATTTGTTATTCAAAAGTCTTGTTACTTCAAAAGTACAAAAGTTATTCACTTGAAACCTGGATTATACTTTTGTCATCTAGTCTAGCATCAGGTGCAACAACCCCTATAACTCTGTTTTTTGACAGTAATGGGCCTTTTTCACATAGAAATTCAGTTTAAATCTTTTATTCAAAAGTCTCATACTTTCATAACTATAATATAAGGTATTCACTTGAAACTTGGAATACATCTTTGTTATCAACTCCAGAATCAGGTGCAACAATCCCCATAACTGTGTTTCGTATTTTGACACAGTTATGCCTCCTTTTCACTCAATTTTAGGTTAAAGTTTTAATTTCAGGTGTTATAATTTCAAGTACAGCATCAGGTGCAACAATGCCCATACCTCTGATTTGTATTTTGACACAGTTCTGCCTCATTTTCACAGAGATTTTAGGTTAAAGTTTTAATTTCAAGTCTTATATTTTCAGAACTGCGTAAGGTATTCACTTGAAACTTGGAATATATCTGTGTCATTAACTACAGCATCGGGTGCAACAATCCCCATAACTCTGTTGTTATTTTTTTGACACACTTATGCCCCTTTTTCACATAATAGTTTAAAATTTTTAGGTTCAAAAGCCTTTTAACTTCAAAACTACTTGGAGTATAACATTGTCATCGTCTTTGGCATCTGATGAAATAATTGCCATAACTCAGCTTTGAATTTTGACACAAATGCACCAACCGAAATGCTCCAAACAGTCGAGTGCGCTGTCCTCTGACATCTCTTTGTTTTTTTTGCGTAGTATACAGTTTTGTGGGCTCCTTTTAAGCTCACCTGAGCATAAAGTGCTCTAGGGTGAGCTTTTGTGGTCAGTCACCGTCTGGCGTTGTCTGACGTCGTCGTCAACAATTTACATAAAACATCTTATTTTAAACCGCTAGGTGGAAATTTTCCAAACTTTGTACAAATGTTTTCCTTTGGTGGTCCTTTATACATTTCTTCAAATCGTTTCGATTCATTTAAATACATGGCCGCCACCAGGAGGGGTAGTTTCCCTTTCACGGCTTGATTGAAACTAAGAAAAAACACTTATGGGATTGAAAATAATTTCAGAGCAATGTCCCTCGGTGATCCTCTACGAATTTCCTTCAAATCAATGTGATTCGTTAAAAAAACATGATCCCATGGGACAGGGCAGTTTTCTGTATATGGCTATATTGAAAAGTTTTAACAATCTTCATCTCTGAAACCACTTGCGGAATATGGAAATAATTTCAAGGAAATGTTCCTTGGGTGTTGACAGCCAGATTCCTTCAAATAATTTCAATTTGTTAGAAAACATAACCACCAGGGGGAAGGGCTGCACTTTGAAAGTTTTTTGTTTGTTTGAACTACTGCATGGCTGGATTTCAAATGTTTTTAAAGAAATTTTCATTCAGTGTTTTTACAGAAATGTGCCTTGAGTGAACGTTTGCAAATGTTGTCGAACAACCGTCGATACACCCCTTTAAAACTAGTTTTCATTTACATTACACGCATACAAATTAAATGGAATTGATTACACCTATATCAGAGAATATGTACGTGACTTCTTCATTATGTACGTGTTATCCTATATCGTAAAAAGAGATATTTGTAAAACATGTATGACCCCGATTGGCAGCCAAGTCGTGAATATGTGCAATTGTTGAGAATTTTTTTTTAATATTGTATGTGCACATTAACACATGGGAAGGAAATTAAAGTTGATGCTTTAGAAAGTAAATATAAAGCTGAAAGAATTTATGTTTTCAGTCTATTATATAAGGATACCTGTTTTCTGTTTGATTTAAACATCAAATAGGCCTACACATCTCCAGATATCATGCGGAAACATAATGGTATACGGAAAAAAGCAACAGTTTTTATGTTACAAGCCCTTGACCTCTGACCTGTTGACCTCAACATTGATAGGCGTCTTCCTTTCCTCCCGAGTAACCAGCATACCAACTTGGATGCTCGTAGGTCAAAGCGTATTCTACATATCATGCGGAAATTAAATAGTATACAGAGGAAACAGTTTTCATGTTCCAAGCCTCTGTCACCTTGACCTTTGACCTGTTGACCTCAAAATTGATAGGCGTCTTCCTTTCCTCCCAAGTAACCAGCATACCAACTTAAATGATCGTAGGTCAAAGCGTTCTCTAGATATCATGTGGAAACGAATTTCATGTTACAAGCCCCTGTGACCTTGACCTTTGACCTGTTGACCTCAAAATCAATAGGCGTCTTCCTTTCCACCCAAGTAACCAGCATACCAACTTAAATGATTATAGGTCAAAGCGTTCTCTAGATATCGTGTGAAAACGAAATGGTCTACGGACAGACCGATCGACCATCCGACCGACCGACAGGTGCAAAGCAATATACCCCCACTTCTTCGAAATGGGGGGGGGGGGGGGCATAATAATTGAGCAGAAACCGTTTTTGTATTTTTAGTGACCTTGACCTTGATCTCACCCGCCCCATATGCAATCCCAAGCGTGGTCTAGATACAAGGTATATATGTATGAAGTTTCATTCAAATATCTTGATGCATTTTAAAGTTATTGAGTGGAAACCATTTTTCTATTTTTAGTAATGGAGACCTTAACCTCACCAACCCTATATCTATATATGCAATCCCAAGCGAGGTCAATATATGGTATCTATGTATGAAGTTTCATTAAAATATCTCGATGCGTTCTCAAGTTATTGAGCGGAAACCGTTCTATTTTTAGTTATGGAGACCTTGACCTTGACCCCACCCACCCCATACGAAATCTCAAGAGAGGACTCAATATAGGGTATCTATGAATGAAGTTTTATTGTTTTACCCTTGTCCGTCCGTCCTGTCCGTACCGTCCGTCCGTTGGGTTTTTGTGTCGCGCGTAACTCAAGAAGTTTAATGCTACAGTGATGAAACTTTATTAGCGTGTGAATTTGTGCACCTGGGTATTTTGGTGCAGATTTGTCATTGATCAGCCGAGTTATGGCCCTTTCATTAACAAAATTGGATATTTTGACTTGTGTTTCATGTAGCTGAAAAAGTATAACTGCTAGAGTGATGAAACTTTCTAAACATATTCATCACCATGTTAACTTGTGCCCCTGGGTATTTTCGGTGCAGATTTGTCAAATATCATCTGAGTTATGGCCCTTTTTTTATAGCAAACTTTGACATGTACAGTATATAAACTTGTGCACCTGGGTATAGTATTAATTGCATAGGGCTTTGTGACAACCAGCGGAATGTGGGGGCATCCGTGTCCTTTGGACACATGTCGAGGTTTCTATGTTTTGTTGGTGTTTTTTTCTTTCATTGAAAAAAAAATAAAAATACACAGATTCTGAAAAAGTGCACTTACAACTGGCCTAACCTATTTTAAGACGTTCGCAACAATTTTTTCCAAGACATATTTTCTTAAAAATGTGCGCAAACATGTGTCAATGTATCCTAAAACTAAAACAGTCTTTAAAATAGGAGTCACCGTCCTCGTTCCGGAAATATCGGGGTTTAAATACGGTACCTGTCGAAGCCCTTTTTTTCAGTTTGTGTGACTAGCAATGTTCAGTGATATAAAGCGTTCATATTCAAACATGGACGGATATTGTTTAATGCATCTTTGTTTAATGTTTCGTTTGGCAATATACACATGCAGGTTAATGAGAAAACGCGCTTTATCTATAGCTACCATTTGAAAAATGACTTAATGGACGCTTAATGACGTTAATTATGCATTTAATATGCCTTTGAAAACATCAATAAAGAACCAAATCTTTTGTTCCAAACGATAGGTTTTGTTAAAAATTCCATATGCATGTGTCATTGTGTACTGAAACTAAAACAGTGTTAAAAAAAGGGGTCACCAGCCTTTTCCCGGAAATATTGGGTTTTGAATACGGTACCTGTCGAAGCCCCTTTTTTCAGTTTGGATTTTTTTATCGATGTTTTATGTCTATAGGGGAGCTTTTTTTCAAACAAGGTTATGGTTCTACCAACTGACATGTTTTCACATGTCTTGTTTGGTGTATTTTGGTAATTAAAAAAAACGCTTTACCTACAATTACTGTTAAAATTATGAATTTGACTGGACATTGAAGTAGGTCAAATGGCAATCCCATTAAAATAAAATCCTAAAATTGTTAGGATCTGAAGACACCGTATAAGTAAGTAAGTAATTTTTTTATTACCGTGACATGTGCATACGACTGAGTAAAAAAGCATATACAAAGCAAAAATGTAAACTGAGCACCCGGCCCAGTGGACCTATTTGTCACCATCAATAAATATGTGATTAAATTTCGTTCCGTATAAATATTTACAAAATACTTTATCATAAGCATGGTATGGGCAAGAATGAATATAAAAATAGATATTGATACAAACAAATATTCATATATCACTATGAAATAATGGGATAATAACAAGTATGATTTATCAGTAAATGGTATTTCGCCTATGTAAATACGCTTTCACAATGAATTTGGCTGTTATCCTGGGGTGCAATGTTAATAACATTTTTAGTGTTTCCTCACAGTTATCTGTTGACAGTAACTCTACAGTGTTACTGATAGTGCTGGTCCTAATGTCATCGTACAGAGAGCACTCTAGCAAGAAGTGTGATTCACTTTCAACTGTTTCAGAGTCACAAAATCGACATAGCCTGTCTTCGGGGGATTCACCTATGTATCGTCCCGTTTCAATGCGTAACGGAAGTATTCCCACTTGGAACTAAAATAGAACAGATCTTTCGTATTTAGATAGATTCAATTTGACATACTCTTCGCATTTAAATTCGCTCTTAAATGTTCTATATGTCCTGAGCTTTGGTGCCGCTTGTATATCACCGGACCATATTGCTGCGTAGTAACTACGTATGCGCGCTTCGGTGTCTTTGAGGTTAACTTTTACTTTGTTTGTGAAATGATCGTTGAGTCCCAACGTGCACATTCTAGTTTTAACCTCACTTGGCCAATTATTGTCACACTCAATATCATGCAGGAATACTTTCTTCGTGAGTCTTGTGTCGTGCATGATGATAAGCCTATTCCAGAACCTCAGGGCACACTGCCACCGCCTGTAGACACTTGGTATCCAGCCCGTGTCACCGTGGATCGCTAGCGTAGGGGCGAACCTGTGGACGCCCAGGAAGTAGCGGAGTGCTTTGTTCTGTATGTTGTCAATGCACTGAAACTGCTTTAGTCCCCAAACTGCAGCATTATAGTCCAGTATCGGTGTAACACAACTTTAAAAAGTTTCTCAAATGCCCGAAATCCGAATTCTTTCAAATTATGGATTTTGCTGATGATCGCTCCGAGCGCCCGTCCACCGCCCTTCGCAAGTGACTCCGCGTTAAATGTGTAATTGTTCTTTTCATGAAAAATCACTCCAAGATACTTATATTGTTCTACAGTCTTTAGGGTGTTTTCTCCAACTTTAAACACAAAGTCAGACCGGGGTATGCGTCCTCGCCGGAAGTGTATACACTTAGATTTCGATGTATTGATCAGGACCCTCCAGCGCTTACACCAGCTATGGACTGTATCCAGCATCGCCTGCAGTTTATGTTCCGCGTCCGCCACGAGCACAATGTCGTCTGCGTATAGGAGGAGTGATATCCGAACCTCGGCCATGCTAATACCAAGGTCGAGGTCATTTATTTCACCGATGAGGTCGTTAGCGAATATCGAGAACACAGTCGTCGACAGACTGCAGCCCTGTTTGACCCCAGTTTTGCAATCGAACCAGTCCGTTAGCTTGTTATTTATTCTCACACTTGCATACGAGCTTGCGCAAATGTTTTTAATTGAATTGTACATTTTACCATCAATCTTAAATAACAATAGTTTATAAAGTAGCATATCCCTGTCGATATAATCAATGCACTTTTTCAAGTCTATGCTCGCGGTGAAGACATTTGCATTGTTTTTAATGATGCTGTCCAATGTAAATATGTGCTCCTCACAGGACCGCTTCGGCCTAAACCCATTTTGTTCTTCTCCCAAAACCGAATTAGACTCTAGATGTGACGAAAGCCTCGTATTTATCAATGATGTGTATAATTTACTAACGCATGACAATAGACTTAACCCCTATAGTTCAAGGGGATACGTTTGTCCGAATTTGAGTCCTTCAGTATGGGGCAAATAATGGCTTGCCGCCACAAAGCGGGGATAATATCAGTGTCCAGAACAAGTTGGAAAAGTGCCTTTAAACTGTCAATTACCGGAGGCTGTTTTAGCACGTCGTATGGTATGTTGTCAATGCCACATGCTGACCCTGATTTAGCTTTCATTATCTAGAAAGTTCAACAATAGATATGTTCTTATTCAGTGTTTCATTAGATTCATATAAGGGGTCATCCATTTGTATTTCAATTAACTGTTTATGTAGCTTACACCTGTCGAAATGAGTTTCATCAAAGTCATTATTGTCATCGCAATTGTACAAGTTTTCGAAATCTGATTTCCAGCGTTCAAACACCGTGTTCTCGTCTGTGATTATGCTGCCGTGATGGTCAACAATTTCCACAGGAATTGACCTGTCTTTTCGGGGTCCCAAATATTGGATTTTCCGCCAGAATTCTGTGGGGTTGCTCGCCGTAAATTCCTCTATTTCGATTGCACGGGCGTATCTGTATGCCCTTTCTGTCCTGCGTAGGGTTTTATCGAAAACATTTCTTGAGCGGACGTAGTCGTCACGTAGCGTTCGTTTTCTGCGAGAGTCTTTACATTTTAGGAACTGTTTCTCTCTATCCCTCATTTCCTTACATAGACCAGTTAATTCATCTTTCCAATACGGCTTCTTATTTTTAAATCTTTTCGTCGATCTTTTTGTTGCGTTATATATTGGAATTTTGTCGCACATTTCGTTTAAAATAACCGTGCACAAATTGTCATATATAGTGTCTATTTCCGCCTGTGTCTCTCGACAAGATAGTATCGAATTGATAATGTTTAACAACGCTGTCTTGTGAGATCATTTTCCATGAAGTCCGTCTGGATTTGTCTCAGTTTAAACCGCTTATTACTGTAATTGTCATTGCTAGTTGATCCGCTGTAATCCGATGGCTCGCTATGACCTATATCTATCTGTGTCACTAGGACTGAGTGATCGGGGAGGCGTGATCGGTTACCCAGGAGTCCGTGTAATCGGTGTTCCTCCACAATGTCCTGCATCGTAATTACGTCAAAGGAGGTGCATAAACTCAGCATATCCTGTGGAATGCATAAGTAGTCAACGACCGATCTGCCTCTTCCAGAAATACATGTGAAATTATCGTTAGCGAATCGACCATTTAACACACAAAAACGGGATTCATTTAGAAATTCAATGAACGTATGGCCGTGTTGATTAGTGCTCGTATCAATTATTTTACGGTCCCGTATCCCGTCACAGTCCCGAAGAAAATCTGACAATGATCCTATTCTGGCGTTAAAGACCGCACCAATAGACATTGCATCACAGTTACTGAATATATATATCTTTGATAAGAGGTGGGCAAAATGCCCTTGTCCATCACGACCTCTGGTTGACGACTCCGGGGGTATGTAGTACGAAAGAACTATAAATTCAAATTCAGACTCTTTATCTGTAAGTTTAATAGCAAAAATTCCATCGTATGTTTTATCTGCGATGTCTATGTTAAACTTATCACATATCCATTGTTTAATCAATATTCCAACTCTCCCTGAGGCTTTTGGGGCATTACGATGAATTTCCGGTCTATTAAATCCGTACCATAAATATCCATCTAATTCAATATTGTTTTGGTCTGATAAATGGGTTTCACAAATTGTAAAAATATCAGCGTAAATTGCGCGTAGTTTCCCAACTCTAAGTGCATTATTCTCTTTGGTCCATCCACAAACGTTAAGGTGCGCGATTTTCAACGTACCAATCGGACGGGGGGCATCCTAGTGACGCCCTTCCGTTTGCTGATGAGGCCTGCTGGTTTGGTGCTGAAGTCCATCGGCGCGTTGTTGCTGTCCTCCGTGGCGCTGCTGAGGTCCATCTGTGCGCTCCCGCGGCCCTCCGTTTTGCTGCTCCCCGTGTCCCTCCCGTGGAGGTCGCTCCTGTATGCGACCACAATCCACATAACTGTTTTGTATTTGCACAGCGTTATATCCCATCCTCACATAGATTTTTATGTTAATTTGTTATTCGAAAGTCTTATTACTTCAAAAGTACAAAAGTTATTCACTTGAAACCTGGATTATACTTTTGTCATCTAGTCTAGCATCAGGTGCAACAACCCCTATAACTCTGTTTTTTGACAGTAATGGGCCTTTTTCACATAGAAATTCAGTTTAAAGCTTTTATTCAAAAGTCTCATACTTTCTTAACTATAATATAAGGTATTCACTTGAAACTTGGAATACATCTTTGTTATCAACTCCAGAATCAGGTGCAACAATCCCCATAACTGTGTTTCGTATTTTGACACAGTTTTGCCTCCTTTTCACTCAATTTTAGGTTAAAGTTTTAATTTCAAGTGTTATAATTTCAAGTACAGCATCAGGTGCAACAATCCCCATACCTCTGATTTGTATTTTGACACAGTTCTGCCTCATTTTCACAGAGATTTTAGGTTAAAGTTTTAATTTCAAGTCTTATATTTTCAGAACTGCGTAAGGTATTCACTTGAAACTTGAAATATATCTGTGTCATTAACTACTGCATCGGGTGCAACAATCCCCATAACTCTGTTGTTGTTTTTTTGACACACTTATGCCCCTTTTTCACATAATAGTTTAAAATTTTTAGGTTCAAAAGCCTTTTAACTTCAAAACTACTTGGAGTATAACATTGTCATCGTCTTTGGCATCTGATGAAATAATTGCCATAACTCAGCTTTGAATTTTGACAGATTTATGCCCCTTCTACTTAACACAAATGCATCAACCGAAATACTCCAAACAGTCAAGTGCGCTGTCCTCTGACATCTCTTTGTTTTTTTTTGCGTAGTATACAGTTTTGTGGGCTCCTTTTAAGCTCACCTGAGCATAAAGTGCTCTAGGGTGAGCTTTTGTGGTCAGTCACCGTCTGGCGTTGTCTGACGTCGTCGTCAACAATTTACTTAAAACATTTTATTTTAAACCGCTAGGTGGAAATTTTCCAAACTTTGTACAAATGTTTTCCTTTGGTGGTCCTTTATAAATTTCTTCTAATCGTTTCGATTCATTTAAATACATGGCCGCCACCAGGAGGGGTAGTTTCCTTTTCACGGCTTGCTTGAAAACAAAATAAAAACACTTATGGGATTTGAAAATAACTTAAGAGCAATGTCCCTCGGTGATCCTCTACGAATTTCCTTCAAATCAATGTGATTCGTTAAAAAAACATGATCCCATGGGACAGGGCAGTTTTCTGTATATGGCTATATTGAAAAGTTTTAACAATCTTCATCTCTGAAACCACTTGCGGAATATGGAAATAATTTCAAGGAAATGTTCCTTGGGTGTTGACAGCCAGATTCCTTCAAATAATTTCAATTTGTTAGAAAACGTAACCACCAGGGCGTAGGGCTGCACTTTGAAAGTTTTTTGTTTGTTTGAACTACTGCATGGCTGGATTTCAAATGTTTTTACAGAAATTTTCATTCAGTGTTTTTACAGAAATGTGCCTTGAGTGAACGTTTGCAAATGTTTTCGACCAACCGTCGATACACCCCTTTAAAACTAGTTTTCATTTACATTACACGCATACAAATTAAATGGAATTGATTACACCTATATCAGAGAATATGTACGTGACTTCTTCCTTAAGTACGTGTTATTCTATACCGTAACATGAGATATTTGTAAAACATGTATGACCCCGATTGGCAGCCAAGTCGTGAATATGTGCAATTGTTAAGAATTTTTTTTTTAATATTGTATGTGCACATTAACACATGGGAAGGAAAGTAAAGTTTGATGCTTTAGAAAGTAAATATAAAGCTGAAAGAATTTATTTTTTCAGTCTATTATATAAGGATACCTGTTTTCTGTTTGATATAAACATCAAATAGGCCAAAACATCTCTAGATATCATGCGGAAACAAAATGGTCTACGGAAAAAAACAACAGTTTTCATGTTACAAGCCCCTGTGCCCTTGACCTCTGACTTGCTGACCTCAAAATTGATAGGCGTCTTCCTTTCCTCCCGAGTAACCAGCATACCAACTTGGATGCTCGTAGGTCAAAGCGTATTCTACATATCATGCGGAAATTAAATAGTATACAGAGGAAACAGTTTTCACGTTCCAAGCCTCTGTCACCTTGACCTTTGACCTGTTGACCTCAAAATTGATAGGCGTCTTCCTTTCCTCCCAAGTAACCAGCATACCAACTTAAATGATCGTAGGTCAAAGCGTTCACTAGATATCATGTGGAAACGAATTTCATGTTACAAGCCCCTGTGACCTTGACCTTGGACCTGTTGACCTCAAAATCAATAGGCGTCTTCCTTTCCACCCAAGTAACCAGCATACCAACTTAAATGATTATAGGTCAAAGTGTTCTCTAGATATCGTGTGGAAACGAAATGGTCTACGGACAGACCGATCGACCATCCGACCGACCGACAGGTGCAAAGCAATATACCCCCACTTCTTCGAAGGGGGGGGGGGGGCATAATAATTGAGCAGAAACCGTTTTTGTATTTTTAGTAACATTGACCTTGACCTCACCCGCCCCATATGCAATCCCAAGCGTGGTCTAGATACAAGGTATCTATGTATGAAGTTTCATTCAAATATCTTGATGCATTTTAAAGTTATTGAGTGGAAACCATTTTTCTATTTTTAGTAATGGAGACCTTAACCTCACCCACCCTATATCTATATACGCAATCCCAAGCGAGGTCTCTATATATGGTATCTATGTATGAAGTTTCATTAAAATATCTCGATGCGTTCTCCAGTTATTGAGCGGAAACCGTTGTTCTATTTTTAGTTATGGAGAGGACTCAATATAGGGTATCTATGGATGAAGTTTTATTGTTTTACCCTTGTCCGTCCGTCCTGTCCGTACCGTCCGTCCGTTGGGTTTTTGTGTCGCGCGTAACTCAAGAAGTTTAATGCTAGAGTGATGAAACTTTATTAGCGCGTGAACTTGTGCACATGGGTATTTTGGTGCAGATTTGTCATTGATCAGCCGAGTTATGGCCCTTTCATTAACAAAATTTGATATTTTGACTTGTGTTTCATGTAGCTGAAAAAGTATAACTGCTAGAGTGATGAAACTTTCTAAACATATTCATCACCATGTTAACTTGTGCCCCTGGGTATTTTAGGTGCAGATTTGTCAAATATCATCGGAGTTATGGCCCTTTTTGTAGCAAACTTTGATATGTACAGTATATGAACTTGCGCACCTGGGTATAGTATTAATTGCATAGGGCTTTGTGACAACCAACGGAATGTGGGGGCATCCGTGTCCTTGGGACACATGTCGAGTTTGCTATGTTTTGTTGGTGGTTTTTTTTTCATTGAAAAAAAAAATACGCAGATGAAATTCTGAAAAAGTGCACTTACAACTGGCCAAACCTATTTAAAGACGTTCGCAACAATTTTATCCAAGACATATTTTCTTAAAAATGTGCGCAAACATGTGTCAATGTATTCTAAAACTAAAACAGTCTTAAAAATAGGAGTCACCGTCCTCGTTCCGGAAATATTGGGGTTTAAATACGGTACCTGTCGAAGCCCTTTTTTTTCAGTTTGTGTGACTAGCAATGTTCAATTATATAAAGCGTTCATATTCAAACATGGACGGACATTTTTAATGCATCATTGTTTAATGTTTCGTTTGGCAATATACACGTGCAGGTTAATGAGAAAACGCGCTTTATCTATAGCTACCATTTGAAAAATGACTTAATGGGCGCTTAATGACGTTAATTATGCATTTAATATGCCTTTGAAAAGATCAATAAAGAACCAAATATACGAATATCTTTTGTTCCAAACGATAGGTTTCGTTAAAAATTCCATGTGCATGTGTCATTGTCTACTGAAACTAAAACAGTGTTAAAAAAAGGGGTCACCGGCCTTTTCCCGGAAATATTGGGTTTTGAATATTGTACCTGTCGAAGCCCCTTTTTTCAGTTTGGATTTTTTATCGATGTTTTATGTCTATAGGAGAGCTTTTTTTCAAACAAGGTTATGGTTCTTCCAACTGATATGTTTTCACATGTCTTGTTTGGCAATATAGAAGTGTATTTTGGTAATAAAAAAAACGCTTTACCTACAATTACTGTTAAAATTATGAATTTGACTGGACATTGAAGTAGGTCAAATGGCAATCCCATTAAAATAAAATCCTAAAATTGTTAGGATCTGAAGACACTGTATAGTAAGTAAGTAATTTTTTTATTACCGTGACATGTGCATACAACTGAGTAAAAAAGCATATACAAAGCAAAAATGTAAATTGAGCACCCGGCCCAGTGGACCTATATGTCACCATCAATAAATATGTGATTAAATTTCGTTCCGTATAAATATTAACAAAATACTTTATCATAAGCATGATATGGGCAATAATGAATATAAAAATGGATATTGATACAAACAAATATTCATATATCACTATAAAATAATGGGATAATAACAAGTATGATTTATAAGTAAATGGTATTTCGCCTATGTAAATACGCTTTCACAATGAATTTGGCTGTTATCATGGGGTGCAATGTTAATAACATTTTAGTGTTTCCTCACAGTTATCTGTTGACAGTAACGCTATAGTGTTACTTATAGTGCTAACATCGTACAGATGTCCTAATGTCATCGTACAGAGAGCACTCTAGCAAGAAGCGTGATTCACTTTCAACTGTTTCAGAGTCACAAAATCGACATAGCCTGTCTTCGGGGGATTCACCTATGTATCGTCCTGTTTCAATGCGTAACGGAAGTATTCCCACTCGGAACTAAAATAGAACAGATCTTTCGTATTTAGATTCAATTTGACATACTCTTTGCATTTAAATTCGCTCTTAAATGTTCTATATGTCCTGAGCTTTGGTGCCGCTTGTATATCACGGGACCATATTGCTGCGTAGTAACTACGTATGCGCGCTTCGGTGTCTTTGAGGTTAACTTTTACTTTGTTTGTGAAATGATCGTTGAGTCCCAACGTGCACATTATAGTTTTAACCTCACTTGGCCAATTATTGTCACACTCAATATCATGCAGGAATACTTTCTTCGTGAGTCTTGTGTCGTGCATGATGATAAGCCTATTCCAGAACCTCAGGGCACACTGCCACCGCCTGTAGACACTTGGTATCCAGCCCGTGTCACCGTGGATCGCTAGCGTAGGGGCGAACCTGTGGACGCCCAGGAAGTAGCGGAGTGCTTTGTTCTGTATGTTGTCAATGCACTGAAACTGCTTTAGTCCCCAAACTGCAGCATTATAGTCCAGTATCGGTGTAACACAACTTTAAAAAGTTTCTCAAATGCCTGAAATCCGAATTCTTTCAAATTATGGATTTTGCTGATGATCACTCCGAGCGCCCGTCCACCGCCCTTCGCAAGTGACTCCGCGTTAAATGTGTAATTGTTCTTTTCATGAAAAATCACTCCAAGATACTTATATTGTTCTACAGTCTTTAGGGTGTTTTCTCCAACTTTAAACACAAAGTCAGACCGGGGTATGCGTCCTCGCCGGAAGTGTATACACTTAGATTTCGATGTATTGATCAGGACCCTCCAGCGCTTACACCAGCTATGGACTGTATCCAGCATCGCCTGCAGTTTATGTTCCGCGTCCGCCACGAGCACAATGTCGTCTGCGTATAGGAGGAGTGATATCCGAACCTCGGCCATGCTAATACCAAGGTCGAGGTCATTTATTTCACCGATGAGGTCGTTAGCGAATATCGAGAACACAGTCGTCGACAGACTGCAGCCCTGTTTGACCCCAGTTTTGCAATCGAACCAGTCCGTTAGCTTGTTATTTATTCTCACACTTGCATACGAGCTTGCGCAAATGTTTTTAATTGAATTGTACATTTTACCATCAATCTTAAATAACAATAGTTTATAAAGTAGCATATCCCTGTCGATATAATCAATGCACTTTTTCAAGTCTATGCTCGCGGTGAAGACATTTGCATTGTTTTTAATGATGCTGTCCAATGTAAATATGTGCTCCTCACAGGACCGCTTCGGCCTAAACCCATTTTGTTCTTCTCCCAAAACCGAATTAGACTCTAGATGTGACGAAAGCCTCGTATTTATCAATGATGTGTATAATTTACTAACGCATGACAATAGACTTAACCCCTATAGTTCAAGGGGATACGTTTGTCCGAATTTGAGTCCTTCAGTATGGGGCAAATAATGGCTTGCCGCCACAAAGCGGGGATAATATCAGTGTCCAGAACAAGTTGGAAAAGTTCCTTTAAACTGTCAATTACCGGAGGCTGTTTTAGCACGTCGTATGGTATGTTGTCAATGCCACATGCTGACCCTGATTTAGCTTTCATTATCTAGAAAGTTCAACAATAGATATGTTCTTATTCAGTGTTTCATTAGATTCATATAAGGGGTCATCCATTTGTATTTCAATTAACTGTTTATGTAGCTTACACCTGTCGAAATGAGTTTCATCAAAGTCATTATTGTCATCGCAATTGTACAAGTTTTCGAAATCTGATTTCCAGCGTTCAAACACCGTGTTCTCGTCTGTGATTATGCTGCCGTGATGGTCAACAATTTCCACAGGAATTGACCTGTCTTTTCGGGGTCCCAAATATTGGATTTTCCGCCAGAATTCTGTGGGGTTGCTCGCCGTAAATTCCTCTATTTCGATTGCACGGGCGTATCTGTATGCCCTTTCTGTCCTGCGTAGGGTTTTATCGAAAACATTTCTTGAGCGGACGTAGTCGTCACGTAGCGTTCGTTTTCTGCGAGAGTCTTTACATTTTAGGAACTGTTTCTCTCTATCCCTCATTTCCTTACATAGACCAGTTAATTCATCTTTCCAATACGGCTTCTTATTTTTAAATCTTTTCGTCGATCTTTTTGTTGCGTTATATATTGGAATTTTGTCGCACATTTCGTTTAAAATAACCGTGCACAAATTGTCATATATAGTGTCTATTTCCGCCTGTGTCTCTCGACAAGATAGTATCGAATTGATAATGTTTAACAACGCTGTCTTGTGAGATCATTTTCCATGAAGTCCGTCTGGATTTGTCTCAGTTTAAACCGCTTATTACTGTAATTGTCATTGCTAGTTGATCCGCTGTAATCCGATGGCTCGCTATGACCTATATCTATCTGTGTCACTAGGACTGAGTGATCGGGGAGGCGTGATCGGTTACCCAGGAGTCCGTGTAATCGGTGTTCCTCCACAATGTCCTGCATCGTAATTACGTCAAAGGAGGTGCATAAACTCAGCATATCCTGTGGAATGCATAAGTAGTCAACGACCGATCTGCCTCTTCCAGAAATACATGTGAAATTATCGTTAGCGAATCGACCATTTAACACACAAAAACGGGATTCATTTAGAAATTCAATGAACGTATGGCCGTGTTGATTAGTGCTCGTATCAATTATTTTACGGTCCCGTATCCCGTCACAGTCCCGAAGAAAATCTGACAATGATCCTATTCTGGCGTTAAAGACCGCACCAATAGACATTGCATCACAGTTACTGAATATATATATCTTTGATAAGAGGTGGGCAAAATGCCCTTGTCCATCACGACCTCTGGTTGACGACTCCGGGGGTATGTAGTACGAAAGAACTATAAATTCAAATTCAGACTCTTTATCTGTAAGTTTAATAGCAAAAATTCCATCGTATGTTTTATCTGCGATGTCTATGTTAAACTTATCACATATCCATTGTTTAATCAATATTCCAACTCTCCCTGAGGCTTTTGGGGCATTACGATGAATTTCCGGTCTATTAAATCCGTACCATAAATATCCATCTAATTCAATATTGTTTTGGTCTGATAAATGGGTTTCACAAATTGTAAAAATATCAGCGTAAATTGCGCGTAGTTTCCCAACTCTAAGTGCATTATTCTCTTTGGTCCATCCACAAACGTTAAGGTGCGCGATTTTCAACGTACCAATCGGACGGGGGGCATCCTAGTGACGCCCTTCCGTTTGCTGATGAGGCCTGCTGGTTTGGTGCTGAAGTCCATCGGCGCGTTGTTGCTGTCCTCCGTGGCGCTGCTGAGGTCCATCTGTGCGCTCCCGCGGCCCTCCGTTTTGCTGCTCCCCGTGTCCCTCCCGTGGAGGTCGCTCCTGTATGCGACCACAATCCACATAACTGTTTTGTATTTGCACAGCGTTATATCCCATCCTCACATAGATTTTTATGTTAATTTGTTATTCGAAAGTCTTATTACTTCAAAAGTACAAAAGTTATTCACTTGAAACCTGGATTATACTTTTGTCATCTAGTCTAGCATCAGGTGCAACAACCCCTATAACTCTGTTTTTTGACAGTAATGGGCCTTTTTCACATAGAAATTCAGTTTAAAGCTTTTATTCAAAAGTCTCATACTTTCTTAACTATAATATAAGGTATTCACTTGAAACTTGGAATACATCTTTGTTATCAACTCCAGAATCAGGTGCAACAATCCCCATAACTGTGTTTCGTATTTTGACACAGTTTTGCCTCCTTTTCACTCAATTTTAGGTTAAAGTTTTAATTTCAAGTGTTATAATTTCAAGTACAGCATCAGGTGCAACAATCCCCATACCTCTGATTTGTATTTTGACACAGTTCTGCCTCATTTTCACAGAGATTTTAGGTTAAAGTTTTAATTTCAAGTCTTATATTTTCAGAACTGCGTAAGGTATTCACTTGAAACTTGAAATATATCTGTGTCATTAACTACTGCATCGGGTGCAACAATCCCCATAACTCTGTTGTTGTTTTTTTGACACACTTATGCCCCTTTTTCACATAATAGTTTAAAATTTTTAGGTTCAAAAGCCTTTTAACTTCAAAACTACTTGGAGTATAACATTGTCATCGTCTTTGGCATCTGATGAAATAATTGCCATAACTCAGCTTTGAATTTTGACAGATTTATGCCCCTTCTACTTAACACAAATGCATCAACCGAAATACTCCAAACAGTCAAGTGCGCTGTCCTCTGACATCTCTTTGTTTTTTTTTGCGTAGTATACAGTTTTGTGGGCTCCTTTTAAGCTCACCTGAGCATAAAGTGCTCTAGGGTGAGCTTTTGTGGTCAGTCACCGTCTGGCGTTGTCTGACGTCGTCGTCAACAATTTACTTAAAACATTTTATTTTAAACCGCTAGGTGGAAATTTTCCAAACTTTGTACAAATGTTTTCCTTTGGTGGTCCTTTATAAATTTCTTCTAATCGTTTCGATTCATTTAAATACATGGCCGCCACCAGGAGGGGTAGTTTCCTTTTCACGGCTTGCTTGAAAACAAAATAAAAACACTTATGGGATTTGAAAATAACTTAAGAGCAATGTCCCTCGGTGATCCTCTACGAATTTCCTTCAAATCAATGTGATTCGTTAAAAAAACATGATCCCATGGGACAGGGCAGTTTTCTGTATATGGCTATATTGAAAAGTTTTAACAATCTTCATCTCTGAAACCACTTGCGGAATATGGAAATAATTTCAAGGAAATGTTCCTTGGGTGTTGACAGCCAGATTCCTTCAAATAATTTCAATTTGTTAGAAAACGTAACCACCAGGGCGTAGGGCTGCACTTTGAAAGTTTTTTGTTTGTTTGAACTACTGCATGGCTGGATTTCAAATGTTTTTACAGAAATTTTCATTCAGTGTTTTTACAGAAATGTGCCTTGAGTGAACGTTTGCAAATGTTTTCGACCAACCGTCGATACACCCCTTTAAAACTAGTTTTCATTTACATTACACGCATACAAATTAAATGGAATTGATTACACCTATATCAGAGAATATGTACGTGACTTCTTCCTTAAGTACGTGTTATTCTATACCGTAACATGAGATATTTGTAAAACATGTATGACCCCGATTGGCAGCCAAGTCGTGAATATGTGCAATTGTTAAGAATTTTTTTTTTAATATTGTATGTGCACATTAACACATGGGAAGGAAAGTAAAGTTTGATGCTTTAGAAAGTAAATATAAAGCTGAAAGAATTTATTTTTTCAGTCTATTATATAAGGATACCTGTTTTCTGTTTGATATAAACATCAAATAGGCCAAAACATCTCTAGATATCATGCGGAAACAAAATGGTCTACGGAAAAAAACAACAGTTTTCATGTTACAAGCCCCTGTGCCCTTGACCTCTGACTTGCTGACCTCAAAATTGATAGGCGTCTTCCTTTCCTCCCGAGTAACCAGCATACCAACTTGGATGCTCGTAGGTCAAAGCGTATTCTACATATCATGCGGAAATTAAATAGTATACAGAGGAAACAGTTTTCACGTTCCAAGCCTCTGTCACCTTGACCTTTGACCTGTTGACCTCAAAATTGATAGGCGTCTTCCTTTCCTCCCAAGTAACCAGCATACCAACTTAAATGATCGTAGGTCAAAGCGTTCACTAGATATCATGTGGAAACGAATTTCATGTTACAAGCCCCTGTGACCTTGACCTTGGACCTGTTGACCTCAAAATCAATAGGCGTCTTCCTTTCCACCCAAGTAACCAGCATACCAACTTAAATGATTATAGGTCAAAGTGTTCTCTAGATATCGTGTGGAAACGAAATGGTCTACGGACAGACCGATCGACCATCCGACCGACCGACAGGTGCAAAGCAATATACCCCCACTTCTTCGAAGGGGGGGGGGGCATAATAATTGAGCAGAAACCGTTTTTGTATTTTTAGTAACATTGACCTTGACCTCACCCGCCCCATATGCAATCCCAAGCGTGGTCTAGATACAAGGTATCTATGTATGAAGTTTCATTCAAATATCTTGATGCATTTTAAAGTTATTGAGTGGAAACCATTTTTCTATTTTTAGTAATGGAGACCTTAACCTCACCCACCCTATATCTATATACGCAATCCCAAGCGAGGTCTCTATATATGGTATCTATGTATGAAGTTTCATTAAAATATCTCGATGCGTTCTCCAGTTATTGAGCGGAAACCGTTGTTCTATTTTTAGTTATGGAGAGGACTCAATATAGGGTATCTATGGATGAAGTTTTATTGTTTTACCCTTGTCCGTCCGTCCTGTCCGTACCGTCCGTCCGTTGGGTTTTTGTGTCGCGCGTAACTCAAGAAGTTTAATGCTAGAGTGATGAAACTTTATTAGCGCGTGAACTTGTGCACATGGGTATTTTGGTGCAGATTTGTCATTGATCAGCCGAGTTATGGCCCTTTCATTAACAAAATTTGATATTTTGACTTGTGTTTCATGTAGCTGAAAAAGTATAACTGCTAGAGTGATGAAACTTTCTAAACATATTCATCACCATGTTAACTTGTGCCCCTGGGTATTTTAGGTGCAGATTTGTCAAATATCATCGGAGTTATGGCCCTTTTTGTAGCAAACTTTGATATGTACAGTATATGAACTTGCGCACCTGGGTATAGTATTAATTGCATAGGGCTTTGTGACAACCAACGGAATGTGGGGGCATCCGTGTCCTTGGGACACATGTCGAGTTTGCTATGTTTTGTTGGTGGTTTTTTTTTCATTGAAAAAAAAAATACGCAGATGAAATTCTGAAAAAGTGCACTTACAACTGGCCAAACCTATTTAAAGACGTTCGCAACAATTTTATCCAAGACATATTTTCTTAAAAATGTGCGCAAACATGTGTCAATGTATTCTAAAACTAAAACAGTCTTAAAAATAGGAGTCACCGTCCTCGTTCCGGAAATATTGGGGTTTAAATACGGTACCTGTCGAAGCCCTTTTTTTCAGTTTGTGTGACTAGCAATGTTCAATTATATAAAGCGTTCATATTCAAACATGGACGGACATTTTTAATGCATCATTGTTTAATGTTTCGTTTGGCAATATACACGTGCAGGTTAATGAGAAAACGCGCTTTATCTATAGCTACCATTTGAAAAATGACTTAATGGGCGCTTAATGACGTTAATTATGCATTTAATATGCCTTTGAAAACATCAATAAAGAACCAAATATACGAATATCTTTTGTTCCAAACGATAGGTTTCGTTAAAAATTCCATGTGCATGTGTCATTGTCTACTGAAACTAAAACAGTGTCAAAAAAAGGGGTCACCGGCCTTTTCCCGGAAATATTGGGTTTTGAATATTGTACCTGTCGAAGCCCCTTTTTTCAGTTTGGATTTTTTATCGATGTTTTATGTCTATAGGAGAGCTTTTTTTCAAACAAGGTTATGGTTCTTCCAACTGATATGTTTTCACATGTCTTGTTTGGCAATATAGAAGTGTATTTTGGTAATAAAAAAAACGCTTTACCTACAATTACTGTTAAAATTATGAATTTGACTGGACATTGAAGTAGGTCAAATGGCAATCCCATTAAAATAAAATCCTAAAATTGTTAGGATCTGAAGACACTGTATAGTAAGTAAGTAATTTTTTTATTACCGTGACATGTGCATACAACTGAGTAAAAAAGCATATACAAAGCAAAAATGTAAATTGAGCACCCGGCCCAGTGGACCTATATGTCACCATCAATAAATATGTGATTAAATTTCGTTCCGTATAAATATTAACAAAATACTTTATCATAAGCATGATATGGGCAATAATGAATATAAAAATGGATATTGATACAAACAAATATTCATATATCACTATAAAATAATGGGATAATAACAAGTATGATTTATAAGTAAATGGTATTTCGCCTATGTAAATACGCTTTCACAATGAATTTGGCTGTTATCATGGGGTGCAATGTTAATAACATTTTAGTGTTTCCTCACAGTTATCTGTTGACAGTAACGCTATAGTGTTACTTATAGTGCTAACATCGTACAGATGTCCTAATGTCATCGTACAGAGAGCACTCTAGCAAGAAGCGTGATTCACTTTCAACTGTTTCAGAGTCACAAAATCGACATAGCCTGTCTTCGGGGGATTCACCTATGTATCGTCCTGTTTCAATGCGTAACGGAAGTATTCCCACTCGGAACTAAAATAGAACAGATCTTTCGTATTTAGATTCAATTTGACATACTCTTTGCATTTAAATTCGCTCTTAAATGTTCTATATGTCCTGAGCTTTGGTGCCGCTTGTATATCACGGGACCATATTGCTGCGTAGTAACTACGTATGCGCGCTTCGGTGTCTTTGAGGTTAACTTTTACTTTGTTTGTGAAATGATCGTTGAGTCCCAACGTGCACATTATAGTTTTAACCTCACTTGGCCAATTATTGTCACACTCAATATCATGCAGGAATACTTTCTTCGTGAGTCTTGTGTCGTGCATGATGATAAGCCTATTCCAGAACCTCAGGGCACACTGCCACCGCCTGTAGACACTTGGTATCCAGCCCGTGTCACCGTGGATCGCTAGCGTAGGGGCGAACCTGTGGACGCCCAGGAAGTAGCGGAGTGCTTTGTTCTGTATGTTGTCAATGCACTGAAACTGCTTTAGTCCCCAAACTGCAGCATTATAGTCCAGTATCGGTGTAACACAACTTTAAAAAGTTTCTCAAATGCCTGAAATCCGAATTCTTTCAAATTATGGATTTTGCTGATGATCACTCCGAGCGCCCGTCCACCGCCCTTCGCAAGTGACTCCGCGTTAAATGTGTAATTGTTCTTTTCATGAAAAATCACTCCAAGATACTTATATTGTTCTACAGTCTTTAGGGTGTTTTCTCCAACTTTAAACACAAAGTCAGACCGGGGTATGCGTCCTCGCCGGAAGTGTATACACTTAGATTTCGATGTATTGATCAGGACCCTCCAGCGCTTACACCAGCTATGGACTGTATCCAGCATCGCCTGCAGTTTATGTTCCGCGTCCGCCACGAGCACAATGTCGTCTGCGTATAGGAGGAGTGATATCCGAACCTCGGCCATGCTAATACCAAGGTCGAGGTCATTTATTTCACCGATGAGGTCGTTAGCGAATATCGAGAACACAGTCGTCGACAGACTGCAGCCCTGTTTGACCCCAGTTTTGCAATCGAACCAGTCCGTTAGCTTGTTATTTATTCTCACACTTGCATACGAGCTTGCGCAAATGTTTTTAATTGAATTGTACATTTTACCATCAATCTTAAATAACAATAGTTTATAAAGTAGCATATCCCTGTCGATATAATCAATGCACTTTTTCAAGTCTATGCTCGCGGTGAAGACATTTGCATTGTTTTTAATGATGCTGTCCAATGTAAATATGTGCTCCTCACAGGACCGCTTCGGCCTAAACCCATTTTGTTCTTCTCCCAAAACCGAATTAGACTCTAGATGTGACGAAAGCCTCGTATTTATCAATGATGTGTATAATTTACTAACGCATGACAATAGACTTAACCCCTATAGTTCAAGGGGATACGTTTGTCCGAATTTGAGTCCTTCAGTATGGGGCAAATAATGGCTTGCCGCCACAAAGCGGGGATAATATCAGTGTCCAGAACAAGTTGGAAAAGTTCCTTTAAACTGTCAATTACCGGAGGCTGTTTTAGCACGTCGTATGGTATGTTGTCAATGCCACATGCTGACCCTGATTTAGCTTTCATTATCTAGAAAGTTCAACAATAGATATGTTCTTATTCAGTGTTTCATTAGATTCATATAAGGGGTCATCCATTTGTATTTCAATTAACTGTTTATGTAGCTTACACCTGTCGAAATGAGTTTCATCAAAGTCATTATTGTCATCGCAATTGTACAAGTTTTCGAAATCTGATTTCCAGCGTTCAAACACCGTGTTCTCGTCTGTGATTATGCTGCCGTGATGGTCAACAATTTCCACAGGAATTGACCTGTCTTTTCGGGGTCCCAAATATTGGATTTTCCGCCAGAATTCTGTGGGGTTGCTCGCCGTAAATTCCTCTATTTCGATTGCACGGGCGTATCTGTATGCCCTTTCTGTCCTGCGTAGGGTTTTATCGAAAACATTTCTTGAGCGGACGTAGTCGTCACGTAGCGTTCGTTTTCTGCGAGAGTCTTTACATTTTAGGAACTGTTTCTCTCTATCCCTCATTTCCTTACATAGACCAGTTAATTCATCTTTCCAATACGGCTTCTTATTTTTAAATCTTTTCGTCGATCTTTTTGTTGCGTTATATATTGGAATTTTGTCGCACATTTCGTTTAAAATAACCGTGCACAAATTGTCATATATAGTGTCTATTTCTGCCTGTGTCTCTCGACAAGATAGTATCGAATTGATAATGTTTAACAACGCTGATCTTGTGAGATCATTTTCCATGAAGTCCGTCTGGATTTGTCTCAGTTTAAACCGCTTATTACTGTAATTGTCATTGCTAGTTGATCCGCTGTAATCCGATGGCTCTCTATGACCTATATCTATCTGTGTCACTAGGACTGAGTGATCGGGGAGGCGTGATCGGTTACCCATGAGTCCGTGTAATCGGTGTTCCTCCACAATGTCCTGCATCGTAATTACGTCAAAGGAGGTGCATAAACTCAGCATATCCTGTGGAATGCATAAGTTGTCGACGACCGATCTGCCTCTTCCAGAAATACATGTGAAATTATCGTTAGCGAATCGACCATTTAACACACAAAAACGGGATTCATTTAGAAATTCAATGAACGTATGACCGTGTTGATTAGTGCTCGTATCAATTATTTTACGGTCCCGTATCCCGTCACAGTCCCCAAGAAAATCTGACAATTATCCTGTTCTGGCGTTAAAGTCCGCACCAATAGACATTGCATCACAGTTACTGAATATATATATCTTTGATAAGAGGTGGGCAAAATACCCTTGTCTATCACGACCTCTGGTTGACGACTCCGGGGGTAAGTAGCACGAAAAAACTATAAATTCAAATTCAGACTCTTTATCTGTAAGTTTAATAGCAAAAATTCCATCGTATGTTTTATCTGCGATGTCTATGTTAAACTTATCACATATCCATTGTTTAATCAATATTTCAACTCCCCCTGAGGCTTTTGGGGCATTACGATGAATTTCCGGTCTATTAAATCCGTACCATAAATATCCATCTAATTCAATATTGTTTTGGTTTGATAAATGGGTTTCACAAATTGTAAAAATATCAGCGTAAATTGCGCGTAGTATCCCAACTCTAAGTGAATTATTCTCTTTGGTCCATCCACGAACGTTAAGGTGCGCGATTTTCAACGTACCACTGGGACGGGGGGCATCCTAGTGACGCCCTTCCGTTTGCTGATGAGGCCTGCTGGTTTGGTGCTGAAGTCCATCGGCGCGTTGTTGCTGTCCTCCGTGGCGCTGCTGAGGTCCATCTGTGCGCTCCCGCGGCCCTCCGTTTCGCTGCTCCGCGTGTCCGTCCCGTGAAGGTCGCTCCTGTATGTGACCGCTGGCATCTTTGCGGAAATTGTGTCCATGAGGCATTTGTCTCAGCAATGTGCGGGTGTTTATCTTGAGTAATCGTTCCGTGTACGATTTGCAACCTTTAAGAAACACATTTTTAAAGTCAACTGAGTCTTTGAGGGACATTTTGTTTCTAAGCACCAGAATCTTTTCGTATCTTGATGGAAACGTTATTTTGACTGGTGCTGGTGCTGGTTGGTGTTTGAGTTTTGGCCGTAGGCGAATTGCTGCAACTACCTGCACATTATCGCTGACGTCACTGCCGAGAGAGGATATAATGTCATTTGCTTTCTGGATTAGGTCCGCACCGTCCTGTAACGGGGCTATCCCGTTAGCTAGAATCGATATTTCATGATCATCGAGATGCGACCTTGGAGCCCCGTTAAGTGATGGTCCATTATTTGCGGCATCGGACGACACTGATGAATTTTGCTCAAGGTTATCAATGCGTGACTTCATCGATTGAATGGTTTGTAACACTGAGTCCATTCTACTTGTTTCTCGGCCAATTTCTAGGGCAAAGTCATTACGAATAGTGTTTATTTTTGTGTCTATGGAAGTCATTAGTTCATTTTTCATTTTGTCCAACTTACTCTCAAACATACAACGCATCTGGTCCTGCCCCTTTTTCATTTCCAACATTGTCTGCATAAGCTGGTCCAGCTTGTCTGGTACACCTGCTACGGCCATGACTGTGTAAGTGGGGCTCGGTCTTGGTTCCGAGGGTTTAGAGGGGTGTGGAGACCTAAACACTGTGCCGTCGGTATCCGCGGTAGATACATCGTCGGAGATGTGGCTATCGTGCCCTTCGACTCCCTTCTCGCTCCCGTAGAGTACACCGTTCGCTTCACCAATGATCTCGCTCACACTGACATTCGCGCCATGTTTGAATTGTTTGTGTACCTGACCCTCTTTCTCAGATTCACTACTCTTTTTTCTCTTTTTCTCTCTGTCTCTGTGCTTTTTACCGTTTCCCATCAATAACCAAATGCAATATGTAAGCACTAGTAGAATTTAACATCACTTTAAATTCCATATATCCATTTAAATATCCAAAACTCTAGATTGTTTTCGAGAGCACATAAAAATCCGCCATTTCACACCTAATCACGTGACTGTTGTCACGTCCTTATAATAGGTCACGTCCTTATGACCTTCCGAACAATAAATTATCAGCTTTGCTGCGCCCAATGAAATTGCCTATTGCACAGCAATGATTGGCCACGGTTTTTAAAAAAGTGATGCATTTCCAGCGGATCCTCGGGAATAAATCATTTACAAATAATTTTCACGTGGATAACAATAGATATAGTGGTATCTTAGGCGAGTTCACGTTAATTTCTTGCATAGTATGTGTGGTTTATATATGAAGTTATAACACAACATTTGGAAGGCAACAGCTTGATTGGCTCCTGAAAGGTCATTTGAACGTGACCCCTAATGCGAAGTCTTCAGATCCAGTCAGCGGATAGTATAGTAGCGTCAGACTGAAGATGATTTTAATGAGATTGGTCAAATGGGTACTAATAATACCGTCTGAAACGTCATTTATTATGCATCAATATATTTTGTTCCAAACGACAGATTTTCTTAAATGTTTGCACATACATGCACCAATGATACTTACACCAAAACATTGATAAAAGGAATGGGTCATCGAACTTGTTTGGGAAATATTGGACTTTAAATAGGGTACCTGTGTAGCCTTTTTCATGTTTCGTGTGTACGTAAACACCGTTTCAATTGCCAAAATAGAATGGAGACATTTGATATATATTTTTTGAAGTCATTTCTTTGGCAATACATTGTATACGTGTGTTTTTGATTCTAATAATGCTTTATGAACTTTGAACCATTGACTGGAACTTAATGACTTACAAAGAATTTTATTTATTGATTGAAAGTAGTATTTTGTAACCATAGATATAGACAACTAGATGCCGCGTCACATCCAATAGGATGCGTCAGCGCGTCCGCCATATTAGAAAGGTCGTCGATTGTAAACAAACACTTAGACCTAATACTTGAATTGAAGGAATTTTTTTCATTTCTTAACACATTTGCGTCTTTTTGCTGAAGAGATTGTCAATACATACAACCAAGGCGTAGAGGAATAATTTCACAAAGGTAATTGCCAATAAAAATTGTATTGTAACGTTTACACTGCTTATAAATGATAATGATAATTCACACTTTAAACAAGGATGCGGTACCATCGGAACGACTTCTGCCATGCGAACCATTTCGGGACACCACACCCATACTGAAAGTAAAAGCAATGAAGGCTGGAAAGGAAGCTGTTGAACAGTATCTTGAAGATAAACTAAAAACAAAACAAGAAAACGGCTGTAACTGCACACTCCATACAAAAGCTCCATCTAATAAAAGGCCCAGTCCGAGTGGTCGAGAGGTGACTAGCAATGCATTCATGGCCGAATTAGACAAACACGATGAAAACAACAAAGAAAACGTGGAAGCAAATCATCAGAAAGGAAAAAAGAAGCAGAAAAAAAAATTCCACCAGCTCTCGTCCATCCACAAGTGGTATTAATAGTACCGGTAACGCCGACACAGACGAAGAATCGGAAGTCGACGAAGCTGACATGTGCTGCGTGTGTAAAAGGCTGTCACCCCCAAATCTCGACAAGCGGCCCTATTTGAAAATAGTCAATTGGGGGCAGTGCGAAGGATGTGGACACTGGGTTCACTTGCAATTTTGCCATGAAAAAGCTATATTGCGACGTGGGGATGCGTTCATGTGTTGTCATTGTTCCTAAATATTTGTGTTTTTTGTTTATGTTATGTCTTTATTGTTCTTTATAATGTTAAAATCCTTTTTTTCTTTGATGGTGTTGTTATTTTATGTTTGTTATAAAGTACAATTCAGTAATTCTTAAAATTGTTATTGTTTTAAATTGTTACATGACAATATGTGAATGCAACAAAATCAGTCAATCCAGCCAGGGCCTCCCAGAGCACCTGCCAAACGGCAGCCAATCAGAATTCACGAAACCATAGGAAACGCTGATGTGAGTCAGACATACGTAGGTCATGTTGATGTTATTGTTATTATTCAGTTCACATATTGTTTTTGTTCAAATAAGGTTATATTTTCATGTAAACATTGATTTTACTACAAAGTGACAACTAAGTCAGTTTCATTCAGTTGAAATGAACGCGAATGCGCTGGTTTAAAAATTAAGGTGGCCGAAACCGTAGGAAAAGTGGCTAGTTTAATATTTGCCGTAAGTGTTAATAAAGCAAAGACTTATTATTTAAAAATCATTTAAATACAAAAATGGATAAGGCAATAATATAATATTATATTTTTACAACGACATAATAATAATTATAATAGTAAATTAATAATATAATAATAATTATTATTATTAAATCTTTTATTATTATTATTAGATAATAATAATTATAATAATAAATTAATAATATAATAATAATTATTATTATTAGATCTTTTATTATTATTATTAGATTGTACTTTTACAAATAAGTTTTTATTATTTATTATATTGTATTATTACAAATAATTTATTGTTTGTTTTCATTATTTTTTATTTTTTTGCTTTTTATTTAACAACATTTCATTTAAAACATGTTTTAATTATTTGATAAACACATCATTGTACTATAAAATATTAAAGCTAATAATAATAATAATAATAATAATAATAGATTATAATTCATGCACTAGAAATATACAAATATGCCAGAAATAATGTGTTTTTTTTTCAGAGGGACCCATGAATATGCTTTGAAAAAGATGGCATGCATTTCTTCAATCCAGTGCAGCAACAACATACATGAACTTGAATTGACTGATATTAATACTGCCTCTAAATATGTATTTCATGACCTTTTTTGAGAATATCAAATAGCAAGCCTCAGACTCTGTAGTATAGTGTTTGTTACAGTGATTTGTTAAGTGGTTTTTATATATTCTAGCAAAATCAATTTCCTTCACTGAAGTATTTCTAAAATCACACCCTTTTGTAATCTTCAAAGAAAGGGAAAAATATGAAAACAAATGAATATTTAAGCAAATAGATCTAATATTTTTTGGAAAAAAGTTACCACATTGGGTGTATTGTGTGGGCTGTTTTTTAATATTGTTGAATAAATAATGGATAACATTACCAGATGTTTGTTTATGGTTGCTATTTACTTATGGGAAAATGTGTAAAAAAAAATCCATGCAGGAAAAATAAGGGAAAATTAAAAATCATATTTAGTTTAAAACTATTTATTTTAGTTTTACTGTGCAGAAAGCCTGACTATTATTGAGATATTTTGACAATGAATTAATAATTAATCTGTTTCCAGAGTAGAATCAGTACTGGGCGTCTTTTTGAGAAAGACGATTCAAATGCTCCATTAATATGGATCATACTCAGAATCACTCAATCAAAAGGTAGACACCATATCCATTACACATGATTACACCTCTGCAACTCACAATTTTTATTTCAAATTGACAGGCACAATACAAAACGTGGCTACAAATTTGTATTTCTAAGCAACAACCTGTGTATTCATGTACAATATGGCTAGAATGGAAAAATGGAGGCCACATTATAACACAGTGAAACCACCATGCCTTAGTAACCTGGTTAGGCCAACATTTTTTTATTTTTTGTTTTACGGGAATTTTTATTTTGTAATTGAGTCGGGGGGGGGGATAAATAAAAATAAAATGTCTTTTTATCACCAGTCGACAAAAAAAATGAAAATAAAAAATGAAAAAAATATCATTTTATTTATTTTTAAAATAAAACATTTGTTACAGTCACGGTTAAAAACATGCACTTTTAAGACATACTTGTAAAAATAAATTAGTTGAAAACTCTGTAACTATGTATATGAGCAGAATTAAACAATCATTATTTCTTACTTATCCAAACATTTATTATTTTTAACTTGACAACTGCTTTTGTTTCATATTGTATTATCATCTGTGTTTGTACACTTGTTATTATTTTAATTTAAACATTAAATAGCTGGCACTTTCGTTGAACCCAGTATCTTGTCAATTTTTTTTTTTAACTACTGGATCATCTGGAGCTCACTAACTTGATATTGAAATTTGGTAGTTTCCCCCACCTGTTTTCTTTTATTCATACTTTGAATTGACATGGCCTAAAAGTTTACCCTAAAAATTTACCAATTTTCAAACTTACACAGTTTAATAATGCATATAATTTAAGTATGGCATTTTAATCAATAATATATATTTCATCAAACCTACCCAAAGCTTTTCATAATGTCAAAGTGTATGCCTGAGAACACCTCTGCTTCTTCGGCAAAGACACTCAAATGATTACATTTCTTTAACATAAATCGGTAACGATGTCAGAAACTGTGTTGTTCTATGCTATTTTGCGAAATGAAATGGATTCTCTTTTGTTTTTGATAAATTTTCAGATTTTTTCTGCCTATTTGGGTGAAAGGGCCTGGTTTTTTTATTAAATTAGAAAATTGCACGAAATGCCTAATTTTGGGAACACTGGCCACTGGAGGAACCTACCTCAATGTTTTTATTGTTTTAATAGATATTTATTTTACTGTGGTTTATATTAATATTATGGCATGAACAATAGCATGTGTACATGTAAATTACGTGCACTATATTAAATGTATTAAAAAATTTAGTTTATTGTTCATTGCAGTAACTTAAATAACTTTAAATATAATTTTCATGTCAACATGTATACACTGTTATACTATTTACAAGTTCTTCACAAAATATTAATGAACTAAAATGTGTAAATAGTATACTATAATGAATTGTTGCACTCTGGTTAACATAAAAAGGCTGAACAAAATATATACCAATTATGTACATGTATCAAAAACAACTAACTGGTAAAATAGGATATTATATTTGAAGTCTGAACTCAAGAACAATCCACTTTTACTTTACTGTCCGAAATACAAACATACCCGATAACCAGTCCACGGGACATATTCCAGTCACAAAATTTCACACTCCATTTATAAACACGATAAGCCTTTAATTAGTTGTGTCCGCTGATTCTACGACAGCTTGCTAGCAATCATCTTTAATAAGACAATGAATGCTGACAAACAGCGCGTTGTTTTCACAAATTTTATTAACAGTTTCCGAGATGAAACCACGCACCTGGCAGACTGTGCCAGATTGGTTATTTGAAATCAATGGTTTGTGTTATAAACTGTGTTGTATACATTAACCAGTCCGTACATTTTGCCTAATTTATATTCGTACTCAAAGTGTTTCGTCTTCATCGGAAAGAAATGGAAATAGTACTTTTTATTGGAACATGGTACAAAACATTTTAGCTCTCGGGATAGATTTTTTTTGTGCTACGAATAAAATACAAAGTCGGCGGGAAAATTATAAATAAAATTCACAAAAGTTACTTTAATTTTTATTTGATTTTGTCAAAATTTAGGGTCGGCGCTCCCGTAAAACAAAAGATAAAAAAATGTTGGCCTTACCCATTAATAAATAGATAAATGCTTTGAAGACCTCCAGTGGCTAACCTTTAAACGGCTAGAACAATGTAAAAAACTCTCTTACAAGGTATATCATATTTGCATTCAGAATTGTATGCAAATTCTGTATATTTTCAGAATAATTTATGTAGACAACAGTAGTGTTTGTAGCCTTTGTCACATAGTTCCAACTTTGCATGCATATTGCAAACAAGAAAAGTTTAAACAATGTGTGGTGTGTACAGTTTTATTGCAAACACAACTATATTATATATAATGAAATAAACATATAGCAACAATAATTATATAAATGTAGTATTCTTTATTGTATATTACCAGGTTGTTTACCACTAGGTTTGCCCACATATGTGGTCAAAGAGAGATAGAAGGCTTTAATTTGCACTTTTGCAACCTTAGAAGGATTGCCAGTGATGTTAACATAGCTTGTTTTTTTAAATGTTTGGCTGTTTCATCTGAAGAAGGAAAATAGATATTTCTGAAAAATCATTAGCTGTTAAATATAAAAGAAGAAAAAGAACTATTTAAATAGGACTTGACAAATGATTTAACATATTTCTAAATTATGTCAACACTATTTCCCTTTAAATAAGAAAAAATATAATATTTAACAAATAAACAAGTACATTACAGTGTTATATTTCTTATTAACACAAATCATTAAGTTCTCTTAAAATTAACATTTCAGATATGTAGATCTAATTGATTATTTAATCCATTTATACAATTAAAATACTAACATTAGTTTTTCTCACTGAAACCGAGTCTGATAACAATACTGTAGTTAGGCATCAAAAAGTAATATTTTGCTGGTAGCTGGTCATCTTAATTTGCTTTTGACCAGTAACAAAAATGGCAAATTTCCATTCTGGCAAGTGGATTTTTAAGAAAAGTTACAACAAACAGTATAAAAAAATAAAAGTGTAAAGACAGTTAATTCAAAGTGAACATGAATGACTTGTGTTTGAACAAGGATAACATACGTTTTTGCAAATGGAAATTGCAGGGCAATTAGATTCTAACAGACTGCAGTCATTTTAAACAAATACATGTTACAAAATATTCATAAAATTGTATTTGCATTGTTTATATACCTGTCTTTCCCAGCTCCCATTTTCCAACATTTTCGCTAATGGTGCCTCTGCAGTCTAATGTCAGTATCAATCCAGATTTTTAAGCATAAATGAAGATTGTTGTTATTTAAGCACTGCACAACACCATTATCCATGATGATGCATGAGAGTAATACACACACCTTCTAGGATAAATGTATAGGCATACTTAATCAATCTATACGGCTAGTACATTTCAAGCCGAGTTGTATTAACTGTTGCCATCAATTTTTGCAATTCATTTGTCAGCTACGTGACCTTTGTCATTAGCAGAAATATTTTTATCCGAAATCAAATCAGCATTCAGACTGAGTGGTGTTCATCCGAAATCCGTTTATATTCATAATTACAATTATATTCCACGAACGAATACAGTTAGTGTGTATAATTCGAGAGAATATTCACAAGACCAAAATAAAACAATATTAATTTTAAGATTTTTCCTCAGATTATCAAATTAAAAGCCTAATTATGGATAACCTTGCAAAGAAATCATAGCAATGTTTACAATCGACGACCGCACCAATACTGTATGGCGGACGCTCAGACGCATTTCACTTGCATACGGGTTATAGGCGATGCGGCATCTAGGTTTATATATTTATGTTTGTAACGTATTTAAAATAAAGAAATAATGAAGCAAAAGGAGAATTTAACTCAATTATTTTCTTTTTTGTTGCGAACGTCTTAAAGCCACACAAAAAGTGAAAGTGGCCAAATTCAAAGCCACACAAAAAGTGAAAGTGGCCAAATTCAGACTGAAAACATTATAAACCCTTTTACTTTCTGTCATGTTGTGTATTTACGTTGGTATACAACCTACGTCAATAACATTTCGTTTTCAGGATACTGTTCATTAAAGTGCGAAATTATTAACCGGAAACTCATGAATATTTCGTATGCAATCGGGATTTATTCATAGATACCACGACATGTATCGAGCGTAGCGAAGGCAATACTACAATGTAAATTTATATCGTATTGGTTTAGATATCGTACAGCGCAAATGGTGTGGTGGAACAGATGCCGCGCTTTCGTTGCCAAGTTTTGAGTTCGAGTCTCGGCATCAACATTTTATAAACACTTTATTTTACACATTTTGTTGCGGATTAGTACTCACGTTTTTCATGATTGAGTGTGTGATTGTAATTGCAACATTGGTAAATGCACTATAAACATAATTCAAACATAACAGTAACACAATTGAACATTTTTAAATTAACATGATCTGCTTATTTTAAGAATAAACATTAAAAAAGGTCAATGTCAGACGGAATTGAACTCGGTTCGATGGCGTGAAGCGCTAGCACTTATACCACACGACCATTAAATATCACTCTCGCTATCCCGTATTTAAATTTACATATATTACTATAACAGAAACTCGTCCAAAACAACGCAAGTAACCGAACCCACTTACAGTTTGTCCCGAAGATTAATGAGTATCAGGTTAATAATTTCGCACCATACAAAAACCATGATCCCCCAAGTAAATATGTTTACAGACTCTAGCTTTTGACGCGGATAAAATGGTGACAATTCACCTTAGGTTTTGGTAAGCTGCAAGATTTCTACGTAAAACACGAGCACCTTCGGCTTTAAACTGATAATTATGCACTTTTCGTTAATAATGCATTAATTTACATGTCTGGTATCTCTCAATGAAATCCTAAATGTTTAGGTTAATTTGTAACACATTGTTTGTGCCTTAAAATAATCGCTCTTTCGTGTTTGTGTTGAAAGACTATTCGATTCCATTAAACCGGACAGATTTAACCTTAGATTGATTTACAATATAGATTATATGCATGGCATGCATTATTAAGGCTGATATCTATAAAATGCGCAATTCAGCAATACATAATCCGATTTTAATTGTACACCAAAGAGTAATTTAGTGGAATTTTGTCTCTAAATTGCTGAAAGAAGGGTCCATATTTTCAACGTAACAGTGTTTTTCTCATAGACCGTTCAGTAACTCTCTTTAGTAATATCTAATGATGAAATACCATCGACATGTCATACAATTAAAATCTGCTTACGTTGGAATTGCTAACGCCAGATTGGAGCCGAAGTGGAAATGATGATGCTTTATAATTATACACGTGATTTTTTTTCTGTTTTAAAAGTTTGGCGAATTTTGCATCGCATGGCTTCCATAATACAAATTGTAATAGACCTCCACATCAGTCGAAGTAAGTGGTGTGCAATTTAAAATGTATTTTAAGCACTGCTTGTGAACAATACACCGAACAGCACTTCTAATCCGACACTTACAAAATTCGTGATACAATGTACATTTTCCAAAGGAAATAAACTTAAAATTGCACATATATTAATTCCGCCTGTAAAATGTTGATGTTCTTCGTACACAATTCATGAGGAAACCAAGCAAACTAAACTAACCAGTCAAAATACAAAACAAGAGGGACATGATGGCCCAAAGTGCTCACCTAAGTACTAAGTACACTCAAACTGTGGAAGTTTGGTATAGATTGGAAGACAATGGCAATTTTTGCATTTTTTCCCACACAAGAGGTCATAACCTTACCCATCTTTGTCTTTTTCTGAGATATTTTGGTCACACACAAACTGTGGACATTTAGTCAAGACTGGAAGAAAAATGAAGTCTCTATCAAGGTACAAAGGCAATATTTGCCTATTTTTCAACAAAAAGGGGCATAACTCTGGTGTGTTGGTCCAGTCCGGCCCATTGTTGGCTTCTGGTGTGATCTTTTGATAATACAGTTTTGTTAAGATTGGAAGAAAAAATAAAGTCTCTGTAACAACAAAACCAATTTTTGCATTTTTTTCTCCAAAACAAGAGGCCATAACTCTGGTGTTTGTGGTCCCAACCATCTTGGGGTTCTACAGAGACCTTATTGTCAAACACAAACTGTAAGTTTGGTCAGGATTGGTTGAAAAATGAAGAGATCTTTATTGGAAAAAATGCAAAGGGGGCAATAACTCAAAGCTTTCTGGTCCGATTTGGCCAATTATCGATACTATCCGAGATTTAATGGCCATACACTAACTGTGCAAGTTCAAGATGGAATAAGAAATGTAGTCTTTATCGCAATAACGGTATATATTTTTAACGGCATATGGACGACGTACGACGTACAACGGACGACGCAGGACAGGTTCACTATTCCAATAGCTCACCGAGCACTTCGTGCTCAGTTGAGCTAAAAAATCGAAAAATGCTGCGATGAAAATCCTGAACAATAGTAAACGTTCGTATAGCGTTTTCAAGAACGCTCATCTAAACATGTATGATGATTAATTATATTGTGTCTTGAGACGTGCACACAACTCACAAACTTCCTTTGCATGTTATTTTATCGGATCTCAGTGTAAATTAGGATCTATGAGACCAACAGTATAAGCGATATGCAAAGCCTCTCAGTTTGGTTGAAATGACAGAGGCACTCAATGACAAATGACCGCTCAACAAAACTGATATCAATATACGAGTGGTCTCGTGGGAAACCCGGACTTAATGCATGTGCGTAAAGTGTCGTCCCGGATTAGACTGTGCAGTCCGCACAAGCTAATCCGGGACGACACTTTCCGCCTACAGTGGATTTATATTGAGAAGAGACTACCTCAAAACAGAAAATATCATAAAAGCGGAAACTGTCGGATTGCACAGGGTGATCCAGGACGACACTTTATGCACATGCATTAAGCCCGGTTTTCCCACGACACGCCTCTACATGTTTGGCTTCCATGGCTTTTAAAACGTGATGACTAGTGATGGGCTGATTAATCATTTCGTCCAATAATCATGACGAACAGAGCCATGACGATGACGATGACGATGAGAAAAATCAATCGACGAAATGTCTACGTCACTGGTACTATTTGTTATATATTATGTATAGGGATGTCAACGTATATCCGGATAACCGGTTATCCGGTTACTATGTTAATTTTCGTATAAAAATCCGATTTTTCTCGTTTTTTTTTCAAGGCATACAAACGCCGTTTTTGCATGTATATTATTAACACAACACAGCTATAGGCCTCTACAGGTCTCCACCTCGTACTGCGGACGTGTCATAAACACACCCCTCGGTCGGAATACGATTATCATAAAACAACAGGTGATGCTTTCACACCATACTAACTTTGACAGGTCTATTAAACAAACATGATGTCACAATCGATAATGCCAATTAGGTGCGTCCCTCTTGATCAGAGATGGTTCTCTACCAGTTAACAATGCCAATTAAAATAAAATATATAGTAACATTGATCCATCCTTGTTTTTTGTGTGTATGTGTATTTAATTGGCACATTGCGTGTTTTACTCAAACATCGCAATTTACTGGTTTACCATACACCAGTCAGCCTTAACAAGATTCAAGATTTCAAGATTCAACATATTTATTTCGTTACTTAAACATATACATGTTTTTCGTAACATGATCCAATGAATAATAATAATAGTCACATGACACCTTATAACATATGTACATATATACACAGTTTATAATACTAATATGTATATAAAACAAATAACATTTATTATTTCTAGTTCGCATAGCAAAAAACTAAATCCAGACAGAGTTACGACAAGTGTGTTTTAATAAAGTACTTGCCCAGAGGAGGGACTTGTAGATTTCATACGAAAACATAAGACAAAAATACGAGACAGCTTAATCAATGTATGTACAATATGTGCCTAATATATGCAACTGTAGAGAACACAAATTATTGCAACTATTGTACAGTATTAATCATACCTTTTCGTCTGTTAAAAGCATGGTATGTATATTTACACAAATTCAATACTGTTTTATAATTTTTTGATTTAAATAACACCTACTTACCTTTACGCAAATCAAATGTTTAATTGGGGTATTTTAATTGAAGGGCATAACAACATTGCACGCTACACAAAACAAACAAAACACACAATTTACGAACAGAAATCGACGTAGTTTTTTTCATGTACTTTTTTCATTAATGAAATAGTATTGTGTTTTCAAAATAGAAGTATCGTCTAGATGTGAACTTAATTTTGCAACTTTATCATGTGCCAGATTCCGGCCACCAATGCCGATCTATACGGTTATCCGGATATTACATACGAATAACCGGATACCGATTTTGGTAGCCGTTGACATCCCTAATTATGTAGTAAAAATGTTTTGTAGTTCTAAACCGCTAACTATTCCTGTATTATAAATAAAATAGATTGTACATGCAATGCAATATACAATGCTTTTAAACATTTCCTTCAGAGGTTGTCAGTATGTCCATTAAAGGATTTTCTTAATTTTATATACGCTTAAGCATGGTTTGGTAACTTTATTATTGATCATTTATGTAATATAAATGGTGCAAGTAAATGCTTGCCTGTGGTTTTAAAATCGTAAAATATGTATTCTACTCGTATGTACATGTACTTCTTTATAAAGACCTTGTATTTAGTTTGGTGTCGAGATGTTATGTCTTTAACATTACATGTATAACAAATCACTACAATGTCAAGGGGGGGGGGGGGTCGTTGTACACTACATGTTCTCTACATATTCTTTATAAAGTGCCTTTGTAGATATATTAAAATATTAATAAATGATTAACTGTCGTAGCTTAATTAAGTCAATCAGTTAAAATTCCATTATTTTTGTTTCAACAACGGCAAATCTGCAAATTCAATCCATTTTGTTGAAACTAAATCAAGAATAACACAATAAGTTGACAAACATTTAAATTGGTACAAAAAGCATTGGATGAAATTTTTATGTAGAACAATTAAAATCCCCAAAGTCATGATTATTTGATTAATCAGTCACTTTTGGCTCTGATTAATCAACGAATATTTTTAGGACTGATAACCATCACTAGTGATGACACCTCTGTCTTATAGATATTTAAACTTTTTTTTAAGCATTTTTTTTTTGCGAAATATGGATTCACTATTCCACCATTTATCGACAAGAGACTCCTCCATTTCCACCTGATTTGATGACGGCATTTCGCAAATTATGATTCATGATTACGAAATCCTATTAGTATCTCAAAAAGTAAATTAAACCATATTATAAGTGTGAAAGTGGTGTTTCAATGCGAATAATCGCGTCATAACGCTAGTAAACGTGCAATAACGCTAAATGAAAGCGTTATAACGCGAAACAATGTGTATTAACGCCAAAAAATACGTAATTGACGTTACGACGGACCGATGATTGTCAGGTCGATTAGCCATTCAGATCGCACTGATAAGCATGTGTTTCATCCGCCATTTTCTCCGTCAAACTCACCAATGTGTCGGATATTCCAATAATTGTTATATTGTAGTCACCCTTTGGTGGCGCGTAACCTTTAGAAAAAGTAAAAGTGAAAGTCCGTTCAGTTCTACGAAATTCTCTGATTCTAAAAATAAAGAGCATACTGCAGTACGCGTAATGATGACGTATGATTTAATTTACAAAGTCACAGGATTTAAACGCACAAGTGGTGTAGGAGAATGCAAGATAAATAAAATAGTAGATCTGCGTTAAAATGTCAAACTATCGAAAATGTACTGTGGCAGAATGTTCAGAAAGGGATTACTCATACGTAAGCGTTTTCTAAGTTGGTTAAACACGGATTTATCGTCAAATTTGGATGAAAAGTTGACATTTTTTTGGGAGCACCTTGCCCTTGGTTCGATCTGCGGCCAGTGCCGACTGCCGGTACTGCTCTGTCTATGAAATCGAGATCAACTTTAAGACTGACCGAAAAAGATTCCAATCTTAGAACGGCGTTTGTTAATGGGCCGATGGGACACAAAACGACCAACCAAGAATCGAAAAGTGACCGTAATGTATCGAAAAATGATTGAAAACAAACCTTCACATTTCGGCCATCAATACAAATTACAAAATCATGAAATGGCGTCCGGGAAAAAGATAAAGAACGCTGTGTACTTCATTTATTCTGAAAACATTAGTGTGATTACTGGATATAAATACTTAGGTATATAAAAAGAAATGAACAATTGAAATGAAATATTTGAGGTAAAATGGATTTATTTTGCAATTAGAGTACCGTCAAAGACAGAAATACAACGTCAACAAACGGAGACTATGCGAGCTTAGCAACATTAACAAGTGGAAGTAGGCCTATCGACTTAATGTGTGGGATAAATAAAAACGCAAAGGTAAATCAATATTAAGGATGATAAAATACGGTGTGGACCGAGATGACCAGCACCAATGCCGTGCGTATAAAACTTGTACCCGCAGACATTGTCGGTAAGTCGTTTTGCTCAAATACAACTGTGGAATACACAAGGATCAAAGGTAAGGTAATTCAATAATTTTTATTGTGTAATTGTGAAAACAAAAACAACACACAATCGCAATATAATAAATTAACTGTTTTTTTTCCCTTGTTTATATTAATTTTCAGAAAGCTTCTGGGGCCGTATCCACAAAGCACCTAAGAAAGATTTGTACCTAAGGTTAAATATATTTTTGTAGGTTTCTGCGTTTTTCCCTAAGATTTTTTTTATATTTCCTTAATTATTATCCACAAACGATTGAACCTAAGTTTTTTTCTTAAGAACGGTATTTTCCCCTCAACTTTTAAGGAATCTCCGAAGGTCCCTTAACTTTTAAGGAAAATTCTAAACATGGCGTCTATTTGAAGGCGACATCGTATATAGAAGCATTATATTTGAAATCCTCGTCAAAATCGGTAAGTGTATTTTGTTTTTTGTATAACTGTGTGGTAAAGCCAACAATGTAATTGTTTTTACCCATATGTTGCAGTTGAAAGCGTTTAGTAATAGAGACAGGAAGTTGTATTGTTTACTTCCGTTTGTGTTGATATGGTAAAATATTTCAGAACTGATTTATCATGTATTACATAACCAATAAAGTACATTTTCGTAAAGTACATGCCAGCTGTCACATTTTTGTACGAGATGTATCAACCTGCATACATTTGGTTATTGTTAAATCATTATATTTTACAAGATTGACTACTTAAAGTAATTTCACAAAACAAGTCTAATGGCAATGCAGCAAACATAGGGTTTCAGTGAAATTTAGCCAAAAAATATATTTATTCAAACTTAGTGAACGTTTCTTTTTGGTTCGGGATATATTCATGAAACTGACACAGAAAGACAACATTATATGGCTGTGTTCTTCACAATGCTTGATTGTCTTGAATGCATGTTGGGCCAAATTTATACCATATTGAGCTGTGTTGTCAGACAATATGAGTATGTTTTTTGCCTTGCAAGATAATGAACATCCGTAGTGACTTGAATAGGATGCCTGCACCGTGTACATCAAATTAAGGTAATTGTTTCTATGTTCTTTTTAATTGCATACACTCCAATATAAATGGAATTGTTTTGGTTGATTATTTTGTAGGAAAATGGCCGGCAGGGAATATCGAGAAAGGCTTGATTACATGGAACTGCCCAATAATGAGATGCAAACACGATACAGGGTGAATCAAGCCACACTGGATTATCTAATTCATGAGTTGGACACCATGTTGAGTCCAAGGACTGGGAGGAGTAAAAGCTTATCGACTGGGTACAAATTGTTAATCACTTGAAGATACCTCGCAACTGGTGTTATTCAACTTAACACTGGTGATCTCCATAATGTTGCTCAATCCAGTGTCTCCAGAGCGATAACCCAGACTCTTGATGCGTTAAGTTCTCCAGATGTTGTTAGTCAGCATATTAAGTTTCCAACCACCCCTGAGGCGATGGACAACAATAAACAGGGATTTTATCACATTGCAAGGTAATTAATATTTTTAAATTCCAAACAACCCGAAACCTGTAAAAGTCAAACTGATGTAATAAGGTTTACATTTTTCTTTAACATTTATTTAAAAATATTATTTTTGGTGTCAGTGTGACACCGACTGAAAGCATATTCGGGGGCATATGTCACCTTATTTTGACAGCACTTGTAATTTGTATATTTATTGCTAACTTATGTCAACATATTTAATGTGTAACATGTTAGTAGCAGTTGCCATTCATGGAAATATATTTTTCACCTGTAATACTTGTATGGTAATTAATTTACTTTTTTAACCATGTATTTCTAATCAGATTCCCAAATGTGATTGGTGTGATTGATGGTACACAGATCCAGGTTCAGGCACCATCTGTTGATGAGCCTATGTACGTGAACAAGATGGGATACCATTCCATCAACACACAGGTACTGTTGTCTGGATGCAATATTCTAATTTTAGTAATATAATGAAATAAGCAATAAATAAAATAGTCTATTAAATTTTATTACGTCATTTAAACCTATTTATTTATGCTCGATTGCATCGAAAGCCTTTGTCTCATTGACACACTCTCTATTCCATTTACTGGGAAGAACAACTACTAGGTGTCCTTGGAAATATATTGAGAATGATCCCTGAGCATGGATTGAACCTGGGACCTCCCCGTCCTAATGTGGACACCATATCCATTACACCGTTGTGACATTTTATTGTATTACTTAAGGCTGTATTAACTGACACTTAATGGATGATATACATACATACATACAACAAACTTGGGTATGATTTTTAAAGGCATTGATCAGGCATTGAATCTGTCAACATATTCAGGTTGTGTTTGATCATAATGATATGATCATGGATGTTGTGGCACGATGGCCGGGCAGCACGCATGATAGCCGCATTCTGCGAGGAAGTGGGCTGTGGCAACTTTTCGAGCGAAACCTATTGCCAGCTGGTGACCACTATTTACTTGGAGATAGTGGTTACCCATGTAAACAGTGGCTGTTGACCCCTTATTTAAGGCCCGCGAACAACTCACAGGAGCGTTATAACAGGTCAATGTGTAATTGTGGAATATATTAAGTTTGTAATGTATATTAACATTCAAAATTTAACAAACATTGTGTCAATTAAAAATGTCTACAACTTTATAACAGGTAAATAGCGTACATTGAATTTATTTACATAATAAAATTTTTAATATAACAAAATGTTGTCAACATTTAAAAAAATAAAATATCAATTTCAACAATAAATTGTTTTCATTGTTACTTCTGCAAAGTATATACATTCATATTCAGTCACTAATAATGACTACTGTAATAATTGTATGAACATGTCCAGAATCATAATGTTAAAATGTCAACCGATGCAGGTCAACTAGAAGCAAAGTCGAACGAGGCATTGGGCAGTTAAAATGAAGGTGGGGAATACTGCATGGAGAAGTTAGACTTTTTCCAGAAAAAACATGCAAGTAAGTTGATATTTTGTATGACATGAAGAATATGATTATTTGAACATTACTCAAGACAACATATCCGTTATTGTCTTATCCACATGACAAGTTAAAATCTGATTGGGACAGTTCAATATATGCTATTACAATTATACTGTCAATAATGAATTAAAAAAATGCATAAAGACATAAAAAAAATACTAAGTTGTGGAAATTTTGCTTACAAAATAAACTGAGCTGATTTTTTATGTCTGTGTCAGTCCAGTAATACAACCACAATCATGTACATATATAAGGTTTTTTTTTCTGTATGTCTTATTGGTTAAGATAGAATGATGTATGTTAAAATGTTAATACAGTGAGTAGCTGAAAATCATTCCAATTCAATTATTGTAGATTGTTAAAATGTTACATTATAACATACATTTATTTTAAATATATTACAATTATTATACACTGATTTCAAAATAAAATATTATTAACACCTACACATACAGACAATAATTTTCATGATTGTATTTGATAAAATATATTATTTAGGGTAATCATGGCATGTGCGGTCTTGCACAACATTTGCAAGCTTCATGGTGTCCCTGAACCTGATGTTCTACATGAAGATCCTGTAGATTACAATGGCCACCACATTCTTCAGTACCAGAGGATGGACTACGCTTCAGGGACTTGATTTGCAATCAGTATTTAAAAAAAAAGTAAGACTGTAACGTCACATGAATTTGAAAATTTTAAATACTTGTTTGTTTTTCCAATTGAAGCCTCATAATCCACAGTTTGTATATAAAATAATATTCTCTTTTGTACAAATTAAGCAAACGAGTTAAGTCCCTACAATAACTATTTATGTAATACTTGTAGGCTATGGAGTTAAATGTCAAAACAGGTATATGTTAATGTCACCTAGTGTATGGAAATATAACAAAAGGAAGGATCATTTTTTAAATGTTATTTAACACATTCAGGTCATACAAATTTGAGACTATGTTTAGGCTCTCCATGATTTTTTTTAAAACCTATCAACCAGGTAGGAAACAACAATGAATCTATAAAAACAATAACAATTTTTTTCATAACTTATTCGTGGAAGTTATACAAGCTAAAGCTAATGTTTACTTGCAACCATATAATATCTCATCTTCATATTGGGAACCTACTTTATGATAGTATTTAAACAGTAAATTTACTAGTTGCACACTTTTTTTACAAATATTGGTAAAAATACATTAAAGTACTTTTGTTCAAGTTAAGTATGAAGTCATATTGTATAATATAGTTATTGACAAACCCTGACATTTACACCACATAATACATGTAGATAATAACTTCTGCATGATCATAGAAACATGTTTAACATACTTTAAAATGAATATATACAAATTTGAAATTATGTTCTAGATATGGCAAATCATAATAGTAAGAAGACAAAACATACCAATTCAAAGTGTTTTAAATTTATAAAGCTGTAGGTAAGTTACTGAAAAATGCATGATTCCAAATCAGAATTGTGTAATATCAACAAGTTATTTCAAGTGATACACATACCCAAAATGCAAGATGCCCACCAACAATATTAATTCAGAACTCAAATGTAACTTGAAACAAGCATCATGACTTATATTATTTACAATGTCATTCATTGAATGAGATCATATTAAAATGAAAGAAATCACACAAAGTGTGTTATTATATGCATACTTTATACGCTTTTCAACTTGAAATTTTTACATTGTGAAACAAATTCTTTTTTCCCGATCAGACATTCGAAAATCTACCAGCATGATGACTGTAAACATTGAATCAAAATTGTATGGCCGTATTATATAAACTGATATGTGGAAAACTTTTTTTATATACTGCTTATAAAGCACATAAAAAAAATTGGCAAAAATGGTTGTTACATATTATGGTAGTAATGTATGTCATGTTTCTGTAACATGTCATTATTTATTTCAATTTATATGTTTAAAATGTTGTAGAAAACTAATGCAACAATCTAACAATAACAATTTTGATATTATTTTTCATAGTTTAGTTTAGCTGGTGCTCATAGAATTTGATCTGTAACTCCAGTTTTCTTTTCTTCAATCTCCTCATCTCACTGTCATTACACCAGCAACAGTGTTAGTGTAGAACTGAAAAAATATGTACCACATTTGTTTGACTATACTGAAATGGTCCAAGCCTAATACTTCGATGAAAATTTTCGTAACTGTATATGTTTGAGTTGTGAAAATAATTAAATAGATGCATTGTCTCACCTTACTTTAAGATATTTCATATATTACATGCAGCGCAGTAATGCCATACATTTCAACAAACTTATTGCGCTGTGTTTTTGTATCTGATTTCAAAATGTTTTTATTTTCAGAATACCTTTGTTCTGTACAAGTTCTTGTTGTTGGACATGACAAGTCTCTGAAAAAATGTTAAATAATTATGTCAACTACATTAACTATGAACTGTCTTATTAACAGATTTTTGTATTTATAAAAAAATATTGTTAAATACATGGAATGCAAGAATCAATCATATTCGAAAAAAATAAAAACAAATAATGTTTTATAGTTTTTAACATTTAAATATGTGACAATGATTTCGGGAAAATGTAAATTTGCTTACCATTATCTGTGCATATGTAGCAATTTTTGTTTAAAGTTGCTGTAACAAATACAGATGCATGTAAACATTCAATGTGTCTTTCTTTTTATATTCTTTTTGTATTATACCTTCTAGAGGGTGCAAGTGGCATGAGGTCCAAAATGTTGATGACAGCTTTATCGCAGGCTGTTGTTCTACAACAACAAGAAAGTTAACCTCTGTTACAATATACACAGAAAAGGACATTGTAAAACATATAAGTAATTTTTTTTACATTAATTGTAAATACAAAAAATTATTGTTACATTTTATTTTAAATCAAAGTAATGTATTTACAAAAAAATAACAAAAAATACAAACTGACCTTATTACAGAATTAATAATTAAGACAATAACAATGACCCATTTTTTTAAATTTAGACTAAGAATGGTAATGTAATGTACATATTCTTATCTTACAAGTAAACATTGTCCGAATTCACTCCCCGTCCGAATATTAGTACACGATATTATTGTTGTTATTGCTTTGTCTATAAAATCCATTGTTTTAGCAGGATCTTGTTCTACAAACTTTAATGAATTTAAAGCTTTGTATTTACCTCCGGTTTAGTCCATTTAACGTTGATTGTTGACAGAATAATCCATTTTTGCACAGTACCAAAATTCCTGCACTGTATTACGGCTGCAGCAATGTACATTGTTTACTACACGCGTAAGAATATGATGGAATGTTATTAAATGCATTTTATCCTTAAAGACTTGTCAAGATGTTAATAATAGCTTTTCTTGGTGCATTATAAGATTATTTATATTATAAATTGCATATTGTTTATACATGTTTATTGTTAAACCTTAATGGTTCACTAGGAACTATTTGAGACGCTGGCTGCGTAGGAATTACTGAAGTTGTCATGATGCAGCATTTCAAATTGTATTGTTATGAATGATATTTAAAGCTACTGTTGCTTTGATATATAGAGTTTGACTTCTTCTATGATTAAGAAGTAATATTTATGTGATTGTTAATTTATTGGAATAGTAGTTTTAATTATTGTTAAGGAATAGCCACATTACTTCCTTATATGCTGCAGGATGCTGCACGATTCTGATTGGTTGCAGCTGAATCTGCAGAATCTGATTGGCTGCAGCCAAATCTGCAGCATCCGAAAGGGTATATAAGGAGGTTCTCCTCTCAGTTTTGGCAACAGTTGCTAACAACAAACATCACTGTTCACTATATAGAAAACCTTAAAAGTAAGAACTCAAACATTATAAAAATCCTGAACAACATTAAAGGTACGATTTCAAAACGCACTTAACTATTTTCTAACATTCTAGCAATATATTTATTCTATTAACAGCTGGTTATCATTGAAGTTCTAGTAAATATACTTAAGAACGTTTCTAGGAACTATTTTATGATACTGTAAAGATATTTCAAAAACTGAGCAACTGTTCGCCAAACGTTCGTCATTACTGTACCGCCATACTGAATAAACCGAAATGAATATAATTATTATGTTATCGATAATATGAAAGTAGATATACGAATAAATGATGATTTTTGAAACTTTAATTCATCTCCGTCTTTACTAGAGTTTTCTGCCAGACTCAAACTCTAATCGACACTGATATTATCAAGAATCTTCATTGTAAGGTAGCTTACAGTAATCACCTGTCTTCAACATCACAGCGGTCAAGTTGCTGATTACTGAAGGTATAATAACATCATGGATTTATATGCGATATATCTTTAAAACTCAACGATATTGTTGAAATCAATTATTGATTTGTTGGGAAATAATTATTTATTTTGTATTTATTATGACCTGTTTTATTATTATGTTATTTATCATACCATACATTACAATACAATTGGAATAAATTGTTAATGCAAGATTTTGATCAATACTTTAAGAAAAGGATGTTTTTAATATTACTGGATAAGTGAAGTCAGCGTGGAGTCGTAGGATGCTCCAGTTGCCCCCACCACTGACACACTGTATCAATAACCAGACCTATATAATAATTCCATACATTAAACACATATCAAATTTATAAATAAATATTTCAGAATTTTTGTGTATTGATGGAATAACATGTAATTATGTATTGATGGAATAACATGTAATTAAACAACTTCTTATCAGAAATAAATATTTTTGTATCAATGTCCATTGTTTCATAATTCTTTATTTTTACTGATAAGAGTATGGTGCCTATCAAAATGAATGAGCAAAATGATTTATTTCATTTAAAATGGGTATGGCATTCAAAATATTGCAGTTATCTGGCTTTTTTTTTTTCAAAAACAATAGCGCCAAGTTATTTGCTGTATGCATGTTACAGTGAAGTAAAATCCCATATTAAAAACTTCATGTACCTGTCAAAGACAGGCCTCTTTGATAGTCCATGTATATGTTCCTATGTTTGGTCTGCAGATTCTCCCATTTCATTTCTTCGATAATGTGCACTTGCATTGTATTTGTCGGCAACAGTCCCCCCAAGAGATTTCTTGGTTGCTGAGTTAATGCATGTTATTAAAAAAAAAAATGAATTACAATAACGGTTATACCACATAGTTATAAACGTTAATTTAGTATGTACATTATACGGTAACAACAAACAGAGTACACATACTATATGGAAACACATGTTGTAACTTTTATATCTACGGTATAACGGTATACAGAGGATTTAACAGTTCAATTTGATTAAAAAAAATTTGGCATCAGACACAATAATTTCCATGCTCAACCCTCAATATAAATGTCAAACAATTGTGCTGATAAATAACAATCATTTACATAACATTATGCAAAATCAACTAATATCAACACCAATGCTTGCCCAATTATTATTATTATTTTCGGATTAGTTCATGATATATTCGGCATTTCAAACTTATGGTTATGTCCGATTGGCACAAACATTGACTCAAAAACATTTAGGAAGACGATGCTCATGTTCATCAACAAATAATGTATAATGAAACATTAGTTATGATACGTACGACTAGAAAATCGGTGTTTGTCAACGTTGTGAAAAGTTAGCGGTACATCGCGGAAGTCCGGATGTACCTCTAGCATGATTTCACACAACAACAAGCACTCTTGCTGTGTGAAATTTGGCGATCGTTTACTGGTAGTTGTTTCCATCTTGACAGTTTTGACAGATGTAGTCTGCTGCAAACATCCGGTTTCACTTTGGTGCTATTTTAAGATACATAAAAAACCCAAACGCCGACCGTGGGAATGACAAATATAACATGTCATTTGATGCTAATTAAATCCACAAGTATCAAATGCATATAATAGAAGTAATCCCCATTATTCGTTCCAAATATTTCCTTCGTTTGAATTGAATACGTTGATAAACATTAAAGCAACTCATCATAACGAATCTTTAGCAAACATTATCCGCAATTTTGGTGCGTCTACAAATCTCGCGATATGTGCTGTGACGTCATCGAAGTGCTATTTTTATACACTGGGAAACTCCGACAGAGCTTGACAACGGACTTAAATATTCCCTTAGACGATTTTTTTACTTAGGGAAAAATAAACACAAGAAAAAACTTTCCTAACATTTTTCCTAAGGTGTTTTGTGGATAAAGATTTAAGGAAAAATCTTGCCTCAGGAATATTTTTTTACTTAAGTAAAAAACAGAAATTTACTAAGGAGGTTCGTGGATACGGCCCCTGGATGACGCGTTTCCGTTGCGATCGATCACATTATCAACATGTTTACTTAATGATATACTACTGTACTGGTACGATACTGTAGATCTTCCCGTGAATTTAACGAATTCCGTAACGGTCATACTTCAATTGCTCAACGTAAAAGCGCCTCACAAAAGCTAGTTGCTTGTGCTTGAAACCGACCAGCGCGTCGTAATGCCATGTTGTTTTTTTGACGGACATAGACAGAGAAGTCTGCCTTGAAATCGGTGGTCGTGGTTATAGAGAATATTAGGTTAGTGTCTTTGTGTACTTGAATTTATCCGACGAGTTGAAGAAAGGTTTACCTTTCGGAGACGAGTTGCATAAATTCAGGTACACAAAGACACTAACCTAATATTCTCTATAACCACGACCACCGATTTCAAGGCAGACTTCTCACATGGCATAATCGATAAAGGTGCAAACAGCATCATCATTCTATTCCTTTTAAAACAGTTGGTGTAAGCGGGTTATTCTTTGTGGATGTACATTCTTCGATCAATCAACAAATCTTTGATCAATCAACAGGGAAACGGTTTATTCATCAAATAATTAACCCTTTATGTAATTTTGCTTTCAAAAGTAAACTAATAGAAGACTGCATCCAAATTACTAGATCCAAATCCTTATGTTGGCAACTCTGTTCTCCACCCACAACTATCCAGCCAGGTATCGGAATACACTCGACTTAAAGAAAATTGAAATGGGATGAATCTCGCCAGTTCCATTCGAGCCATATATTCCATGAATGCAATTTTTGATATAAATCTTATTATCATAATCCATCCTTAAATTCAGAAACACTAAATCTTGTATTCTGATTGCTCTTTTTAAATTCCAACAGTGTGTAAACTTACAACTCACCTGAATGACGGAGAAGAAGTGATTGCGTCATTACGCGCGCACGTGAATTTTAGCGAGTTATTTTAAACCGAAACTACCTGTAATGGCACGATAGCTAACGGTTATTGATTTTTTTCCTGTACAAATGTGTTACTATTTAATTTATTGTAATGTTGTATTTATTGTAAGGTATAAAAATGTAATTATAGAATGTTGAGTCTTATTTTCACAAATAGATGAACTGTTAAATATCGCCACATTTCGTAACCTTTAAAATTACTTGTTTATGTCGTCACTCACATTCCTAGAAAAAGTAGTCCGTCAAAAGTATATACATGAGGGTGTAAGATAAGCCTTGCCTGTCGGATAAAGCAAAAGTTTATCTGACAGGTAGAGTTTCCTTCTATAAAATCATTTATTGGTAGGATAAAACTCGGCTCTGTCGTAACGTCAATTGCGCTAACGTATTTGCGCAAAGTAAAGGGCCCGAGGTTATAAAACTTTCATTAATCTCAGCTCAAAACTCGACTCACAGCTCAATCTCCACGCTCAGCTGAGATTCTTGCTCAGTTTGAGGTTATTAAACATTTGGAGATCAAACTGAGTGGAGACGATTTTTTTAGCATGAGATTTGATATATTTAAGCGACTATTCGGTCATCCATATTTACGTGGTGTTGCCCTAAGCAGCCCATTTGTGTAAACAGTGGTATATTTTTACCGCAGTTTCTTTTTTCTGTCCAAGTTACTTACCATACCACGAAAACAGTGCTTATAACCACTGGATTAAGTAAACAAATTGCTTTAAAAGGGCAATGGTCACAGAAACTAATTTACACTTTAAACTTGCAATAACCATGATGAAATCTTAAATCGAAAATTGTGTGACGTATTAGAACTGTTATGACGTACTTATATTGCGTCATTTGTGCGATTATTTCCATTTTCATGTGTAGATAAAATGGCTGCAACAGGGTAAACACAATTGTTTTTACAATAATGTGTATTACACTGTTGCAAGAACGACGTGAATATCAATAGGGTTGACACCACAATTATAACAATGGATATTTTATGTAGCTCTAGATATAAAGGTAAGACGTTTAATTTTTCATGCGTGTATTAAACATGCAATTTTATGTTGTGCTGTTTCATTGTTGAATTGGAATTTAGATTTTATCTCAGTGTTGTAAAATACTTAAAGTATAGAACTATATACGTAAATCATGTGTTCCATGTTGATTTTATCTAACTGTTGATATCATCACTGTTTACATAATTATTTGTCACATTTACATGTTGAGATCGACTCTGAGACAGGTAGCAACTAATCTCAGGATTTCTTGCTCAGCCTGAGTTTGAACTCAGAGTTAAATTTTTATAATCTCAGATTTCCTGAGTTCAGTCTCAGGCTGAGCTAGGAGTTGAGATTTGAGCTGGGAGATTGATCTCAAGAGTTTTATAACCTCGGGCCAAGGTGTTTTTACGCATAAGAAAGGCGACCTTTTGCTTTAATTTCTTTAGTTTCATAATAAATTGTGTTTTGAATAAATTAAAATATGACAGGCGGACGCTTATACCATAAATGTTTTCTGCTGTGCAGATTTGATAAGTTTTCTTCCAAACTAACCATTATATCGCGAATTGGGTAATGTCAGGTCATACTAAACCGGTGTGACGGGGATATTATGTAGGAAGAATTATATATTTATTAAAGGTTAAATAAACTTGAGTTGCAAGCCAATAGACTCAATTTATCATATTAATAAGGCGATATATAAAATATTTATCCATGCAAAATTTGCTATAGTCTGTTGAATACCCAAGTAGGTGTTCGTTCATACAAAAATCAAACAAACAATAATCAAGCATATTTCACGACAAGGTTTTGACTACAGACTTCAACAGACGTTCGCTAATATCAACATGCTATACACATTTTAAACCGTTTAAAATGTTCGCCACAAACTCCTGATTCCACAAGTTCCAAAAATGCGTAGTTAATTCGTAAAAAGTTCGTAGTGCATTCGCAGGCATCCTAACTAAATCGTAATCGATTCGTAGGCATACGCAGGTATTCTTAACTCATTCGGGCTTTCGAGAATCGCGACTTGACCACTAGTCGGCTACGAATCTGTCACAAATCCTACGAATGCACGCCGAAAATAAATTAAAAAATATATTTTTATTCGTACCAAATTCGTACATGCATTCGGCGTATTCTTAACTGATTCATAACGTTGGTCCAGTAGTCGTACGTAGTAGGTTCTTGAAAATCGTAGTAAATTATTGACACCATTCGTTTTATTCCAGATTTCCACGAATATTCGTAACACTATCGTAACTGTATCGTTACTTCCTCGACCCAGAGAGCACCTTTCTCGTCCTTACCCTTTCAGGAGGATACTTTTTTATTTTATAGTCGTGGATGCTGTCTAAGCTAGTCCACCAAAGCCTCTTCTTCAACTGTAAGTCGTCTTTGTGTTACCTGGGCTTCCACGCTGTCGAACAATGACACTAGATTGGATTGTGTGTCCGACTTTGAGCCTCTGTCAGGGATTACCGTCGGCGTTGCGGCCATGGCTGCACTGCTCCGTACTAATCAACTTGTCTTCGGCATTACGGTGTAAACATTACGTTGCCTTTTGAATAAAATGCAAATCTTAAACACCTTGAAGGGCAGACCCACACGTGAAATTCTCCGGAAAACTGCAGCGTTTTACAAACGCAGTGCGGACGCGGTATGGTCGCAGTGCAGTTGGCGTGCGAATGCCATGGTCGCGGAAAAAGTCGTTGAAGACACGCTAAGAAAGCAGTATGGTAACGTGGGGACGCAAATGATCGCCGTGGGGACGCAGTTAAAACGCAAAGGAGGGCACCTTGAAGGGCAGACCCACACGTGAAATTCTCCGGAAAACTGCAGCGTTTTACAAACGCAGTGCGGACGCGGTATGGTCGCAGTGCAGTTGGCGTGCGAATGCCATGGTCGCGGTAAAGTCGTTGAAGACACGCTAAGAAAGCAGTATGGTAACGTGGGGACGCCGATGATCGACGTGGGGACGCAGTTAAAACGCAAAGGACGTGATGGCAACGCCGTGTAGACCCACAGTACACAGACAACAGGACCCCGGTGTGACTGATGAAAGGACGCCGGTCCTGTATGACGGAGGTATTAAGTTGATCCCAAAAATAATCAAGTAACCGACAGTTATTCTTAGGTTTTAATTCAAATTTCCGGCACCAACTAATTAATACATTAATTAGTTATTAACTATCTCTATTGGCTGACTATTATAATGCCAAGGTTCTGATTGTAATAAACCACCTAGTTTTTGAAATACCCGGATAATACACATCTGTATTGCAATTACCTTAACATTATTCACTTTAAAACCCACGAATAACAATATTGATAAAGAGTGTCTAAAAGATACTGTAATTCAGTAGGACTTTAGCCTATAATGGACATATCATCTGCAAACATCAAAAGGATTAAAACAATTTCATCAATCGAGTACCAGAATTAACATCATTTTGAAGATACAATTCTAAATCTGCAACAAATAAAGAAAATAGCAACGGAGATATTACCCCCCCCCCCCCTTACGTAGAACAACATCATAGTTAAAGTAAAAGCATGTTTTAACACACGATATCACATTAATTACACTTTTCTCTTACCTTTCTTTAATCTGTATCTTGTATTTCAAATTTATAAAATTTTAACCACTAATAATTTCAATATATTGAATAAAACATTTTATCATATGAACATATTTTACGTAGATATATAACATTTTGTTTTAGCTCACCTGAGCACAACGTGCTCATGGTGAGCTTTTGTGATCGCCTTTTGTCCGTCGTCCGTCGTGCGTCGTGCGTGGTCAACATTTACCTTGTGAACACTCTAGAGACCACATTTATAGACCAATCGTCATGAAACTTGGTCAGAACATTTGTCCCAATGATATCTCGGCCGAGTTCGAAACTGGGTAATGTGGGGTCAAAACTAGGTCATTAGGTCAAATTGAAGAAAAAGCTTGTGAACACTCTAGAAGTCACATTTTTTGCCCAATCAACAGGAAACTTGCTCAGAACATTTGTTCTAATGATATCTTGGCCGAGTTCGAAAATGGTTCCGTTCCATTAAAAAATATGGCCGCCAGGGGGCGGGGTATTTTCCTTATATGCCTATAAAAAAAGCTTGTGAACACTCTAAAAGTCACAATTTTTGCCCAATCAACATAAAACTTGCCCAGAACCTTTGTTCTTATGATATCTCGGCCGAGTTCAAAAACGGTACCGCTCCATTGAAAAACATGGCCGCCAGGGGGCGGGGCAGTTTTCCTTATAGGGCTTTAGAAAAAGCTTGTGAACACTCTAGAATTCACATTTTTTGCCTAATCAACATGAAACTTAATCAGAACATTTGTTCTAATGATATCTCGGCCGAGTTCGAAAATGGTTACGGTTCGTTAAAAAACACGGCCGCCAGGGGGAGGGGGGGGGGTCAGTTTTCCTTATATTGCTACAGGTGAACACTCTAGAAGTCACAGTTTTTGCCCAGTCAACATCAAACTTGCTCCGAACCTATGTTCGGATGATATCTCGGCCGAGTTCAAAAATGGTTCCGGTGCGGTTAAATACATGGCCGCCGGGGGGGGGGGGGGGGGGGAGGGCAATGATATATCGGAAAAGCTTGTGAACACTCTAGAAGTAAAATTTTTTGACCAATCAACATGAAACTTGTTCTGAACATTTGTTTTTAGCTCACTTGAGCACAACGTGCTCATGGTGAGCTTTTGTGATCGCCTTTTGTCCGTCGTGCGTCTTGCGTCGTGTTTCGTTTGTCGTCAACATTTACCTTGTGAACACTCTAGAGGCCACATTTATTGGCCAATCTTCATGAAACTTGGTCAGAACATTTGTCCTAATGATATCTCGGCAGAGTTCGAAACTGGGTTATTTGGGGTCAAAAACTAGGTCACTAGGTCAAATTGAAGAAAAAGCTTGTGAACACTCTAGAAGTCACATTTTTTTGCCCAATCAACATGAAAATTGCTCAGGACATTTGTTCTAATGATATTTCGGGTGAGTTTGAAAATGGTTTTAGTCCGTTGAAAAACATGGCCGCCAGGGGGTGGGGCAGTTTTCCTTGTATGGCTATAGAAACAGCTTGTGAACACTCTAGAAGTCACAATTTTTGCCCAATCAACATAAAACTTGCTCAGGACCATTATTCTGATGATATCTCGGTCGAGTTTGAAATGGTTCCGCTGCGTTGAAAAACATGGCCGCCAGGGTGCGGGGCAATTTTCCTAATATGGCTATATATTTAAGATTGTGAACACTCTAGGAGTCACATTTTTTGCCCAATCAACATGAAACTTGCTCAGAACCTTTGTTCTTATGATATCTCGGGTGAGTTTGAAAATGGTTCTGGTCCGTTGAAAAACATGGACGCCAGGGGGGGCGGGTCAGTTTTCCTTATATGGCTATAGGAAAAGCTTGTGAACACTCTAGAAGTCAAATTTTTTGCCCAATCGACATGAAACTTGCTCAGAACCTTTGTTCTGATGATATCTCGGTCGAGTTTAAAAATGGTTCCGCTTTAAAAAGCTTGTGAGCACTCTAGAGGCCACATTTATTGCCCAATCTTCATGAAACTTGCCCAGAACATTTGTTCTAATGATATCTCGGAAAAGTTCGAAACTGGATCATGTGGAGTCAAAAACTAGGTCACTAGGTCAAATATTGAATAAACAGCTTCTGAACAGTCTTGAAGTCATATTTTTTACCCAATCTTCTTGAGCTCACTCAGAACATTTGTTTCAACAATATCTCGTTTGAGTTCGAAACTGGGTCACGAGGGGTCAAAACTAGGTCACCAGGCCATATTGAATAAAAAGCTTGTGAACACTCTAGAGGCTTCAGCATCATCACACAGACTTCCAGCCGCCATCTTGTAACAAAAGAAAAAAGACTACAAAGAATATATACAACATAGACGCAATATAGGCGCAAAGAAGATTCGTTACAGCAGAGGTCAACAGCCACCATTTACGCCCACGGCTCACGTATAGTCCTTCCCTCGCTCGTCCCTCCTTTTTATATATTTTTGTAACATCCTAAATTTGCACCTTTTCGGACGTCATTTGGTATCCGAAATTCTTCTTTGGCAATTTTTCCTATTGTAATTATAACATTACCAAATGACTTTTTCTGCTTTATTATAGCATATGTTGAGCGAATTGGGTTATTTACAGGTGCGGTGCTACTGTTTTACAAGTTATAAATAGTTAGGTTGCTAAGTAGACATTAATTTAATTATTAATATTACCATCGTGAAGTATACATTAATTACAGTTAATTTGTACCAATTAGGATTACCCAACCATGAGTATTTGCACTATTCCCTCCATTTCTTCCTTCTTTCTTTAGTCTTGCCCCGGGCAAGTACCGTATTAAGTTTTTTTCGCCATCTCAAACGTTATATCTGCCATGCCCGGGAGCAACAAGACCGTTAAGGGGCGGAGCACAAACCTGTCCCCTTTACTAGGGGAGGCGCTTACTGGGCAAGACACTCACCACCTGTCTCACAACACCATGCCATTTAAGTGCCTCCTCCAGTCAGCCAGAATTGTAGGAAAACTGACCTCACTTTTCACCATCTTTCAGCTGGCCTCGTGTTTGACGAAGGAACTGCCCGGGCTAATTGAGCGGACTGTGCCCCTGGCCTCTGGCAGTGTACTCCTACAGTTAAAGTCCGCTCAGTCGCTCACCAGTATCTTTTCTAAAGGAATTTTCAAACTTGGTGAAGTCGCGGTCCAGGCCTTATCCCCGTCAAACATTAGGATGGCTTCAGGTCTCATAGCAGGGATCCCGGAAAACCAGGAATTATCAGAACTTCAAGGACACCTACATTTTCTCCCTGCAACTATTGGTTCCATTATCAAATTAGAGCGGGTCGAGCCCTCAGGCCACCTCCTCTTAGTTTTCCGCGGCTGGTCAAGATGACTATTCTCACTTCTGGCCCTGTCCCTCACAAGGTCTACGTTGCGGGGACTAACATCTGCCTGGACGTTAGACCTTGCCCCGTACCCCCTGTCAGATGTTATCGCTGCCAGGGGTACGGACACACCGCCAGCGGGGGTAAATGTCCTCACCCGTCCATTTGTTGCCGCTGTTCGGGAACCGGGTGCTTATGCCAATGCACCCGTAATATCCGCCGTTGTGTTAACTGTGGTGGCCCGCACTCTGCTTCCTACCAAGGCTGTCCTTATAAGAGAGCTCTTAATATTGCCTCTTATTCCAACTTTTATGGTGTTTCTTGGTCGGAGGCAGAGTGCAAGCTATTGGCACTTGATACTGCAGCCCACAAGGATGGTGTCCTACACACTCCATCACCAACCGGCTCCAGAACCAGGTCCCCTCCCACACATGCAGCCCCCGGTTCTAGCACGACCGATACCGGGTGCGCATGTCCTTCAGTTGAGGGGCCAGTGGGTAAGGTTACCCCCCCTCAACGGGTAAATAGCCTCCCACCTAAACAGGTTACTCCCCGCCTGGAGCCGGTTGCACACCATACACCTGTATTATCAACCACCCCCCTGTTTCACCTATTCAGGGGTCACAACCAAACAGCGACACCATTCTGTGGTTTCCAGAGGGTCTTCCCCGCTGCCGGATTGTAGTAGCACCACTTGTTCCGGCTCTACAATCTCCGACAACTCTTTATTCAACGTTACCGGGAATGACTGTCTGGTGTCAGTGCACTCTAGTATTCTAGAGAATCGCACTATCTCAGACGTCTGCGAGATAGAGGAGGAGCCCTTGGTTAGTGTGCCCCCTAACCGTCCCAGAATGGTTGACACCCAGACATCCCCTATGAGTTCTCCTGCCTTTAATGACAGTGAGCGCAACTCGCTTTCATGAGACTCATACATTAAAATTAAAGATCCGCCAGCGACAGGTCACCGTTATCGCCATATACATCTCAGCGAGCTGACGGATTTAATTGCTGAGATAATAAAGGACTGTGACAGGCCAACTGGGTGTCGGGTTAACTCCTATATCACTAGCAAAATAGATTCCCGTTTCAAAAAGGGCAGGGAACCTATACCCAAAGTTACCCCTAAAATTACAATATCAGACACTGAAAGCCATTCTGGTACAAAGGATCCACCGATACCGCCAGACCCGGGGACCCCCCTCCGGACAGCGGCTACCACTTCAACCTGTTGAAACCCCCCTATCAACCCACCTCCAAACCACCCTCCTCAAACAAAACCAGGCCATCCCTGCGGGTTCGGACCCCCTCTAAGCTTAAAGGGACCTTCTCAGGCCATAAACTGGCCATCAGATCACCCCAAGCCAAAGTTAACAATCTAAAGCGCAGACTGATTTCAAATCACTATGGACAGTGATCTAAATATCGTATCCTTTAATATTAGAGGTTTAACCTCCATCAAACACACAGAAATTAAACATTACTTAGACGAGAACCCCAACATCCATGTTCTCGCTCTTCAAGAAACCAAATTTCCTAGAAACGAATTTAAATCAATTTCTGATTTTAATTGCGAATATAAGAACCATACAAGCTTAGACAATAACATAGCTGGCGGTCTTGCCATCTATGTTAAAAATTGTATTAATTATGAATTACTGGGGGTGAACAACCAATTAAAGATTGATGGTAGCACTGCTATTGAGGCACTAGCAATAAAATTGATCATAAATAAGAACCGGCCCCTTATTTTGGTCAGTCTTTACTCAAGAGGATGTGATCTTGAGACTTTAAATGGCCTTTTAACAGACTTAAGGACCATTAAAGGACCCTGTGATGTGATATTCACAGGGGACTTTAATGCACATCACCCCGCTTGGGGCTCCAACAACTCAGATGCAGCAGGTCGCGGGGTCATAGAATGGTTGGATGAGCATGACCTTGTCTTGCTCAATAACGGTTCGCCAACCAGACTTAACCCCTCCGGTTCCCTATCGACCTTACTGCAGCTAGTGCCGGGATAGCCAGTGCTTCTGCTTGGGACACCGTTAAAGATATTACTTTGGATCTGATCATTTCCCACAACTGGTTACATTGTACAACTATCTTGTACAGGGAACTGATATCCCCAGCTCAGGGGAGCACAAATTTGTTCTAAATAAAGCAAATTGGGATCAGTTCCGGGACCTCTGTTCAGATCTCTCCCTAGCAGATGTTCACTCCCAGGACCCCAGTACCTTTTGCACAAATTTAACAAATAAGATCCTGTCCATAGCAGAGTGCAGCATCCCCGTCTCCTCCGGTAAGGGAAAAGCCAGAAAGAATGTGCCCTGGTGGAACGAGGCATGTTCTAAAGCGGTACAGGAAAGGAAACAAGCATTAAAAATACTCAAAAAGAACCTCGCTGAGCACAATCTCAAAAACTATAGGTCCCTAGAAAACTCAGCAAAGCGGGTTATTTTGGAAGCTAAAACTCAAAATTGGAAAGAATTCTGTGAATCAGCAGTTGTTAATAAAAGTAATTCTAGGGATTTTTGGCAAAAGATTCACAGAATTAAAGGAAATCGCACAAATCCTGTACCGCTACTAAAATATACAGGCGAAATTGCCACGACCCCAAGGGAAAAGGCTCAATTTTTGGTCACACATTTCAAATCTGTCTCCAGTGATACAAATCTCCCTCAAGAAACTTTCGACTAAAAGCGATTTGAATCGGAGAATAAAAATATATTAAACGAGCCTGGGGACAATATAACGCGCCTCTTAATTTACCTTTTACAATGATTGAATTAACTACTGCAATTAATGGTAGGAGTAACTCTGCCATGGGCCCAGATAGAATATCATATATGATGTTCAAGAATATGCCGGCCATAACTCTTAATATCTGGCTTGATCTATTCAATCAGGTGTACAGATCAGGGACGGTCCCCCCCGAATGGCAGCAGGCCACGGTGATTCCTATTCCAAAACCTGGTAAGGACAAAAGCGATCCAAAATCATATCGTCCAATAAGTCTCACCTCTCATGCAGGCAAATTATTGGAAATAATGGTTAAAAACAGATTAGAGCACTTATTGGAAACTAAAAATATTCTGAACCCCTTCCAGTCTGGCTTTCGGAAAGGGCGTTCAACTCTTGATCAGCTAGCAAAACTACAACACGATATTCTTTCTGCTAAAAATCAAGGCCAAACAGTATTAGCTATATTTTTGGACCTTCAGGCGGCCTTCGATTTAACCTGGACTTTTGGCATCTTAAAAAAGCTAGCTGATTATGGAATCACTGGATACTGCTTCCATTACCTCAGAGCTTTCCTAGAGGGCAGGAAAATTCAGGTCAAGGTCGATGGGGAGTTATCGGAGGAAACCATAACTGACTGCGGTACCCCTCAGGGGTCCGTAATATCCCCAACTCTGTTCTCCCTCATTGTCAATGATCTCCCTGAAACAGTCAAAGACTCAGGAATGGTTATCTCCCAGTTTGCCGATGATTCCGGCGCATGGTTAAAGGGGTCTAATATGTCACGCCTGCAAAACAAGGCTCAAGCAGGTCTAGGCTCCATATGGAAATGGTCTATAGAATGGGGATTCAAAATTTCACCAACCAAAACTGTAGGTATGTTATTTGGCGACCAAATTAAGCACTCTTTGGACTTATATTTAGGCGGCACCAAAATTGTTTTTTAAAAAGTGGTGAAATTTCTAGGTATGTACCTAGATAAACAGTTAAACTTTATTCACCATTTTAAATATTTGGCTGAACGGTGCGAAAGGGACTTAAATTTAATGAGAATGTTAAGAGGCACAGGTTTTGGTTATGATAAAAATAGCCTCTTACTTCTCTACAAGTCCCTTATACGTCCAAAGATAGATTATGGAGCCCAAATCTATGCATGTGCAACGCCAAACGCCCATAACATGGTAGATGCCATACAAAACAAGGCACTTAGGAAAGCTCTGAGGGCCGTGAAATGTACTCCTGGCGCCATGCTTGAGGAGGAGGCGGGTTTGCTGCCTCTGAGTCTGCGCAGAAAACAGCAGTCAATTAATTTTTGGGCCAGAGCCATGTCCCGGCGTGGGTCAAACCCCGTAAACCAGCATGTCGGAACTGGCACCTTCATCAAGGGTAAAATACTTAAATGTAAACACGTTGCGCTCCCCTTCGGGGCAAGTATTAAGACCCTGTTGGAGGATGCCGGTCTCGACAAGACCCCTGTAGCAGACCTGAGACCATCCAAAATGCCCCCCTGGACCCTGGGACCTGTTGATGTAGACATAACTCTATCAAAGACCCTCACGAAATCTGACCTACTGCAGCTCGTTAAGTCAGAAACTCTTATTCATATTGATAATAGGCATGCTGAGCACCTAAAAATCTATACAGATGGCTCCAAATGCCCTAACTCTGGATTGGTAGCCAATTCATTTGTTATTCCTTCCAAAAACATTACGAAAACTCACCGACTCAGCAACCACCTGTCTATTTATTCGTCTGAATTTTTGGCAATTAAATATGCATTGTGCTGGATTTTGGTTAATAAACCCACTAAAACTGCTATTTTATCAGACTCATTGTCATCTCTTGAGTCTATGAAAAATAGAAATAGCAGATCTAGGCCTGATATTTTATCAAATATTCTGGAACTTCATCAACAATGCCTAGATAAATCTTTAAAGGTCACTTTAGTATGGTGTCCAGCACACGTCAACATCAGTGGGAATGAACAGGCAGACAGGGGTGCAAAGGAAGGTCTCAGGAGGGGGGCTGTTGATGCTGGGGAATCCCTGGTGCCGACCGAGATTACTCACTGGCAAAGAAATTTGTCCTGAGTGAGTGGAATCTCAAGACCACCAATTTGTCTGCCTACCGACATACTTTTCTCAGACCCGCGAAAACCCTCAGGCCGCCTGACAAATACTCAGCAAGCATTGTGCTTGACAGAGCCATCACGCGCCTGAGGATGGGAACGACTCTTCTACCTGGTGGCGCGGGAAAGTATGTCCTTGGGCTAGACCCTGCTTGTCCGCGGTGCCGGGAGCCCTTCACAGCAGCCCACCTACTGCTGCAGTGCAACACATTTACAGGACAGAGGGACCGGCTCAGGGCCGCATTGCACTCCCATGGACTAGTTTTAAACCTTACCAACATGCTAGACCCCAAGGGGGCGGCTAGGGGCCCGGTCTTCTCTCCCCTGTCCACATTCCTTACAGATTGTTAGATAACTGATAAGATCTAGGTCTTTGGGGGTGGAGGAGCAGTCAACACCCAACCAATTTTTATACAGTTCTTGTGATTGTTTTTATCAATTCTGTGATATATTACAGTTCTGTGTATACTTCTTAATGCATTGTTTCTCCATGAGTTTTCAATGCTTAAGTTTGGTTTTATCTTCATTGGGAAACTATGGAATGCCCTGCCCTTTCTAAACCAGGTCAATAGTATTGACCTGATACTCTTTATTTTAAAAACATTTTCCAGAAGAGAGTATGACGTTAGTCCACCATTTACATCTTAATAAACCCCTTTTTATTGCAGTTTGTAATAACCAGAAAGGGCGGGGCCGTCCATTCTCCTGGGTACAGTTGACTGCATTGCACCCCCTCCCTCCCCGTCTGACACCCCCCATCCTCTAAGAACCACGCCGGACTGGAGTGCACGGTGCAAGGACCTGTGTTCCTTACAATTATTTGCATTAGCCCTTATCAAGACCAATACCACTAATAGGTATTGGAGCTTTTAATAGTATTATACTTGGCATACTGTGATAGGTACAGTGTCTTCTACTGTATTTTACCAATTATATTCAATTTTATTATCTGGATATGACCCTATGCAAGTTTTTTATCATGGATTATTATAATCCTGTATTGTAGTTCACTTTTACCTAGTTGGTATCATTTGCTACTTGTATTATTCAACTTCTTAAGATTTTATGTCCTTTCTGTATTTTTTTGCTTACCTTTAAATAATCTAGTCTTGCCGTGCACTCCCTCTGGTCCAAGGGACTAAACTCCAATAACTACATCTTTACCCTTCCAATTATCTCCCCTTCTTTTCAACCCAACACAGACCCCACTGGCCTCCCAACCCTACACTTCTAATATATCATTTTAATCCTCCCTGGGTGGCTACTTGTCTTTTACCTAACTCATTACTGTGTATTACATTAAAGGTACACAGTATCATATTAATCCATGTAAAATATTTTTAAACTGTAAATATTATAAATAATGTTCTTGTTCCTTTAATTCTTAACTGTATATATTTCATTTTCTCAACATATTGTCTTAAAGTGGCCCTATCTAGGTGACTGTTTTGTAACTAGCAGCCTATATTGCTGCATTTTATGTATATAAATGAATGCAGTTTTTACAATTGTTTTAATGCCACCCTGGGGGGGTACTATTATTTTAAAATAGCCCAACTTTCGTAAGGTACAAAACAGACCGGGTCTTAAGTTGGAGCAACTCGCTATATTCCCTGTCTGCAAGCGTTCAACATAAGCAAACCGCATGTCGCATAAATGCTAATTAATTAAAATTACTTGCACTCATAACATACTTGCCTAGGCAAGTCCCTTCTCATTTATATAATATTAAATCTTCAGTACTTGGTGACTCTTGACTCATTTTACTAATTATCAAGAGTATTCTTATTCCACATTTAGATAAAAAGGCCTAGAACCCTAAATGCCATCCATTTATTGCATTACATTGAAATACCCATTTTATTCAGGGTATATTTATTATTATGACAGCATTTCTAAGTAATTTATTAGTAATTTTCTGCCTTTTCATATACCGGCAGCATTAAAGTGTAGCATAGACATGCTAATATCATATCTATTCTCTAAAACTATGTTGAACCACTTAGAGATCTGGTAAAACATTAAACTGTTCATTATTTTATCTTAAATAAACAACTGGTACTACTGTACCTGCATTGTTTCCAAACTTCTTTATAAGTATATGGTTATTAAATCATATATTTCTTCCAGATCTTTAAGTTAATAAGACTCCAACAACCCCATTACAGCGTATGCTGGAAAATGGGTCTAGAAAAATGATGACACATGTAAAATTATATGTTTTCCATCATTAAATCTTATTATGTTGGGCTATGCTATCTTGTCTCTTCTTTTCTATCCAAGTATTAAACTGCAAAGAAAACAATAAATAAACACAAATTACTCAACAAAGTGTCTTCATATTTTATTAAAACATAAATAATTATGTCACTTTCATAGAGAACTAGTTCTCCCAAATTTTACAAACATTTTCATCTCAAAATCTGCATATTTCCATATAGCAGATCTATTATTTTCATTATTTCCTTGCAGTTGTCCATAATAGTGCATTCTCGTCCAACCCTAACATCATTATATAAGCCTCACGCTGATTGGTCAGACGGATTAGACACGAGAATTTTGATTTGTTCATTTGCTATCCGTTTTGAGCGTCAAGCTCAGTATGCAAATTAGTTTCCCACGCTACTGCATTCCTTGTAAAGGTCACGTAGTGCATAAAATTGAGAAAAGATATTTCTACAGTATTTATTACCGTTTCTTGCACTATTTACAAAGATTTATTTAAATACACTATTTTTATGTACTCTGACTGTCTATTCAGTTTTAACAGCTAAGCATATTTTTGCGAATAGATTTTTATATAAAGCACCGCACCCACACTGCAAAGATTTTATGTACCACACCCTTTAAACAAGGGTTGTACTATAGTTTTATGAACGCAGAGTTTTAAATGTTAAGCAGTGTGCTCGGGCAATGGTTTTTAATCGAAGTCCCGAGGGTAAATAACCCCACTCGTCGTCTAGACGCTTCATTTATAGCCCAATCATCCAGAAACTTGCTCAGGACATTTATCCCAATGATACCTCAGATGAGTTCAAAACTGGGTCATGTGGGGTCAAAAACTAGGTCACTAGGGCAAATTGAACAAAAAGCTTGTAAACATTCAAGAAGTCACATTTTTGGCCCAATATTCTTGAAACTTGCTCAGAACATTTGTTTCAGTGATATCTCGGACGAGTTTGAAACTAGCTCATGTCAGGTCAAACTAGGTCACCAGGACATATTTAAGAAAAAAGCTTGTGAATACTCTAGATTCCACATTTATTACCCAATAACCATGAAACTTGCTGAGAACATTTGTCCAAATTATATCTGAGACACATTCGAAACCAGGTCACATGGGGTCAAAAGCTAAATTGAAAAACAAGCTTGTGAACACACTAGAGGCCACATTTTTTGCCGAATCTTCATGAAACTTGCTCAGAACACTAGTTCCTTAGCCCCTCAGGTGAGCGACCTAGGGCCTTATGGCCCTCTTGTTAAATAAATAATTCTGAATCGGAGATAAAAGAACAAATATGGCATCAACTCTATGGTTGATTTATCTGAAAAACGTAGAGATTTTTTTGTATAGAGGTTTATACTTTCTTCTGGAGGAACACATTTTAAGTTTTGACACATACCTTGCTTTGTTTTAGTATTGTATAGGATTCCAACCCTTCTAAATAACTGATGTTGACATAGCCACATTTAGAATTGCGGTAGTGTTAAAAATAAGGACAAATATGTTGTTGTTTTTTCATTAATATCACAAACGCCCTGTATGTGACTTCATTAAAGCTATATTTGCTGACACAATCACATTATGCAAACAAGGCAAGCATTGCACTGAATGAACATTTACCGCGGTTTTGTCATTAAAAGAATGTCCTTGACATTATTGATAGCAATTTTAACTAATATATTGCTGTTTATGTATAGTAAAGGTTGGTCGAACTTTCTGGTTTTGAATTGAATATTTGTGATGTTATATATATTATGTAACAAATATGACAAGTTCATGTCACCACCGATTGTGTTAATACCGGTATATATAAAGTTTTTTTTTTTATCGGATTGTTCTTTTCTGGTTGAAGTTTTTAACTTTGATAATTTGGTCAAGACTAGGCTGGATGAGAGAGACAATGGAAACAAAGTAATGCTTTTTGACAATAAAAGTAAGAGATGTGCTATTACATTATATTGTTTAGGATTGTGAAAGATGTCTTTCGAAACTAGAGTTCACAAGACCTAAATTTAAACATATTTTATGTGATAGTTTAGGTTCAGGGACAATTTGCGTTATCTCAGTATACTCAGAGTAACAGGGAACATGAGTCATTAAAGGCACATTGTCCGCTTTCAATTAGCATTTTTCTAAAATAATACAATTCTAAAGGTATTCAGTATATTGACACACGCCTATTATTCCAAAAACTTACCATACTTTAAAACAACTTTTATACGCAGTTAACATTTTCTAAAATTGTATTTTTAACAATACTGTGAATGACCTTGACAAGAAATTCAAACATCGATTTAGTGGTAATATCCGAATATGTTGATTTTGTAGCCTCGGTGCACATTGCTAATGACTTTATTTAATCTTACATATTTTGCAACACAAAACGTAATACATGTGTTTTTGGATACTACATCATGGCTGAACACTATTCAGATATATAAACAAAATATGTGTTGATGTGCAGATTGACGAAATGAAAATTTCCAAATTGACGAATTGACAATTTCATTTTTTTTGACGCAGATTCCAAAAATAAAAGAGAGCTGTATATAAAAGAGCGAAAATCACTACTGACATAGAAATATATTGGAAATAACGTTTCGTTAATGAGTATTAATAATCAGTTATCTGGATAACATTATAACGCGAAACCATTGAATATGTTGAAGTGCTTCTTATGTTTTCGTTGAAATTGTTGAAAACACGTAAATCACATCAAGCAATCAAAACGCTGATAGCGTAGAAAGACTGTTAGCGGGAAACTCTTTTTTCTTTTTGGATGCTATTTTTCATCTTGTCATAATAGTTGGGGTCTTTAGTTTAGATGCTTAAGATTTTTCCAGTTTAGACATTTAATTGCATATTTGGAAAATTATAAAATCTGTGAACAAGTCACTTAAATAATGTACATAGTAACAACTGGTTAATGTGCTGTTTAACTGAAATCAAAATTAATATAGTTAATGAAACACAGGAATATGATTTATTGTCATGAAGTGAATACAATACATTATTGTTTGAATTATTTATTTAATACATTCATCGATAACTAAAACGTTAATGAAACACAGGAATATGATTTATTGTCATGAAGTGAATACAATACATTATTGTTTGAATTATTTATTTAATATATTCATCGATAATGAAATGCATCCATTATGTTATTAGAAAGGTGAGTGGTATTCCCTTCGTGCGTGGATTCGCCGCGTACTTGCTATTCTCCATTCTGTCCATTAATCGGCGTGTGAATCTGGATAGTCTTTTAAGTAAAGCCACACACCGTAACTGATAGCTGTATCAAATTCGTTCAAAGGCTTGGCTTGACTTGTTATTGTATAACAGTTCTGTTATCTGTTGTTTGTGTGGATATACATGTATTTTAACTATTAAAAGTTGTAGCTTTAAACGTAACTGCCCAGGTTCTTCTTTGAGTTCGAGTATAACAATTTGTTCTTGGATACAATTGAACTAAATCAAACCAATAAATCATCGGAGAATCTGCATGGCATTGTTGTGTAAGGAACTATGACTGTATTTTTAATTATGAATATTTACACGTTTAATATGACAAATGTTTGTAATTATGATTAACTCAAAGTCAAGCAACCAGTCTAAACAAATTCAGCAAAACAAAAATCAACAGTGGCACCAAAACGGCATTATATTTAATGATATAAGAGATCAATCACAAACACGTACATTTGCTTTGATATCTGAGAGGTGCAGATTAGGTACCACTATTCCTTAATATGATGGATTTAGGTGTAGTCATAAGCTAGGAAAGTATGTGCATTTGCACTTGCTACTATTTGTTATATACTTGATTATAAACAATATACTTGATCATAAACAATATACTTGATCATAAACAAACACACACAAACGTGTTTACTTAATGCCTAATGCCTTCTACTGCGTTTGAATCCTTAATCTGTGCACATAGCCTTTAATACTAAAATTTCAATAGGAAGCTTCACTTGAATTTTGAAAATGCATTTATAAAAGGAAATAACATTCCGGTTTACACGGAAACATCGAGAGTAAACGCGATAGGATATTATCGAGTACTGAATGCGACCGCATATTATCGAGGTACAATACATGCTTTTGTTTAAATGTTTGGTATATTAATTAATTAATTAATTTATTAATTTTATATTTTATTTATTGACATTTTGTATTTATTGATTAAGTTTTGATTTAAGTATATATTTTTTATTTAATTATACATTATGTATTAATGAACTTTTTTCATCGATTTGAACTTATATACCACATTAATCCATTCAATACTTTGTATGTGTATGTATATATGCGTTCATAGTTATAATAACTTAACTATATTAGTAAATAACTGATATTTAATACGACGTGTTTGAGGTGCATATAGGTCCATTGGGCCGGGTGCGATTGACAAATATGTATAATTTATATAAATCTTTATATTATTGTATTCTATTTATATGTCAATAATATAAAACATGTACATCATTCACTCAACTCACTCAACTCACACACTCACTCAACTCACTCAACTCACCTCACTCAACTCACTCACCTCACTCAACTCACTCACTCACCTCACTCAACTCACTCAACTCACTCAACTCACTCAACTCACTCAACTCACTCACCTCACTCAACTCACTCAACTCACTCAACTAACTCACCTCACTTAACTCACTCACCTCACTCAACTTACCCACTCACTCAACTCACCCACTCACTCAACTCACCCACTCAACTCACCAAGCTCACCCACTCACCCACTCACTCACTCAACTCACCCAACTCACCCACTCCACCCACTCCCTCCCTCACTCCACCCACTCCCTTCCTCACTCCTCCCACTCCCTCCCTCCCTCCTCCCACTCCCTCCCTGACTCCAACCACTTCCTCCACCCACTCCCTCCCTCCACCCACACACTCCCTCCCTCCACCCACTCCCTTCCTCACTCCACCCCTCCCTCACCCCACTCCTCACTCACTCCAGTCCACCCCACTCCCTCCATCACTCCCTCCCTCCCTCCCCACCACTCCACCCCACTCCACCCCACTCCACCCCACTCCACCCCACTCCACTCCACTCACTCCCTCCCTCCCTTCACCCACTCCCTCCCTCACTGCACCCACCCCCTCCCTCCCTCCCTCCCTCCCTCACCCCACTCCAACCCACTCCACCCACTCCCTCCCTCACTCCACCCACTCCCTCCCTCCCTCCATCTCTTACACCACTCCAATCCACTCCACCCCACACTCCCTCCCTCCCTCCCCACTCCCATTACACTCCCTCACTCCACGCCACTCCACTCCCTCACTCCACTCGACCCAACCCCACCTCACCCCACCCCACCCCAACCCAGTAATTTAAAGTGGAATCTTTAAATTTAAACCTTTATCTGGGAAGTTTCTGTATGTGCATTATGTAGTTGCATGTGAGCATTTGGTTTATTAAACAATGACTTAACCTGAATTCAGTATTGTTGAAAATAGATCTACACATGAATGATTTGACGTCCCATGGGTTGTATCAACGAGCAACTTCCTCAGTAGGTTGTTCAGTAACTTGAGCCTGTCTTTACATGTATATTGCATTGAGGCTTTCAATAGTTTGTACACGTCGCCATGCCGTGCGAGAATACTAAAGCTCTGTTACCCTAGTGTGTTCTTAAACGTGTGTCTGTCCGTTGCTAGCGATTATAAACAGTTACATTCTTTATCCACCACTTCCTAACTATGTATATTGCTTGCCGTTCAGAATTAGATTTTGCAGATAAAATTTGTACATTTAGTATACTAAAGCTAACCTTTCGTTCGCTGCTTTTGAGTAGTCATGAGCGATATTTGTCACGTTTGCCTTCGCCTTTTTACCGCATATCATAACAAAGACAAATTAGTTTTACAAAGCATTTTCCCCACCCATTTCCATATGCTAAAAAGTAATCGTTTGTTCGAGAGACTAACCAAATTTCTGCCAAGAAATTCGACCTGATAATACAAATTTCATTTATCCATATACAACGATCTTGATGTAAGCAGTTTGAAATAATATTAATAATGACCGGGACGTCAGTTTTGGTGACAATTGCACTTGTTTTTTTCTGATGATCATTGAGATGTTAACGTATTGTAAGTATTATGTAAGATTACGCAGTAAACAAAAAAAATGTAAGTATTTTAATGATATAAAAGACTTTTAAGCAAACTCGTTCCTGTGTTCTATTGGTTGTTTGAGAACCATTTCCACTAGGGAACACACATCTTGCGCGTGCGTTTGTGCATGTTTTACGTAAGTAGATGGTTTGTATTTACACATATATAAGATCTTCAACATTTCTTCCCCTATGGTAATTTATCTTTTTATAATATTTAATCTAAAAAAAAATTTGGCCAATCATAGTTAGCATTAGCATAATTCTTACCTTCATCACCAACATCGACATTGATTTCAGCATAAAAGTGAATCCAATATATACAGCTGAATTTCGTTATCTCAAAGTCGCCGGGAGTTCACAAATATATATTTTTTTTTATTAAACACCGATCATTGACTGTGCGCATGCAATGTCAGAATTCAGGTTTGTTATCATATGATTTCAAATCGAATTTAAGTGCCAAACAATTGTCAGAGCTTCCACAGCATTCGCCTAAAGCCTGACGCGATCCCGTGATAATTGCTATCCAGATTGTTGTGATTAGATATTCTGGTAGTACTGTATTTGTTGGTTTTAGTAATACATGCATCGTCGAATAAACATTATTCCCGTATCCGTGTCAAAGAGGCCTAAAGCAATTACTAATTATGAAGTAATATTTAGTAAAAAATTATAATTCATGGCTTCAAATCGACCTTGCCAAACTATCTTCCACAGCATGGACAGCGACGCCGTGCGGTGTTAATTGCTAACCAGATAGTTTTGATTAAATATTTTGATAATACTGTATTTATTGGTTGAACTATTTATACTTAATTTTGACACACACTATAATGCAGATCTAAACTTATTGAATAGAAAGATTGGTTATTGTGAAATACCGGGCAAGAGAATTGATTGGAAAATATCAATGTATCAGGTATACACTCTTTTTTATCACTATACTATATACTATTTATTATACGTTCTTGATAAATGTTTGAGTGGATTAAAAATATTTATTCATTTATTGTATAGTTTTCTTATTGTGAAGCCATATATACTTTGAAAGTTCTGTCTATTTATGAGAAAACTTAAGTGGAGCATTCATGCCATGAATTAAATCTATTTAATTGAACAACATGCTTCATAAGCATCCTAATTTAAATATATTTTATTGTATACATGTATCTAGAAGGTTTGCGTAATTTTTTTTTTAATTTCTTACACGCAGTTTTAAGCTCAAGTATTTTTTATTTTTGATTAAATGTAAACATACTCCTTTTCAAACGAAGTAGGATTAGTGTTGAAAAATATCATATTTTATAAAACATCGATCGCATCAAATTAATGAATCTTTATGTTTTGCTTGTTTTCTCTTTATTTCGACCCACCAATATTAGCTTATGTCGTAAATGATAACAAACTAAATAAATGAATACGTACGATTATATTTTTATTCTCTAAATTGAAACTTATGCTACTGACAGATAAGTTAATTGTGTTACTTAAGTTAAGAGATACCTATATTTAAAATAAAGTTGAAATAAAATAATAATATAACAAAGATACAAATGAAGTAAAATGGCTTTCCGACTGCAGTTATAGCAGAGGCTATTGTTTACAGTATAAATAAACTGCATTTAGCTTTAAAGACAGTCTCTAATATCAAAACAGCACTTCTAAAACCTAGTACCATATGTCAATTATTTGACGCATTTGTAGGATCAGTATTGAGCTACGGTTGTGAAGTATGGGGTTTTGGCAAATCTGCAAAAGTAGAGAGAATTCATTAAAAATTTTGTAAAAACCTTCTTAAAGTAAAACAATCTACATGTTCAATTGCTGTTTACGGAGAACTTGGCCGATATCCACTGCATATCACTAGACACACACGCATTATTAAATATTGGTTAAAAATATTAAATAGCGACAATATTATTATTAAGAAGTTATACCAAGCATTGTTAGATGATTGCATTAAAGGTAAATCTAACTGGTTAACCAATGTTAAATCTCTTTTAGATAGTAGTGGTTTCTCATATGTTTGGGTTACCCCCTATCTAGTTAATACGAATTGTTTCCATCTAGATTTTAAACAAAGGCTGCTAGATCAATTTAAACAGTCGTGGTATACTGCTGTTAATAACAGTCGAAGTTTGTGCACTTATAAGCTGTTTAAAATTGATTTTGACTTTGAATATTATCTTGATAAAATACCTTTAAGATATCGTATTGCATTATCTAAACTGAGAGTGTCATCTCACCAATTAAAAATAGAAACAGGCGGACACGGCAATAACAGAATCGAACATTGTAACAGATATTGCACTTTTTGCAATATTTGGAAGACGAATATCATTTTATATGCATGTGTCCCCAGTATAGTGACATTCGGAAGACATATTTAAGTAAATATTACTATACTAAACCCAGTGTGGTCAAATTTATTAGCCTATTTAAATCAAAAAATTATAAAACAGAATTGAATTTGTGTAAATATACATACCATGCTTTTAACAGACGAAAAGGTATGATTAATACTGTACAATAGTTGCAATAATTTGTGTTCTCTACAGTAGCATATATTAGTGTACATATTGTACATACATTGATTAAGCTGTCTCGTATTTTTGTCTTATGTTTTCGTATGAAATCTACAAGTCCCCCCTCTGGGCAAGTACTTTCTTAAAACACACTTGTCGTAACTTTCTCTGGATTTTGTTTTTTTTGCTATGCGAACTAGAAATAATAAATGTTATTTGTTTTATATACATATTAGTATTATAAACTGTGTATATATGTGCATATGTTATACGGTGTCATGTGACTATTATTATTATTCATTGGATCATGTTACGAAAAACATGTATATGTTTAAGTAACGAAATAAATATGTTGAATCTTGAATCTTGAATCTAATGGACGATCCAATCCTAAATTTGCTTTTCCTCTTTTATTTTTAAAACATTCTGTGAATAAAATGAAAGTCGTTTAGACAACTATATATAAATATAATATTTTAAACAAAATATGACATCATTGAACTTTAATTTAAAGGTATAAAAGTCGTTAAATAATACAATCACTAATTCATGATAATCATATAAATTATCCCCATTAACATACCCGCATGTCATGACAACGTGTTATCATTTCAAAACAGGTAATCTATAATATCGAGTTTAGACATTTCCGGAATAACTCTTTGCATTGGGAGCGCGATTAGAATAATTTTTACATAAACCACATGTACTTAAGATAATGAAGAATTTTATATAAAACACCCACCATGTTTATTACGTGAGAATCGTCCTTATTTATAAGCGGTTTATTGATCAATTGTGTGTAATTGTAAAAACAAAGGATGTTAGCTAATATTAAATAAACACCTTATCTCTGTATGTTTCCCAGACAGTATTAATTAAGCCAAAAAAAAAATCCGTGACATATGTCTTAATATATAAGTCGGTACATGCCTATTTTGAAAATGACTTTCGTAATTGCTTTTACTCTGGAATTTTTTTTTATTCATTCATTCATTCATTCATCCATCCATCCATCCATCCATCCATCCATCCATCCATCCACTCACGCATTAATACATTCGCATTTGTATTTCTATGTTTCCACGAACATTTATTTCGCTCCCGGATTTACTATAACCAGACTTTTGAATGAAACAGGTGGTTGTATATACTCATGCAAAGAACTTTTAAATTTGTATTTTATTATTTTTCAATTTTACCGGTATATTAAATCATTCTGTCAACATGTATCTAAAGCTGTTGGTGCAGTTGTTAGTTGATGTTTGTTGATGCTTTAGAAACATCTCCTCAATCAATTAAATGTACAATTTACAATGTACTGTATCCGTCTATTAATGTGCAACTCGATGTATCCGCAAACAAGTATTACACATTATATACAAACTGAAATAGCTAAAGATAAATTACCAATCAAAGTCATAACATAATACGAACGAAATGAATGCATAAAAATAAATCAAATATGGCATTCTATTATCAGCGAATACATACAATACAAATATACAAAGATGTAACTTAAATGTAGTAAAACACTTTGTAATAATTATACGCAAAATGTCAAACTCCTCACCACGGTCATTCCTGTCCTTCTGCATTAGTAACAAAATGTATCGCGTAACAAGGGAGATAATTAATAGAAGTTTTGCAAAACGTCAACAAACTTTAAAAAGTAAGGTTGTTTAGAACGTTTATGTATACTTTGTATACAATTAATGCGATTTTTTCACCATACCACATTTATATGTATATAGTTTGTTTACTTTGTATATACAAAAATACTATTCAAAAGCAAATTAGCAAATTAATATCTATTTTTATCATTGGTTTTGAAAATAAATGGCCCTTAAACATTATATAGCACACATTCAGTAATTAACTTTTATTGACGACACATACAAATGTAAAAAAAAAATCGTCAAAGCGCACTATTAGGACCATTTGAAAAAAACAACAACAACAACACTTTTTAAAAGTTCAAGCAACTTTGACAATTCAATAGACCTCGTAAATGAAATGGGAATATTGTATTTGAATTGTGAATTAGAAAAAAATAGTTGTCACTCATGAACACCTTGAGATATTTTCGTTACTGTATTATTTGATCAGAGTTTAATTAAATATTCCCAGTGTATTTAACCAACAATTGTAGTTCAATAAACATTTTCATTTTGTATTGACAAATGCAGCGGTCCTAGTCCTAATATTTGACCTGCGTTGCACAGAATGTTGCAAACAAGTTTTTAGCAGCGGGGGACTAATTCAGTGTCATGCTTTAAAGGGACTTATTCACAGACTTTACCGGGACTCAAACCTACGACCTGCGGGATCAAAACTATGGCGCGCTAACCACTCTGTCATTCGGTTTACACATGTGGTTTTCTATATTTAACGCTATGTAAGTGATACACGTGTTTTCCAAATAAACGACGAAAACATTTGCAAACTCTTTACTTTAAAAAAAAATCTTTTTCAGTTAATGATTATTTATGAACGACACTTATATTTCCTATATATTTTATTGTTATTTGAGTTTCATTTCACTTGTTGATATATAAATATAAACTATTTTTGAGGGTCAATGACCAAAAATTTGAAACTTGTCAATATGCCGATCGGAGAATAGGTCACTTCAAATTGATTTAATTGTTCGCCTTTATTCACACATGCCTATATTAGGTCTTTACTATGTGATGTAAATAAAATTAATAATGTGTCGTGTTAATAGATTATATTGTTTATGATTGTGAAAGATGTCTTTCAAAACTAGAGTTCACAAGACCAACATTTAAACTTATTTTTTGTGAGAGTTTAGGTTCAGGGACAATCTGCGTTATCTCAGTATACTCAGAGTAACAGGGAACATGTGTCATTAAAGGCACATTGTCCGCTTTCAATTAGTATTTTACAAAAATAATACATTTCTAAAGGTATTCAGTGTATTGACACACGCCTATTATTCCAAACCCAGTCCATACTTTCAAAACAACTTTCATACGTAGTTTACGTGTTCTGGAAGTGTATTTTATTGATACTGTGAATGCCCTTGACACGAAATTGAAACATAGATCTCGTGGAAATATCTGAATGTGTTGGTTTAGAAGCGTCACTACATATAACTGTTGACCTATTTTGATTTACACAGTTTGCAACACAAACCATAATACACGTGTTTTCGCACACTATATCATGGCGCTTAAAACTGTTCAGACATATAAACAGAATCTGTGTTGATAAACAGTGTATAATGTTAACAATATTTGTTTTGACTTGATAAAACGATGTTAAATCAGTTATAGGAAATGTGTAACATTGTTTTATTTAATTGCTTATTTTGTTCAAAGACAATATTTTATGACCAATGCGGTTTTGGAGGCTTTAAAGACATAATCGGTTATATTACGTTAAAAGCACACTCGCGTGATAACCTTATAGCAGGTAAAAGCACACATTTAATCAACTGAAATTATTATCATTATCTTTAAAGCGACGTGTTTACCGATTAACGAACTGATAATTTCTAAAATGACAAATTAAAAATTTTCAAAAATAGAACAAAGAAAACTGCATATAAATGAGAGGAAAAGCACTACTGACATAGATTTATATTGGAAGTACCGTTTCGGTAATAAGTATTCATCATTTGAAGTGGATAACATTATAATACTTTTGAATATTTTAGAGTGCTACTGATGTTTTCGTTGAAATTGTTATGAACACGTGAATCACATAAAGTAATCAAAACGCTGATAGCGTAGAAAGACTGTTGGCGAGAAAAGGAAAGAAACTTAAACCGCGTCAGGCTTTTGATCCAGAGGTTGTAGGTTCGATCCCCGGTTGCGGCACTTTTTGGATGCTTTTCTTGTTATAATAGCTGGGGTCTTTTGTTCAGATGCTTAAATTTTTCAGTTTAGACATTTAATTGCATGTTTGGAAAATACAAAAATATGTGAACAAGTCCCTTTAATTATTTACGTATAAAAAACTGCTTATTGCGCTGTTGAACTGAAATCAAATGTATAATTAATGAAACACATGAATATCGTTTATTGTCATAAAGTCAATACAGTCCATTGAATTATTTATTAAATATATTCAGCGGATTGTTGAACGCATCCATTATGTTATTAGAAAAGGTTACGCATGCGAAAATAAATTCTTTTATTGTTACATATAAAATATTCAATGTTTGATCTAAATTTTCACCATGAACAAGCTACTTCCCAATATATCACCATACATTGTTGGAAAGATAAGGCCATAACCTTTTGAAAAAACAGCATGTCAAAAATTTCTACACGTTGTAACTCAAAATATTAACCTTAGAATAAACACACCGGTTTTGACAGGCATTGGGGCTGCCATTTTGTGCATTTATGATGGTATGTTGTGTGGTTATAATGGTATGCTGTGTGTCTATGATGGTAGAAGCTGGGAACCACTAAGACAAAGTAGTGCCTAAACTGTCTTTTTTTCTTATTTATTACATATATGCCTTTAAATTGATACCAGACACCAAAACATATCATTTAAACTGTATTTTAAAAATCATATGCATTATACACTGAACTTTTGTGTTTATTTTCTAACTGACAGCATGTAACCCTAAGGATGTGACACCGTTTTGGTGTAATTTGACCTAGAAAGCTGAGTGGTATTCCCTTCGTGTGTGCATTTACCGCGTACTTGCTATTCTTCTATTGATCAAAATCGGCGATTGAATCTGGATAGTCTTACAAGTAAAGCCACACACCGTTAGTAGTAACTGATAACTGGTATCTTAAATTCGTTCAACGGCTTGACTTGGTATTGGATAAACAGTTCTGTTTTCTGTTGTTTGTGTGGATATACATGTATTTTAACTATTAAAAGTTGTAGCTTAAAACAGAACTGCCCAGTTTCTTCTTTGCGTTAGCATATAATAACTTGTTCTGATATACAATTGAAGTTAACCAATTATTATATGATTTTCTGTGAAATATCAAATTTTATTGGTGGAATAAAATGATATATTTTCACTGTTCGAGCCGTGAAAATATAAGATTTATATTTTCACTGCAGTTAAAATATAACATAAACGGACTATTTTTCCATAAATAGCATCATCTAAAAGTAGTGGTTTACAACCATTGGCAAATTAATATACATGTACAGTATGTACACACATGTGTTTACATAAAACACGTGATAAAATTCAACAAAATTATAATTTAGCGACAACGACTCACAAAATATGGCACTTTTTTCCCAACATATTATCAAGTGACAATTTTGGAATCATCTATGACGTAATTTGATTGACGTCAGAATACACGAACTTGTGACGTTTAAGCTTATCGCGCGCAATTTTATTTATTTATTGTCCAAAAGCATAAAATAAAAAGAACATTTGTTGATTTCGGTGTAAGATCGTATTTTATCTCACTCGTGATCATAGAAAGTAGATATTTTCACATGTGGCTGCGCCACTCGTGAAAATATAATTTACTATGAACACTCGTGAAATAAAATATGATATTACACCGAAATCGACAAATATCCTCCATATCACTAAGTCATCGGACAGTCTGCTTGGCATTGTTGTGTAAGGAACTATAACTGTATTTTCAAGCATGAATATTACCCTTTTATATGTCAAATTTTTGTAATTAAGATTAAGCCAATGTCAAGCAACCAGCCTAATCAAATTCATCAACACAAAAAAAGCATCAGTAGCACCAAAATGGCATTATTTTTTAATGATATAAGAGATGAATCACAAACACGTACAATTGCTTTGATAGCAGAGAGGTGCAGATTAGGTGACCATATTCCTTAATTTTATTGATTTAGGTGTAGTCATAAGCTGGGAAAGTATGTGCATTTGCACTTGCTACTATTTGTTATATACTTGATTATAAACAATATACTTGATTATAAACAATATACTTGATCATAAACAATATACTTGATTATAAACAATATACTTGATTATAAACAATATACTTGATCATAAACAATATACTTGATTATAAACAATATACTTGATTATAAACAATCTACTTGATTATAAACAATATACTTGATTATAAACAATATACTTGATTATAAACAATATACTTGATTATAAACAATATACTTGATCATAAACAATATACTTGATTATAAACAATATACTTGATCATTAACAATATACTTGATTATAAACAATATACTTGATTATAAACAATATACTTGATCATAAACAATATACTTGATTATAAACAATATACTTGATTATAAACAATATACTTGATCATAAAATAACTTGATTATAAACAATATACTTGATTATAAACAATATACTTGATTATAAACAATATACTTGATTATAAACAATATACTTGATTATAAACAATATACTTGATTATAAACAATATACTTGATCATAAACAATATACTTGATTATAAACAATATACTTGATTATAAACAATATACTTGATCATAAACAATATACTTGATCATAAACAATATACTTGATCATAAACAATATACTTGATTATAAACAATATACTTGATCATAAACAATATACTTGATTATAAACAATATACTTGATTATAAACAATATACTTGATTATAAACAATATACTTGATTATAAACAATATACTTGATCATAAACAATATACTTGATCATAAACAATATACTTGATCATAAATAATATACTTGATCATAAACAATATACTTGATTATAAACAATATACTTGATCATAAACAATATACTTGATCATAAACAATATACTTGATCTAAATAATACTTGATCATAAACAATATACTTGATTATAAACAATATACTTGATTATAAACAATATACTTGATCATAAACAAACACACCCAAACTTGTTTACTTAATGCCTAATGCCTTCTAATGCGGTTGAATCTTAAATCTTTGCACATAGCCTTTAATACTAAAATTTCAATAGGAAGCTTCACTTGAATTTTGAAAATGCATTTATGAAAGGAAATAATATTCCGGTTTACACGGAAACATCGAGAGTAAACGCGATAGGATATTATCGAGGTACTGAATGCGACCGCATATTATCGAGGTACATTATATGCTTTTGCTTAAATGTTTGGTATATTAATTAATTAATATAATAATTAATCATATTAATAATGTATTTATTTATTTATTTTTATTTTCATATATTGACATTTTGTATTTATTGATTTAAGTATTGGAATGCGTATTTATTTTTATTTACACATACATTATGAATTGCTGATTTTTTTCATCGATTCGAACTAATGTATCACATTAACCCATTCAATAGTTTGTATGTGTATGTAGAGCATTAGTGCAATAACTTAAGATGAATTCAGTGTTGTTGAAAATAGATCTACACATGAAGGATTTAACGTCCCATGGATTGTATCAACTTCATCAGTACGTTGTTCAGTAACTTGAGCCTGTCTGTACATGTATATTGCATTGTTTGTACAATAGTTTGTACACGTCGCCATGCCGTGCTAGAATACTAAAGCTCTGTTACCCTATTGTGTTCTTAAACGTGTGTCTGTCCGTTGCGAGCGATTATAGACAGTTACATTGTTTATCCACCACTTCCTACCAATGTATATTGCTTGCCGTTGAGTGTTAGATTTTGCAGATACAATGTGTACATTTAGTATACTAAAGATAACCTTTCGTTCGCTGCTTTCGAACAGTCATGCGCGATATTTGTCACGTTTGCCTTCGCCTTTTTACCGCATACCATAGCAAAAGCCAAATTAGTTTTACAAAACATTTTCCCCATTTCCATATGATGAAAAGTAATAATCTTTTGTTCGAGAGACAAAGCAAATGGCATGTGTTCCGATGAAAGTAATAGGTCTCAGTTTTAATAATATTCCATTTTTTGCGAAGAAATTCAACCTAATAATACAAAATTTCATTTATCCATATACAACGATCTTGATGTAAGCAGTTTGAAATAATATTAATCATGACCGGAACATCCGTTTTGCTGACAATTGCACATGTGTGCTCATTGAGATGTAAACGTATGGTAAGTATTATGTAAGTAAAATTACCCAGTAAACAGTGCAAGTATTTTAATGATGTAGAAGACTTTTAAGCAAACTCGTTCCTGTGTTCTATTGGTTGTTTGAGAACCATTTCCACTAAGGAATACACTTCTTGCGCGTGCGTTTGTGCACGTTTTACGTAAGTAGATGGTTTGTATTTACACATATATAAGATCTTCTAATTTTTTTCGCCTATTCTAATTTATCATTTTATAATATTTCATCTGATATGTTTTAATGCTCATCATCAGTATCATTAGCATAATTATTATCTTCATAATTATTATCTTCATAATTATTATCTTCATTATTATTATCGGCATTGAGTTCTGCATAAAAGAAGATGCAATATATGTTACAATGTATTTTTCATATTTGCTTCTTTTATTAAACAACGATCCTCCACTGCGCTCATAGCAAAGTCAGAGTTCAGATACGTTTTAATAATTCATGGTTTTAATCGAAATTTAGTGCCAAACTATTGTCAAAGCTTCCACAAAATTTGCATAAAGCCCGATGCGATCCGATGTAAATGCTATCCATACATTTTTTATTAGATATTCTGATAACGCTGTATTTTTTGGTTTAACTAGTAATACATGCATCGTCGAATAAATATTATTCCCGTATCCGGGTCCAAGAGGCCCAAGCAATTACTAATTATGAAGTAATATTTAGTAAAATTTATAATTCATGGCTTCAAATCGAACTGCCAAACTATTGTCAGAGCTTCCACCGCATGGACAGCGACGTGATAATTGCTTACCAGATAGTTTTGATAAGATATTCTGATAACACTGTATTTATTGGTTTGACTCTTTATACTTGCATCGTCGAATTAAGAAATAATTATTGATTTATCGTTGTGTATCGGCCAATAAACAATGATTTTGAGTTCTGATGCGTAGGAATAAAACCCGAGTGGCTTAATAGCCACGCATCGGAGAGTTGTTTATTGGCCGATAAACAACAATAATGCGAAAATTAGTTCGATTCTAACAAGATTTGACAACTATTTTTGCAATTGTAATGAGAACTACATTGTACTATGCTCCTCTCAGAATCGGGACTACTTGTTATGTTGTTTATTCCGTAGTTTAACAACAATAATTTGGTCTTTATCTATAGAAAAAAATAGCGAGTATCATGTTAGAATAACCATTTATTCCCGTATCCTGGTCAATGAGGCCAAAAGCAATTGTTAATTATCTAGTAATACGATCATTTTCGAAGTAAACTAACTTAATGATGAAACACAGTGTCCTCGTTTAGCAAACTTATTATAATTTTCCAGATTATAAACCAGTCAATAATTTTACGGAAAAACTACCGGGCATATCATACTTTATTTCTTTCTTTGACGGAAGATAGTTTGTTTCTCGCTATGAGCCAATGGTAACTTGTACTTGATTTGTGGTGTTCGTTCTTACATTTAATATTTCTATAATAATGCAGTTTATTGACAACGCCCTTTAAAATATTTTCACGTAGTTAAATGATATAAATTCTTAACTAATAATAATTGTAAAACGATTACTTAGTATTTTATTTCTCAAGGTTAATTAATAAATAATGAAGTATGAAAAAGCTTAGTACTTAATGGTACGTTTTGATGGACTACTGTAATGAAAAGTTCAATCCGTTGGTTCCTATCTTGCGTTGGAAAAAAGGTTAGTTTGTTTTTTATTTGATTATATATAACAATGAAGTAAACAACATAAACAAAGCGTGAATGTGGTGATTGGAATTTGCATATTTATACAAATGCACTAAATAATTAAATACCGGTAATCAAAAGTAATTTGAAGTAAAATATCAAGTATCATGTTTAGTACATCAATAAATAATAAATAATTGTCAAATGCCAATTGCTAATTGACAATTGCTAATTGCCAACTGCGATTTGCTAATTGCCGCGATCAATTGAAAATTGCGAAATGCTGAATGTTTACCGTCAAATATGTACTAATGCTATCTTAAGTAACATACAGTACTCGTATAACGTGTATAATCAGAACACAAGTATACTGACTGATTTATTCGCTGTACGATCAACAGACATTGAGGTAACTATATTGTTGTCGCCTCGTTCAATATGGATTTTGCTGTGCACCATCACATGATATTGCACAGCTAAAAAGTCCATATTTGTATAATAAAACGTCATAGAATGTAACGCATTAATATTATTACAAGCACTGGTATAACATGATTTATTTTAATTATTTACTTACAATTGGTTTACATTATTTCTTTTAATTATTTACTTACAATTGGTTTACATTATTTCTTTTAATTATTTACTTACAATTGGTTTATTAAAATTGTCTGTTTATTATTGTTATTATTGTTTTTCAGTGAGCAAACCATCACAAATAAACCAGCGATTTCAATAAACTGACGATTGGTCTTGAACGCTGTTCACGCACTGTACAGTTCTGTTTTTAAAGCAAAAGCATGGACGTGACAGATGTGTTATGTAAATAACAAGGATCTTTTAATTCATCTATTAATTTTCAAAAGTAACGTTGTAATTAAATTGTAAATGATATAAATATAATATTTATTATGTGCATGCTTAATTTGGATATGCAGTATTTGACGTTATGTCTCCATGTAAAAAGTGTTTATCTGCCTAACAATACAATAATGATCTACATATAGGTATGAATAAATACAGACATATTATATGTGCATATGTAGATATATGTACATGGTATTCCCAGTTTTACTGTCTGTCTTGACTGGAAAATTCAGTTGCTAAGTAGGGTTTGGATATATGTTGAATGAATTTATATAAGATAAATATGCAAAAATAGTATTGTAACACATATTTGTTCAATAAAAATGAATTCAAACTGCTTAAATTGTTATTAATTTTAAGGCACATTCACCAAAGCTGATGTGAAAATCTGCATAAGGCTATTTGAAATATTGATGCATACAATATTGACCATCACTCTGTGGATAATTATAATTACAAGTACAATGTCATGAAATTTTAAATGATTTTCTCATGATATGACATGCTCTGTCATGCTCTGTTATTAACCTGTGCATGTTCGGATCCATTCAGGGAATATATTTCATGCATTAACCATTTATGTTTTATAAATAATACAAAATAAAATGTGTTGGTTGATCAATATCAATTGTTCTAGCAACTAACGTATATTCGTGTTAAGACATGTGAAGATTTTAAATTATTATGCAAATAAATGTTCATAATCTTAATATTGCTACTATTGGCAAATGTGAAACATGTCAACTGTTTCAGTCTTGTTTGCTGGCATTTGCTCGATTAAAACATAAGATAATTTTTAGCCTGTTCTGAAATTCTTTTATGACAAGCAAACTAAATGTGTTCATCACAAATTAAAACATGTGGTACTGTAGAGAATATTCTCTACTTCTGTTACATTCATATGTCCGATATGCCCAAACTGCGTAAAAATATGTAACTATATGTAAATATTTGAATATATTTGGTGTTGAGTTAAAGAACCAAAAGTGGACATCGTGTATATAATTATGAACTAACAAGATTTTGCAGATTAGCATATAGAGAATATAATACCTCTGTGTACGCAAACTACTCCTACTAGAGGATTTTTTTTGCATTAAAAAAATAAAAATATACACCAAGTTAAAGTCCGTTGGATTCCTCAACTTTCAGTCAAATAAGGTTTCTGTTCCTTTCAGTATACAAATATTCCATCGGCATGCTACATGTCATTGTCGTTCGTACATGAATGCCGGTGTGCTTGGCCATTTAACTATGTTGCCTGCTATACATCCATCTATTGTCTTTCATGGAGCTCTTGCATGATCAGTGAAGCCACCCAATTTCAGCACACTTTACCTACAAAATAAAGCGTTGAAATTTACTGCATATTAAAACATGCATCAACAGAAATTGTCGATGTTGACCATAAAGGCATTGTCAAATATATGTACTCCGAGACATAAATGACCAACAGAAAACATTTCTCTAACTTGTAATGGGTCGTATACTAATTATTGTAAATAAATTAATGGACATATTTTCAATTTAACATCATTATGCTGATACTGACATGTAAGACACACATATTCTTTTGCAACAAACAGCTACATGACGAATGAAGTCGACAATGAAAACGCAATGCATACGATGTTCGAAGACTGAATTCCAACTGACAAAAAAAATGACTCACCTTCACATTGAGCACCAATTTGACGTGTGTTAACTATAATTAGTTTTAAGCTTTAGATTCAATTAGATTCATATATGCATATTTTTAGAGTAGAGAAACAATATACGAATGATACTGGTTCTGTTATTGATTTGGCGATTATCATTCAGCAATTGGCAAATAGCATTTCCCAAAAAGCAATTGGCAATTAGCAAAAAAAAAAAAAACTTCTGTTCTTTATTTGGCAATTATTAGTTATCATTCAGCAATTGTCATTTGGCAAATAGCAATTGGCATTTGGCAAATAGCAAATCGCATTCGGCAAATAGCAATTGGCAATTAGCAAAAAGCATGGCGCGCCGGCCTTCCATAGGTTATAATAAAACGTCGATCTTGCTCAGCGATCGGCAACGTATGGAATGAAAAGTCGATTTTGCTCAGCGATCGGCAAAGAATGGTTAATGCATGTAATATATTCCCTGAATGGGATCCAAACATGCACAGGTTAATAACAGAGCATGCCATATGATTAGAAAATCATTAAACATTTCATGACATTGTACTTGTATTTACAATTATAATTATCCACAGAGTGATGGTCAATATTGTATGCATCAATATTTCAAATAGCCTTATGCAGATTTTCACATCAGCTTTGGTGAATGTGCCTTAAAATTAATGACAATTTAAGCAGTTTGAATTCATTTTTATTGAACAAATATGTGTTACAATACTATTTTTGCATATTTATCTTATATAAATTCATTTAACATATTCCCAAAGTAAAATCCAAGCATTCATATGTGGTGATTATAAGAGGACAAATACTATATGTATAATGATGAGAAAATTGTTTATAAGTTCCTAACATTCTACATGTACTAACAATAATACTAAACCAAATAGTGATGTTCAATATCAATTTTTCATTTTTTTTTCAATTCCTCCACAAAGATAGGTACCCCTACTTAGCAACTGAATTTTCCAGTCAAGACCGAGAGTAAAACTGGGAATACCATGTACATGTATCTACATATGCACATATATGTATGTGTTTATTCATATCTATATGTAGATCATTATTGTATTGTTAGGCAGATAAACACTTTTTACATGGAGATATAACGTTAAATACAGTATATACGAATTAAGCACGCACATAATAAATATTATGATTATATCATTTACAATTTAATTACAACGTTACTTTTGAAAATTAATAGATGAAGTACAAGATCCTTGTTATTTACACAACACATCTGTCACGTCCATGCTTTTGCATAAAAAAAAGAATTGTACAGTGCGTGAACAGCGTTCAAGACCAATCGTCAGTTTATTGAAATGGCTGGTTTATTTGTGATGGTTCGCTCACTGAAAAACAATAATAACAATAATAAACAGACAATTTTAATAAACCGATTGTAATTAAATAATTAAAAGAAATAATGTAAACCAATTGTAAGTAAATAATTAAAATAAATCATGTAATACCAGTGCTTGTAATAATATTAATGCGTTACATTCTATGACTTTTTATGATACAAATATGGACTTTTTAGCTGTGCAATATCATGTGATGGTGCACAGCAAAATCCATATTGAACGAGGCGACTTATGACTTATAAAATAAATGGCAGCTGATGGCGTTTTAAGAAAAAAGAACAACACACATTTATTTGTTTCAATCATAATATCAAAAGAAAACATATATAATTCGGTTACTTCCCTTGTTCTAATTTTAAAGGGAGATCACCGTTTCGGTTCACGAGTATAACCGACCCGTACTTCGGGACAAGACGTAATTGAAGGAAACCAGTCTCGGCAAAACTCGCAAGTTTGTTGGAATTCCAAATAAACTATTTTTAGTTACTGTGCAATATCATCTGATATTTGCACGATGGAAGTAAAAACTGTGCATTATCACGAATTATTTTCTTTCGAGGGTGTGTCGCTGAGCCAATCATATAAGGTTTATTTATAAGTCGTATTATAAAACATTATATTCTATTTTTTGACAAAGTGTTGATTCCAGTCATCTGCCTTTAATAAGTAATAAATAGATATATGATATCACATAACATATTCTAAACTAGGTGATCATTCATAGTCTAATATAGTTACCTCAATGCCTGTTGATCGTACAGCGAATAAATCAGCCAGTATACTTGTGTTGTGATTATACACGTTATACGAATACTGTATGTTACTTAATATAGCATTAGTACATATTTGACGGTAAACATTCAGCATTTCGCAATTTTCAATTGACTTGTGGCAATTAGCAAATCGCAGTTGGCAATTAGCAATTGTCAATTAGCAATTGGCATTTGACAATTAGCAATTGTCATTTAGCAGTTATCATGGCACACCGGCCTTCCATAGCAAAGCGATTAGACAGCATACCACGGTATCTTCGTTGAGCAAGTTGTACGCTCTTCATTTTTGACACACACTTTAATGCGGATCTAAATTGATCTTATAGACAGATCTGTTATGGTGAAATACCGTGCAAGAGAAATTGATTGGAAAATATCAAGGTATCAGCTATACACAATTTTTTCTCATATTTACTATACGTTCTTGATAAATATTTGAATTGATTTATAAAAAATATTTATTCATTTATTATATAGTTTTCTTCTGTGAAACTATATGTGCTTTGAAATTTCTGTCACGTTGTTCTAGTTGATCATTTTTATGAGAAAACTTAAGTGGAAAATTCATGCCATGCATTAAATCTGGTTCATTTAACGATAACGACAGAAGCAACCTAATTTAAATATAAATATATTGTATTCATGTATCGGACAGCGTTTGCGTTTTTTTTTTTTTTTGGGGGGGGGGGGGGGAGAATTTCTTACACGCAGGCTTTAGCTCAAGTGTTTTTATTTTTGATTAAATGTAAACAACAACAACATTTATTTCAGCAATAAAGCTTACAAAAAAGCTTGTAGCGTACAATAATGAATACATAAATGTAAAATACCGCTGGTTACGATTGCTGTAATTGTTAGCGAAGGACAAAGTTATATATTAATCGTGCGAATGTCTATAAATAGTGTGAAATGTTTGTGAAGAAATAACACTTAAATAAATGCGTACGTAATTAATATTATTAATTATGACGTTTCTGAACTATTAAGAATGATGATAACGTTATAACTAAACAATATGGCAAGTAAAAACATTTGTTTACACAATATATGGAATCTAGAATGCTTTCATCGGCAAACAAAGTATGAAGTACAGACATTGTATGTACAAAAAATAGGGATATTAACAATTTACGCGTATTGCTTTATGTTTTAGTAAATGATATTTGAGATTCGCAATTCTATATAATTTATTGAACACACTGACACAGAAAGTCGAAGTACCATATAATATTAAACATTGAAAGGAATGTATTGATATTATGAATTAAAAAAGTTAATGTCTCAATATATATAAACGATATTTGTATACAAATACAAACATTATTAAACAAAAAGGGAATGTACTACGATTTACAATTAGTACAATAATATGCGTGCCTGTTACAATGCATATACGATTGTTCAAACATTTACAAATAGTACAATAATATACGTGCGTGTTACAATGTATATACATGTAATGTTAAACTAGAGTGTTTGCATGGTAGATATATTTTGCAATGTTTAGTAGTTCATATTTATTTGTTGTGGACATTAGTGTTTTAAATTTAGTTATAGTTGGCCATCTACAATAGTCAGGTTTAAAATATTTTCTTCTTAGGTGGGAGAACAGAGGACAGGTTAGCAAAAATGGATATTCGTTTTGTATTAAACCTGAATTACATATATTACATTTTCTGTCTGCCCTTTCTTTGTTATAGTACCGACCTTGTTCAATGTCTAGACTGTGTGGAGTCTGAATTTACTTAAAGCTAGTATTTATTTTGTTTTATTATGTGTAGGAAAGGTTCGAATCAAAACTAGTTTTAAATATACAATCCGTGCTTAGTCTGCCAGATTGATTTATATTACTTAGCCAGTTTTGCTTGAATTGATCTAGTATTCTGAGTATAATGATATCTAATGTTATTGTAATTGTGTCTTGGTTTGTCCATTACTCTGCGAGGCCCATTTGTTCTACCATTTCTTTTATTGTAGAAGTCCAGTTATATTTGTATTATAATTTATTCCGTTATCCGCGTCTCTCTTTAGCATAAGATATACATCTTTAATTATACTGTTCTCGATTAGAATATTTTTTTTTTAATCCAATATCGAAACAAAATAATTGTTCGGTGTTCATACAGTGGTATTCTGCCAAGTTCACCGTATAAGCCCATTAAGTTAGTTAATGTTTTTACACACAGTAATTTTCTAAAACGTTTCGAATGGATTTGTTCAATGTCCTTTGCCTTATTTTGACCCCATACTTCAGCGGAATAGTTATGAATGGGAGATATTTATACGTCAAATAATTTTTCTTTTGTTTGAAATTCGTATTGATTGAAAACTGAAAATAGTTTATGCATTGTTCTTTATGCGTGCTCTGAGATGCATTTTTGTGGTCTGTTCTATTTACCGTTTTTGAAAAAGTAAACACCTAAATATTTAAAGGATGTGACCACCTTAAGTTTTTCGTTGTATAGAAAAACATCAATATTTGTATGTCTAGGTTTTTTTTTCAAATATCATTATTGTTGAAATTGATGTGTTTATCTTTAATTTCCATGTATTGCAGTATACCTCAATATCTTTTAACATGGACTGTAATGCGGTGTGTGATGTTGCGAACAAAACCTGATCATCCGCGTAGAGTATCAGAAATAATTTTATTTCATTGATTGAAAATACGTAATTAATATTCGAGTTAATATTATTTAAATATCGTTTACGGACACCATACACAATAGAGATGATCCACAGTCGCCTTGTTTTACTCCTTGGTATGAGGACATGATATCCGATACTTCGTTATTATTTTTTTACAACGGACGTGACAGTGGAGTACACGACTTTAATAGCATTTACTATTTTGGTGCTTATATTTGTAAGATAAGTTTTTGCCATAAGAATGGAAGATTAATTTTATCATAACATTTCTCGTAATCTATAAATGCGCTGTATAGTTTCTGTCCGCTGTGGATTACATTGGATATTATAGCTTGCAATAAGAAAATGCAGTCGGTAGTGCTTTTACCTTTCCAAGCTGATTTTTTATTATTATTTCATTTGTTTCTGTCCATATTGTAAGACGGTTGAAGAGAATCTGTGAATACATTTAGCTGATATATTGTTGAGTCTTATGCCTCTGTAATTTTTTGCTTACCCTGGCAAGTTAGGATCACCCCCTTTAAATATATGTATAATGTTACCCAGGCCCCAGCACTTAGGGTATACGGCGTTGTTAAATAGGTTGTTATATAGTGTGTGCAGGTAAGGGGATATCATATCAGATGCACTCTTTATAAATTCTGCTGATATTTGATCAGGGCCACAGGCTTTATTATTCTTTTGTTTAAAAACCGCCTTTTGTATTTCATCCATTGTTATTTCATTGTCTACATTTTGATCGCGTATTGAAGTGTTTTCAGTATTTTCTTCATTTGTGCCTTCATTAGTAGTTTGTGTTTCCCCTAGGAGAGTATTAAAATGATCAAGTAAGTCATTTATTTGTAAATTGTTATTTGTTTTTTTTGTATTTTTGTAGCTTCTTTTAACTGACTCCCAGAATTGTCTGGGTTGTGATTTTGCAATATTTTCAAGTTTAATACCTTGGTTTATTTTATATTTCGTTCTCCGTTGCGAATTTTTTAAAATGTTTTCGTTTGATTTATTTCGGTTAAAGATATTTCGTGCATTTTTAAACTCTTATTTTTTGCTTCATAACATTCGTTGTTAAACCACCGTGGATTTGCTTGTGGATTTGTGTTGTGTGAATGACTACGTGAGAACGTTTTACTGAAAACTCGTGCTGCTTGCTCATGTATGAAGTTCGTAAGCAGATTTACATGATCGGTCGTATTACTGTTATTTAAATTACGTAGCTGATGTAGGTTGTTATTTAACGATTCACGAATTAGCGTATGATTATTTAATTCAAAAGAAAAAAATACTGCGGCATGATCTGAAAAGTTATTTCAATAAAGTATACTGAAATCATGTATAACATATGCATGGTTTATATTTACAAGCAAATAATCTGTGACGCTGAGACGATAAAAAGGTATATTGACCGATTTTATCGTTTTTAAATCGCCCGTTCGCAATAACATGGTCTGTTGATTTACATAATGAAATTAATGTATGCCCTTAGTTATCTGTCACGTGATCAGGGTTATGACGTGAACTTAAATTGTCAATATTTTCGATGTCTTGCTATATTGAGATATATATCATAGTTTATAACATCTGACAAATTTCCAGTTCTAGCATTTAAATCACCAACAATACAAGTTATTCGAAATGGTTCATATTTTTCTATTCCGTTTTCGATTTCTTCAAAAAAGTCAAAATCTTTGCCGCTTAAGACTTTTATTTTATCCAAAGTATACCATTTTCATTTTGTTCAACACTTGATATTTTATCTGTAAATTTCTCATGAAAATAAACGCTAAGGCCACCACTAAATCGGCCTTTTTTCGTTCTGTGACTCTTATTGCCAAAAAGATGGAAAGCGATGTATTCTTTTATTTCTAAATTAGTATTTTGTTTTGAATGTGTCCGTGTTCTGAGAGTAATATTAAATCATATTCTTTTATAAAGTTTATAAAGTCTTCATCATAAATTTTTCTTAATAGTCCGTTCACATTCCAAGCGAGAGTTCTTAGTTCCTCCTTCCTTTCCTAGCAGGTTACTTCTCGGAATTGGTCGCTGCTGTTGTTGCGCACCTTGAGCCGGGAACCGGCCTATTTGACTTGTTTTCCGGCTGATTTTTCGCGGTTGAATACGTCGCTCATTTGACGTCGTTTGTTTAGGACGGCCTTGGTTTGCTGGATGCCGATACCGAGTAAACATACTTCTGCTCAAACGAAGTAGAACTATTGTTGAAAAATATTTATGATATTTTATTAAACACCGATCGCATCAAATTAATGAATTAATGAATTAAAAGTAATTTGTAATTTTGTTATACATGTTGCCGATTAATGCATCTTTCTGTTTTCCTTGTTTTCTGTTTATTTCGATTGACCAATATAAGCTTATGTCGTAAATGATAATAAACTCAATAAATGAATACGTACGATTATATTTTTACTCTATCAATTTGAACATATGCTACTGACAGATATGTATATTATGTTACTTTAGTTAAGAGATACTTACATTTAAAATAAAGTTAAAATAAAATAATAATATAACAAAGATAGATAGACTGATTCTTTACTCGGAAATAAGGCAATATACCCATGATTCCAATATACACAGAACAAAATACATATATATAACCGGTAAATGGTGAGGCATATCACTATTCAATTACTGCAAATACATGTGAATATACATGTATCAATCAAAACAATATTTGTAGTGTTTACATGGTCGACAGAGGATAACATTTATATAAAAAATGGGAGAAATGAAGCTCTTTTTGGAGAAAAATGGTAGTGTTAACTAAATCATTTCAGTTATATTTGAGTAAATTGCATTTATAGTAGGTATTTGGCGAAAAAATGGTAATGATATATAAATAATTTTAATTATTCTGAATAATTTATATCTAAGTATGTTTAAATTAGCTTATATTTAAGTAATCTAATCAGTCGGAAGTGCGGTTAAGTATATGCAATATGTTATCTAAAAAGATACAAATGATGGAGAATGGTTTTCCGACTGCAGGTATAGGAGCTAGAGGCTATTGTTTACAGTATAAATTAACTGCACGTAGCTTTAATGACAGATTCTAATCGACGAACCAATCCTAAATTGCTTTTTCTCTTTTATTTTTAAAACACTCGGTGAATAAACAAAAAGTCGTTTAGACAACTATATATAAAAATAATATTTTAAACAAAAATGGCATCATTGAAATATAATTGAAATGTATGACACTCGTTCAGTAATACAGTAACTAATTCATGATAAACATAGAAATAGACCACGTTAAGATACCCGCATGTCATGACAACTTGTTATCATTTCAAAACAGGTTATCTATATATCGATTTTAGCCATTTCCGGAATAAATGTTTGCCTCGCGAGCGAGATTAGAATATTATTTACATAAACCATACGTACTCAAGGTAATGACGAATTTTATATAATACACCCAACGTGTTTATTACGTGCACATCCTTCGTTATAAGCGGTTTATTGATCAAACGTAATGCTGTCACAAGTGTAATTGCAAATACAAATGATGTTGACTTACATTAAATAAACATCGTATTTCTGTATGTTTACCAACATTAAAGAGAAAAGCAAATCCGTGATATATGCCTAATTTAGTCCGTAACTGCCTATTTTGCTGATTATTTTAATAATTTCCTTTACTTCGGAACTTTTCTCTTATTGCATAATTATGTTCATTTATTCATTCGTCCGTTTGTTCTTTCGTCCGTCCGTCTATCCGTCCGTCCGTCTATCATTCGTCTATACGCCCGCCCGCCTGTCCGTCTGTTTATTAATTCATTCATTCATTGATTCATTCAGTCAGTCAGTCAGTCAGTCAGTCACTCACTCAGTCAGTCACTCACTCACTCAGTCAGTCACTCACTCAGTCAGTCACTCACTCAGTCAGTCAGTCAGTCAGTTAGTCAGTCAGTCACTCATTCGATTTTAAATTATTAGTTCTATGTTTCAAGATGGTCGAATGATATAGATGGAGTTTCAATAATGTTTAGCTTTACCGCTATATTAAATCACAAGTTCATAATTTATCTAAAAATATGCGTTAACCCATAATCATAACAATCTTTAAAATCGAGTTCATAATTTCAGAATTTATTGTAAACATATAAATATAGGCCTCCGGCCAAGAATAAAACATATATAACAGTTACAATACACACTGAAATATACCACCTTGTTTTCATAATAGTGATGAACTTCATATATCTGGCACACAATACAGTATATATAACAGTTTCAATTCTTGTTTATTGATAGACAACGGTGTTTTCATAGAATCAATACCATGTATCTATCTGGCCCAGAATAAATCACATATTACATATATTATGTCTTCAAATCAATTCAGATAAACCATTGTGTTTTCATATTGGTAATACAATTTATACGTCATTACAATACGGTTTCCAATCAATTCCGATGGTTGTGTTTTCAAAACATTTTATTGTTCCGAATTAAAGTCCAGCATAATTACCGGTATAACAGTGCAATGAAATATATTTCAAATAGGCCAAGGTGTTACCTTATAAATATATATAGCGCATATGAAGATATATAGTAAAACAATTTGCATTCAAAATTGACTACTGTGGTTTCGTAATAACTTTACGGTGTATCTATGAGGCCCAGAATACAACACATATAACCATTTCAATACAATTCAAATAAGCCACTTTCTCACACTGGCAACGCTATTATATATTTTCAATAGTGTCCATTAGTTTCGAAAAAAAGAATGTTAATTGTTTTATTATAAAAACATCAGTGCTACTCATCAACACGTTAAAAGACATTTACAACATCAAATGTGCATTCAAACATACTAACAGTCACCGATATTCAAACCGTCTTACAGTTTCAATCATTTGTTATATGGAAATGAGAAGGCCATTCTTTCGTTTGCAGTTCGGGAATATCAGTATGTAGATAAAATCAGTTAATGTTCGATTGTGTATATAATACATGTATATTTAATGTACTATTGGGCGATTAATGATCATAAAGTTCGCCTAACACCGTTTTTACAAGGTTCTTACGCACCCATGTTGCATTATTGAAACCCATGGAATTTGCTGACTTCGGCTGATATATTAAAACGCGTTGATAACCGTAAGTTCATTCACATAATGCACCAAAAGCGCGGAATGCACTTATCTTTTAAATCATCAACATGAACCAGTTTAATTCATGAAAGTGTCACTCATTTTACAAGACAAAACCATTTCACAAAACAAAGAACACGTTATTGTAGAATACGTCCCCGGCTAGGTCAGTTGGTAGAGCGCTGGACTGTCAATCCGGTGATCGTTAGTTCGAACCCCAGCCCGGCCACATACTAGTATCTTGTGGGGGATTGGTCATTTAATTATTTCTACGGCCATTCTCCTCCTACCTCTGATTCTAGTAGGGCAGTTACTGGCATAGGTATGTGCACTTAGTACTGGTAAACCGCTTAGATCGTCTAAGCTGTCGCAAGAAAAGTGTGAGTAGGTTAACTGACCGCCGTGATATGACTGAAATACTGTTAAAACGGCGAAAAATCCAAACAAACAAAAACAGAATAGGGGTTCTTATCGCACACAGGATTGTTTAATATGTCATTGAATTTTTATACCGTCTTTTGAAACGCTAAGCTTTCACATCCGAACATATTTATAGATTTCAAGTACCTAACTTAAGCACACCACAGCCATATCAGTCAAATACGAACGCTCGTATTAAAAAGACTTATTTGGGTATTTACATATTCTGTTCAAAATATAATTTAACATTTTAGCTGCAAAACCAAAGTATATGGCCCTCGTCAAGTATAGCAAATCGCCAAATTCCATAAAGGAAGGAATGTCGTCTGTAAAGCAGCGCAATAGGGCTCTAACTGATGCTGACACAGGTGGAAATAATGCTAAAATAATACGGACGTAGTGTCAATACCTATTGCTCGGCATTATGGCTTTTGTTTGCTTTGATTCAAAATTTGTGGCGTGTAGTGGAAAGACAATGCTTAATGCATCTACGTAAAGTGTTATCCAGGATAGCCTGTGCAGTCCGCACAGGCTAATCCGGGACGGCACTTTCCGCCTACAGTGGATTTATGTTACGCAGAGACTTCCTTGAAACATAAAATACCATAAAACCAGAAAGTGTCGTCCTGGATTAGCCTGTGTGGACTGCACAGGCTGATCCGGAACGACACTTGACGCAGATGCATTAAGTCAAGTTTTGCAATTATTAGGCTAATTTTAGAGAGTATAGAACTATAAAGTACTCATACTACGCTGACATCCGCAAAGATATGTCACTACATAACAATTGAATTTTAACAGTGATAGTAGGTTAACTCTCTTCCTTATCTTCCATAATAATACAGAGTCATTTAGTCGATACCCGGATCCAGATCACCACCAAAATATAAAATTGTTTTTTTAATTGGCACATTTCCAAACTTCCCCGAAAATTGAATACAAATTCGTTTATAACTATCCGTAAAGTTGCTCACATACAAACAAAAAAACAAAAGGTTACAAAAACATTACCTCCTTGGTGGGTGTAATTATAGTTTTAGTACACGTTAAGCAAATTCCTCTGGCACATATGAGACGTGTTATGGGAAAACCGCACAGGCTGATCCGGTACTTTTCTGTTTCAAAAAAGTCTCATTTAAACATAAATCTATTGTAGGCGGAAAGTGTCGTCCCGGATTAGCCTGTGCGGACTGTACAGGCTGATCCGGGACGACACTTTACACACTTGCATTAAGCCTGGTTTTCCCACGACACGCCCTATATATTTCCATTCCCTATACTGTTCAGACTGAATGAACCCAACCACTAGTCGGACTAGAAGGAAACAAGACGTGATGTCATAGCAAACATGTGGCGGATATTCACACGTCATTGTTGGCGTGTCAGATTTTCACTCGTAGCCTCTGTCCTGGTCGTCTATGTCGTACTGCAAGTGCTCGTGTACTCGTCAAACCAAGGTAAGAAATCGTACACCATATATGTTTTGCCCCTAATACTTAAAGTGTTTGTTATAGAATTTATTTACATTAATTGTTTTTGCTCCACAAACATTGCCATGTGTTCTTTTGTATAAACCACGTTAAAGCCGCATTCCATAGAATATAAATAAAGACGTTCGCAACAATTTCTTTCAATTTATTTCCAATGACAGATTTTTCTAAAACTTTGCACAAACATGCGTTAATGTATCCTAAAACTAAAACATTCTTTAAAAATAGGGGTCACCGGCCTTGTTCCGGAAATATTGTTTTTTATTTTAATACGGTACCTGTCGAAGTACATTTTTCAGTTTGTGTGACTAGCAATGTGGAATTATATAAAGCGTTCATAATTAAACAATGATGGAGATTTTTAATGAATCTTTTTTAATTATTCGTTTGGCAAATAGACATATGACCAAATGTACGAATATATTAAGTTCCAAATCTCAGATATTCTTCAAACCTGGCTTAGACATGTGTCAATGTATACCAAAACTAAAACAGTCATACAAAGTATGGGCCACCGTGCTTGTTTGCAAAATAGTGGCCTCTGAACATGTTAGCTGGTAAACCTTTATATCATTGACGCTAAGTCTTCAAATTGTAACTTTTCAAAAGATTGGTTGAAAATATCTGCAGATTTTAAATAGGTTTCAGATGTTTTGACAGTATGTACGGATATTGTGTTTAATGACACACTAAATGAACACAAACAATTGACTGGAACTTATGTTATTACAAAGATATACATTTATCGATTGAAATTAGTTTATAGTTACCTATATACGATAAAGAAAAAAATGAAGCAAACGGTAAAATTAACACAATAATTTTCTTTTTGTTGCGAACGTCTGTACAACCTCTGCGCAGATATTTATTTGTGTCCAAGCATAGCTGGTTTAAATCCCTGCCGGCTCGAAGTTCCACGTGACCACTTGGCGCGAAATAAAATCGTGGACAAGCACATGATAAAAACGTGGACAACGTAAAATCCTTGTGTTGTTATGTTTACTTATTTATTTTTGCTTTTCATTTTAACTCTTAATATATATATATATATATATATATATATATATATGGACCAATACTGCAACATGTCTGTGTCATTGTTATAAAAAATAATGATAAAATTAAAATTGTGTGCAAAATAAATCTTCAATCTACTCATAATCGTCTCCCCTGAAAACTTCACAATCTGTAAGTTTTTAACTCGTGGTTGCATTGGTAACTGAGGAGAGTACCACTGGGAAGTCACCACTGCGAGGAGTTTGGTGATTGCAGTGGTAACTGAAAAGAGTACCAATGGGTAAGTATAGTGCGGAATTATTAACTTGACACTCATTAATCCTCGTGACTAACCGTAAGTGTGTTCGGTTGTTTGCGTTGTTTTGGACGAGTTTCTGTTATGGGAATGTATGTTGATATAGATTTAAATACGGGGTAGCGAGAGTGGCTTTCATGGTCGTGTGGTATACGTGCTAGCACCGCACGCCATCGAACCGATTTCAATTCCGTCTGCAGTAATGTGTTGTCAAAATATTCAGAATGAAAATTGGAAACAAGAAAAACACTTTCGTAACGAGTAAAAAGTAAGCGATGTAGCGCATTTATTTGGTGGCCTTATTATGACACTCCGGTAAATATTTTTGGTTACATACAAGTAAATAGCAAAAGTAGAGGTGTCATTAGTTTAAAGTTATTTATTTTTATAAAATGACCGTTTTACAAACTGAAATTGTAATAAATCAAATGATATACATATTATAATGCATATTAAATGCATTATGTTAATTTATTAAAATGTAAGAAAACGGGTTTGAAATTTTGCTGTTTTGAAGAAGGACACTTTCTGGTTTCGATTTACTGACTACCGTAATTACCATTAGTATTGGGACACCCTAAATATTGGGACACCCATAATTTTTGGAAAAATATTTTATTTTCGTGCCCCGTAATATTGGGTTACATTTAAAAGTTGATTTATTTTGTGTCCCTTAATATTGTGAAACGACAATACCACCGTATGGTGTTAACATACCCTGCCACTACGCTGGTTGCATAGCGACTTGTGACACGGTATATTGCGTTTGCTTATCTATACACCATAATGTACGCAGTTGGGGGTATGGTTAGTTTTAACACATGGGTCAAACTGTGTACTCTACTGGATAATGGTCTTTAGTTTTGGTACTTAAGCTTCTCAATTAATTTCCATTAAGTCCCCAGCAAGAAATAATTGATATCATAAACAGCAGTCTTCTAAAAAAATATTCTAATTATTTATATTAATATATTTAATATATTTAAGTAGTCGGTTATAATACCAAGAAATAAAATTAGTTAACTGCTTCAAAACACATATGCAGAACAGATTTAGCATATATGGCCCTAAATGTTGGGCCACAATTTCGAGAATTATTTTTTCTGCCCCTTAATATTAGGACTATAAACAAATAATAATTATTTTTAAGTGTCCCAATACTTGGGGTAAAAGCCTGTAAAGAAAAGAAGAAGTTTTCCGAGATACCTTTTTCGGAAATTACCCTCTCAAAAGACTGTTGGCTTCCGTCATCAGTCTAAAAACGGTAAAAAATCCAAAGAACAAACTTAAATATGTTTGGACTGCTTCTTTAACTGTCAGCAAATAGACTGGCGAGTACAAATGGGACAACCATTTTGTTAACCTGAATATTAGTCACTGTTTCACCGTGGGAAACTTCAGGTTTCAGACCCTACCGTAGAGGAATCGAAATATCTTCTATTCTCGAGGAGCTCACATATCCTGTATGTATATCTTAATGTTACTGTATTAATTTACTTATATAATTACATTATAATTTGACAATTAAGGTATTCGACCCATCATTGGCTCGTTAATTTCCGTGTAATTTTCACGAGAGCCGTAGCCGTCCGTACATTGCCGTTCGCGTTCGGAATACAAACAAAACATGTGTTAAAATTATATATTTCTTTAGCTACACCGTAGTATTTGTTTCGGATTTTAATATCGTTGCTTTTAAATGCACATTAGATATAAAAGAACTATTAAAATGTAACGATTATAATTGAAACGAAAGTGGAATAGGAGTTTGTTCCCTTTGGAAATCATGATCATTTGAACGCTTATTCAGTTTTATGTGCATATGACAGCGTTTATTTATCTTGATATAAATCATTCTGACTTTGACTAAAACGTCCTAAAAGAGGTAGATTTTCAAGAGAAAAAGACGCAGCAACAATGTAAATTTAGTCGGCTATGATCAGCTGCCAAGAACTGTGACAGTGTCTTCGGATAATTACCGAGAAGTGTATTAGTTTGACCGTTTATGTGTACTTGAAATATTGTAACATTTACTAAGTCTAATGTGATGTCGGTAATGTTCTCTATTGGAAAACTGACAAAGAAACCAAGTCAACCGGCAAGCCTAATGCTGTGGTGAATACAAGCCATGTACAGGTTGGTATCAGTTTATTATCTCATTGTAAAGCCATTTGTTTGTATTGTAATAGTTACTGATATATTGACAATTCGTGAATGGTATTGTAAATATATTTTATAAAAAAATTTGATTTGTATTAATACATGGAACACGAAGGTTGGAAATATACTACAATGAAGTATAAGTTTTCAAGTTTATTTAATAAAGTTCTATGTTTTGCCATAATTTTAGAATTATGTTGCAATTTCCATATTGCCAATACCGTCAATTTTGCTTTTTCATTCTGTTAAGTGTTATAACATAACTTCATATGTCGGTAACTAAAGCATGTCTACAAATTCAACATTTGCTCAACTGATATGGATGTCATATCAAAAAATGATTAAAGCAATGATTGTTGTGTATATTCATATCTGTCTGTTAGTAGAAACTTCTGTAAAACTGTGTACTGAAAACTATTTTCCGTGATGCTGCTGGTCAGAAAAGCAAACACACACAAAGTGCGATGGGCGACATGTTGGATGGCGACCACGCTGTCAGTGTTCAACCAGAGGCATCGCCAGTAGCAGTCGCATTCCCATATTCATCAACAGCTGGGCGCAACCAGCTGATGTTCAAAAATGAGAAGGCCAGAAACATTCATTCTCTGGGTCTTCTTGACCATACTGACGTGATAAAAAACTATGGCAGAGGACATCGTTGGCTCCAGTTTATGTACCCATGAAATATTTAACTGTGAAGGCACCGACAGTTTATTAAGCATTTGTGATTTTAACACACACATGTAAATATAATGGATGGACAGCCCTTGTTTCAGTTACAAAAAGACGTTGGAAACTTTTATAACACAAATAAGCATATTTTTTTGAAAAACAACAATTTTTTAAACCCAGTAAAATTCATGATGATCATGGCCTGGAACGTTTTAAATTTTTATATGAAAATGTATTAATGCAGTGTATATTGGTTTTGTCTATCATGTAAATATGTATTGCATTTATAAAATGTAGTAAATGTTAAATTTAGTAAATACAACTCTTTTGTTTACACTTCTAGATTATGTGTTTTAGACTTTTTTTAAATTGTATATTGTTTATTAGAGAATATACAATGGTAAAACAAAGTTTAATTTGAATGTTTTATGTTAAAAAGGTTTGGAACTAATTTTATATATTGCTTATACTTTTTAGCCAAGAATTTTTGAAAGTTTTATGGGAGTATCTTTTTTCTCAATGATTATTGAAAAAGATTAACAAAAGGTATTTCTGAAAAAAAAATCCGGCTTAACTTTTTACGGGGGTAGTGTTAAAACTGTCTTAATTTGTCAAATTTGCATGGTAAAGTTTATTTCTTATGCCCTTATTTTGTAGCTTTGAGTCCAAAAATAAAATATATCATGGTTTAGTTTCAGAAAATGCATAAAATAAGCAAGTTTATCACATTTTGTTTATGGCTTTCAAAAAATAGAGCAGGAAAATCCTCATCGATGGTAAATGTAATTAGCAATATGAGCACATATTACTTGCATATAAATTAATTCAAGAATAAAAAAATAATTGTTAATTATTTTCATAATATGTGTTGAATATACCATTCATAAATGTATATTTATATGGAGTTTATGAAATATTAATAAAGTATTTCACTTGAAAAGATGCTTATAGCTTGTCAGTTTTTGATGTGTTTTGCAAAAGAGGGGGTATGGTAATTAACTAACTATATCTGACAAACTAAACGGTTAAATCTCCTAAAATTTAGCGGAAGAGTCCAGATATGGATGCCCTTCAAGAAAATAATATGATTTGTAGGGTTCTAGACGTTGAGTATGATGGGTTGAATACCTTAACAATGTTTAATATACTAGTAACCCATAGTCTAGACATTGATATAATTTTCTATTGACAATAGACAACAATCTTAATGTTCTCAGGTAATTTTTGTATTAAAATAACGGTTTAAATTTGTATACCACTGTTCTCAGAAATAATATGTATTAAGTACTGTCATAGAGAATTATTTTAAATATAGATGTTACTGTTAACCTTATTCAGCAGATGTTAATCATTCAGCTCGTATTTAGTATATTATATTAGTTTAATATTTTTAGTTCTAGTAAATTTTCAATTGCATGCAAGTAAGATGTATGTATGTATTTTTTTCCATGTTTATGAGGTCCCTCCGCGCCGAAGCTGCATGATGTGAGGACGCGGGGTGTGTCCCAGCACCCCGGTCTAATTTACTTTTAGGCTCATCGAAAGTTGGGACGAATTTTGAATCATAGCTGCAATTTCCAGCTATTTATCTTTTATTTAAATATTTTTGATTTTGGTGTGATCTTGTGATGTGTGGGGAAGCCGGAGTACCCGGAGGAAACCCCACCTGGCATGAAAGTAAACATTTTTAGCATTAATTTTGTACATTCAGAAAATTTCCAAACTTCTCTATAAATCAACCAACCGGCTAAACATATTGAACATCACACATCCGGTTTCACGAGTCAGGGGTCCAAATGGAGCATCGCAACCGCAGCGCTCGTCCTCCACCATAGAACACGGCACAGGCGCGTCGTGCAGTGAGCACGTCAAACTATTGCGTGGGTTTCGAAGACGAACCAAAGGTAAATTGTATCACATGAGAATATAGATATAGGGCGCTATGCGGAAAACTCCAAAGGGAAATTCGAACCTACGTTGGACTTTCAGATCAATTTTCTAAATAAAATCAAATAAATTATGTTTACAAAAGAGTAAAATACTTAACATCTTACCAATATAGTTTAAAGGCACTAACAAGCTGCTACACATAAAAACTAAACATTTTAAGTTTAATGTTGCGATATAGAATGTATAAAATAATGCATTATGCAGCTCGCCTAATGTTAACGGTGAATCGCCACAAAATTCGGAGGTAAATAAAGTTAGTGTTTGTATACAGTTTTACTTGGAGGATCAGTGTTTTGCAATAAACAGTATCCAGCAAACCAATTGTTTATGACGTAGGTTATATGCTAACATATACACATGCTAAGAAAGACAATAAAATAATTGTTCAATTGTAGAGTCTGAATTTGGTCATTTGTAGCTTTTGTGCGGCTTTAAAAAATCATTCTTTTTATGTTAAATTACCTATACACGAAACAGCTACCGGCTTAAGAAATTATATGAATTTAAGACATGTACATAAGTTTTCCCCAATCAGCTTTGTATATACGGACCATGATGTTTTAAGAAGCAACATCGTCCTTCGAATGATTCATGTTTAATTGCATTCTACTTACGGCAAGATAGGATAGTTAACATCCGTATTATATAATAGACGCCAACATAGTGCGTTATCCCCACCATTCGTAAAATTAGGACAGTAATATAATAATGCAGACATTTTAATAACAGACATGGAGTGAATTGCGAACGGAAAATGTTTGCTTCAACCATGTATATTGGTACAGTTTGTCCTGGGTCATTTTTATACGCCCGTTTGAAAAACGGCCGTATTATGGGAACTCCCGAGCGGGCTGGCGGGAAGGTGGGCGGGCGGTTGTGTTACGGGCGTCGGGAGATCTTTGTCCGGAGCATAAATTTGTCCAGCCTGGATGGTTTTCAAATAACTTGGCAGAAGTGATTAACAGGATGAAACGGAGTGTCGCGCGCAAGAACCAGGTCTCTAGGTCCAAGGTCACATTCCAAGGTTAAAGGTCAAATATAGGAATTCAATCCTTAACACATTGTCCGGAGGATATCTTTGTCAGGGATGGATAGATTTTCAAATAACATGGTAGAAATGACAAGCATTGTGAGACGGAGTGTCGCGCGCAAGAATCAGGTCTCTAGGTCACGGTCACAATTCAAGGTTAAAGGTCAAATTTAAGAAATCAATCCTAAACACTTTGTCCGGAGCACATATTTGTCCACCATGGATGGATTTTCAAATAACTCAGCACAAGTGACAAGCATATTAAGAAGGAGTGTTGCTCATAAGAACCAGATTACTAGGTCCAAGGTCAAGATCACACTTCAAGGTCAGTGGTCAAATTTACGAAATCAATCCTTAATACTTTGTTCTGAGCATATCTTTGTCCAGCGTGGATGGATTTCCAAATAACCTGGCAGAAGTGACAAGCCCGATGAGTCGGAGTGTCACGCGCAAGAACTACGTCCCTAGATCAAAGATCAAGGTCACAATTTAAGCTTAAAAGTCAAATTTAAGAAATCAATTCTTAACACGTTGTTCGGAGCATATCTATGTCGAGCATGGTTGGATTTTCAAATAATTTGGCAGAAGTGACAAGCATGGTGAGACGAAGTGTAGCATGCAAGAACCAGGTCCCTAGGTCCAAGGTCAAGGAAACAATTCAAGGTCAAAAGTCAATTTTAAGAAATCAAACTTAAACACTTTGTCCGGAGCAAATCTTTGTCCAGCATTGATGGATGTTCAAATAACCTGGCAGAAGAGACAAGCATGGCGAGAGGGAGTGTCGCGCGCAAGAATCAGATCCATAGGTCCTAGGTCAAGGTCACAATTCAAAGTCAAAGGCCTAGTTGCAGCGTCGACTTTTGTTTCAGCTCTCTAACTGAAACTTCAAGCATATATACCTTTATTGCACGACCTAGCATTAAATTGCATATGGGGTGGGTGCGGTCAAGGTCAAGGTCACTGCTACTAACAATAGAAAAACAGTTTCTGCTCAATAACTTGAGTACGCATTGAGATGTTTTAATGAGACTTAATTAATAGATACCTTATATTGAGACCTCGCTTGGGATTGCATGTTGGGTGGGTGGGGTAAAGATCAATGTAACTGTTACTAAAACTAGAAAAAAAAACGGTTTCCGCTTAATAACTTGAGAACGCATCGTGATGTTTTATTTAAACTTAATACATTGATACCTTATATCGAGACCTCTCTTGGGATTGCATATGGGGTGGGTGGGGTCAAGGTCAAGGTCACTGTTACTCAAATTAGAAAAATGGTTTCCCCTCAAAAACTTGAGATATTTCAATGAAACTTCATACATAGATACCTTATATCAAGACCTCGCTTGGGATTGTGTATGGGGTGTGTGGGTGGAGTCAAGGTCACCATTACAAAAGATAAAAAACGGGTTCCGCTCAATAACTTGAGAACACACGGAGATATTTTTATGAAACTTCATGCATAGATACCATATTGAGACCTCGATTGGGATTGCGTATAGGGTAAATGGGGTCATTGTTTCTCTTTTGTCATTGAATTTTAAACCCCAAAAAAGCTTCTTTGACGGGCGTATCTTTGTGACAATGACACTCTTGTTGTCCTTAGTATCGATAAGTCGTAGTATCGGTGAGACTCGAAGTATCGCTTAGTCCTACGTATCGATTAATACATGTACATGTATTAACTATCAGCTAGTACTACGTATCGGGCAAACACATGCATGTATCTAAAGTAGGTAAATCCTAAGTACCGATAAATACATCTATTTACTATCGGTTAGTGCTACGTATTGGGTTAAACACATGTACATATATTTACAATCGATAAATCCTAAGTACCGATCCATAGTGCTTAATAACTCACTTCACGAAAAGTCACGTTGTTCCCTCTCGCAAGGTTACCTGACCATTGGGCTCAGCACTGTACCCAGAAATGGCATCAGCTACCTGCCCGCCACTCTGGCCTCCCTGCACGAGCAGATCAGCCCCGGGGAGGTGGCCACCACTGTGATTGTGCTGTTAATCGCGTCCTTCAACGAGACCTTTGTCAGGCAGACTTTAAGACACGTCGACGAGAAGTATTCACGTAGTTTAGAGTCTGGCCTTCTGCAGGTGTTACAGCCAGAAAGGAAGCTGTATCCAGATTCTGAGTAAGCCCTCTCATATTGCAGAAATAAGTGAGGCAACTTTAATAATATGCTTTGCGTATTTCAAGCGTCTGTTTTAATTCACATTGAAGGATTGTTTTAAAATGATATATGACGCTTTATTAACATCTCATTTCAGTTGATTGTCTAACTTTGTACAATAGCTTACTGAATTAGCTAAATTAATGGACGCCTGTTTTCCTTAGAATCTTCAATCTTATTTAGAAGATGTTCAACGAGTTACTTTATATATATAGGGCTAAATTTTCTTATAGTGCCCATTTAAAAAGTATATCAATATACGCCCAGCGCTAACAAGTTATGCTATGTGATCATGGGAGTTAACTGGGCATCAGACCAGGTATATTTTCTTCTAACTTTTTGCACACGACGGTTGGTCCATTTAATTGAATTATTTTTTGTTTACATATTCAAGTTTCTTTTATAGGTGCATTATTTGATTTAACATCGTTTGATTTTAAACAAAATACGAGTATTGTCATTCTCTGACAGTCACGTCGACTACGTTGGCGTTGGTTGTTTGGTGTTTTTCTTTTTCGTTTAGATCCACTTTTCTTGGAAAACACCTTTTCCTACACCTTTAAAACTTGGAATACTATTTCAGCATGATGAGAGGATGTGTATGACAAACTCACAACTTTGTAATGGATTTTGATTGTATTATAGCCCCTTTTTAGACTAAGCGCATTAATTTATATCGTTTAAGGGTTTCGTTTGGGTTCGGTTTTCTTGCAAACTATTTGACGTTCAGTTTTTTAACTTAACTATAATTGATGGGATAAGTGTGTTGGACAACCATGTATTGCACTTTGATTGATCGATGACCCTTTTAGAGTATTGTTTCGTAATTTTGTCGTTTAGTTTTACTTTTAGTTTAGTGCACTTAGTATACTTATTCGGTATGACATTAGTGTGTACTACATATCGAACAGTAGGTTAGTGTTGAATACAGATACGTTTATGTACCGGCAGTGAGGCTTAGAAAACCTATAACACGAGCCAAGTCTCGTGGTTTAGGTGTTCGTGCCGAGCAAATAAACATATCTGTATTCAATACTAAACTGGTATGCTATTTATTCCATCATTTTCTGTCCTTATTTTGAAAATAAACAAAAGAAAATCACTGAATAACACGAAAAACATCAAATGACGTCACGAAAATAAACAAAATGACATTATAATGCGCGTGTTTGCTGTATTCAACAAGGTGGAATTCAGCTAAGTGAATCCCACGAGGTGTTATTTCGGCAATGCAGGCGTAATGATGGGATAAAATTGATTGATTTATGAATCTTTTTCGACTAAAATAATAAGTTGTGTATATTATTTATTGTTATTGTTCATTTATTGTTTTTTGCAGTCACATAAAGAAACAAACGTTCAACGACTCTTTACAGCGGGTAAAATGGCGTACGAAGCAGAACCTAGATTACGCCTACCTGTTTGGGTACAGCGAAACCCTTTCTGAATATTTCATTCAGATCGAGGATGACGTGATAACAGCTACGGACTTCATACAAGAAATACGAAATAAAATAACCAGCCTTGAAAACAGCAAAACTTCGTGGTTCGAAATCTCATTTAGTGACCTTGGTTTTATTGGGAAATTATTCCGGTCATCTGACTTATGCACGTTGAGCAAATATCTAATTTTATTTCAACTGGAGAAACCATGTGATCTTTTGATGGTAGATTTACGGAATATCATGCTGCAACCGAAGGTCATCAAAACTGCAAAGTCATTGTTTCAGCACAAAGGTACTGTGTCGTCGTTGACAGGAAAGGTACAGACGTTGGTGGACAAAACCTTTAAGGACGAAAAAAGCAGCTCGCTATCTCACCAACTTCAAAAAGATTTAAATATGCGATTTAAGTTATTTAAGACTGAGAATCCAGTCGCCAATATTAGCACATCGTTGGAAACTTTTGACGCATTCAAACCTGAACGTGCCTATTTGAATTCAATGAACGGGTTCTTCTGGGCAAAAGACCCGAAGGAAAACGACTTCTTAAGGGTTGACTTTTTGAAACCTTTAGAAATTAAGTACGTCAATATAACAACTGGCCACCCACAGACACAAGTGGATATTTTGAATGCTGGAGATGTGAGAATAAACAATGGTTCACACAAATCAGACGGCTGCGCGGATTTAAAACCGATCGGAGTTTTCAAACACGGGACGTTCGCTTATGATTTTCCGGAGCCGATTTTCCTGCAGGGTGTGTGTATAGTGGTGACTAAGCAGCAGAAAACTTGGCTGATCGTGTCCGAGATACATATCGCGGGGTAGTGGTTTCCTAGCGTTTTTTTGCTCATATTTATACATATCTAGTTGTGTACACATCAGACACAAAGATTCGAGTAAGCATTCTTTGTGTTGGCATTATTTGGTTACTTGAAATTTTAAACGCATATGTTAAACTGTACAATTCTTATATGAAGACTTGTAAACTGTTAGTTATACACTCAATCATTTATATACATTTGTGATTAAACCTTGGTGAGCTTAACCTAGGGTTGTTTATGTCATTGTATATGGGATAGTTTTCTCTCTACATAGTTCCTCTAACGGTATTTTTCAGCGTTTTGATTAACAACTTTTGTAGACTTTGTAATTTAATACACTTTAATACACTTCACCGTCATGAAATATATCTTTTACGTTGTACAATCAGGAATAACCGATGCATAATAAATATACAATAAAACACTGGTGTGGTGATATGAGAGTTTGTATCAATGAAGTTGGTTTGGTAACGTCCTATCGCACGAGATGCACGAAGGAATAGTAGTGGACATCAGATTATGTATACATGTTATAGTCCGACAACATTGACCTGACACTCATTTGTTTCCGTGATGGATCGTATAGCTCCGTCGTTGTACTCGGGTATGTATAACGTAAACACAGAGGTTATTAAATAAAATTTCAGTCAATATATACGCATGCATAGTTGTCTAGAACGATAGCCTAAGGGCGCTTTTCCATATGTCCGTATCCGCATCCGCATTGCGCAAATCCGCATCCGCAAAAAATCGAACAAGTTGAAAACAGTTGGACCGTTTCCTTGTGTCCGCAGTCCGTATCCACAAAGCGCATCCGCAAAAGCCGTCCGCAAGTAATCGCTCGGTGAACGATTTTATGCGGATGCGGACGACATGGTATCTAACTTTGCATGTTAAACAAACGGTCGTTATACATAAACATATAAATAGAAAATAGTAAAAAATAGTCGAGATGCACATGGATAACTTAACCTAAGACTCACCGAGTACAATGACGCTGTAATCACGGGTAATCTTTAAATCAGTCATGACTGACGCTGTACATATAATTGTTGAATGCTTTATATAAATAAATATTGTTTAAAATCCACCACATGCGAATGTTTTTACATACCCGACGTAATTAAAAACGTTAGAATGTTTCTTACTGAAGACATTGCAACTATTTGAAAATAAGAAGAAAGCTAAAGCAAGTTAAAATCCGGATTTCGAGCTTTGTTTTTTTGCCGCCGGCATCTTGATGCGGGAGGCATATAGTGATCGTCCTGTCCATCCTTCCGTCCGTCCTTCCGTCCGTGACAAGTTTAAGTAGATTTTACGGTTCGTCTAGCACCAACACCGCTTACTACAACACTTGGATATTTACACTGTTGTTACTTATGACCTTTTCAATCCACCTATATCACCCAACCCCACTTTGACCTTGACCTTGAACTAATTTGGACTTATAATAATTCCAAAGTACCATTTCTTGTTTAACTAGATTTTACCGTTTCGTCTAGCATCAACACCGCTTACTACAACACTTGGATATTAACACAGATTTTACTTATGACCGTTCCCAATCCACCCATATCACCCAACCTTACTTTGACCTTGACCTTGACCTTGACCTAATTTGGACTAAGCAATAGGCTACTCAGCACCAACCGAAGGCTTGTGTGTTTATCAAAAACATAATCTTGTTTTTTTCTAGGGGGGGGGGGGGGGGCAAAATAAAGAAAATGTCGTTCAAGTTGTAGTTAATGTCTAACCTTTTCTCAGTTAACACATTTGCCTTTGTATTTGTGTTTGTCGTGTGAGAGATATCCCGTCTTTGTCTGTAATTTTTTATTTGTTTTGTGCAATTACAATACAATACAATAAAACGAGTTCACATGGACATGTTTAAGATTCAGTTCGCTGGCTGTGTCTGTTGAACTGCCCTGGCTAGCAGTCCCTGTGATGCTCACTTCGGATGTGTTATTGAGTTCAATGACCGTCCTCCCTGCTAGCTGACCTCTATAGCAGTCATGGACCTTCTTCCGAGCAATCTCGGCCTCAACGTGGTCACACGCGCGCTGCCACTTCTTCGCGTCGATCTCATCAAATGCAGGATGTGTCAACCGCATTACGTCATCTAACCTGAATGACAAGGAACGTTTGTTATATTTTTAACGCGTCAAAACTTCACAAAATACATATAATGCAGTATGTACCTAAATGTAATATTTCTATCCCGGACAATGTATTTCAGCTGGGCCCATATAAGTTCAATTGCGTTGAAATCTGGATGATAGGGCGGCAACCGTAGCACCTCATGACCGTGCTGTTGCAGGAGAGCATCTATGACGTAAGATGGCGCGGGCCTGTGCAGACCAGTCCTGAAACAAGAAACCACGCACGTTATTCATTTTATTCGTACTTTGTACATGCTTTATTTAATTTAAAACTTGATATAGATGTTGGAAATTGCATTATGTATGGCTTATTTAGCCTTATGTCGTCCTTTCTGCTGCTGGTCGTAGGGGGTCGCTCAGTCTGGACGGAGTGATAACTGGCATTGTTTATCACTACTGCTGACTGGGGAAGAAGATTCGGGAGCAGTTTTTCCTTCATGTACTTGGTGAAATTCACACCGTTCATTTCACGTTGGTAGTAGCAAGTCGATGACGATGACTTGTAAATTAATTTTGCTTCATTTATGAACCCACTATTGAACCAGCGTTAACTACAATAAGACACTGTCCCCGACTGCATGATGCAAGCACGCCTTGAGTTTCGTGCCCTGCCAGCAACTCTTCCCAGTATATGCAGTGTATATCAGTGCTTCGTCATTATAGACAAAAGTAAACCCCCTTAGCTCTAACTCGTCACGCTGTTCATAAGAAAGCTCCCTACTTCCAGAGTAGGCAATTGCTTCTTGAAGAACTACGTAGCTTCTTCAACGTTGGAACTTGGCGTCTGGAAGAGTAGAACTCTTCTACCAGCCGGCGTATGACCCCTTCGTCAAAAGAATCAATGGCCTTATAAGGCCGACGTTCTGGACGGCGTGGTGACGTCAATGTCACTGTCTTCTGCCATTCCCGTTTTACCATGAAAACGTCCTTTTACTTGCTCCCGTCACTTCACTCTTGCGCTCTACCGCTGACAAGGGGCTTTGGTCATCTCTTTCAAAATTTTGTTAAGTGTTTAAAATAATGTTTTCATCCTTTGATCGCAAAATGTTCGAAGGCTTTCTATCATGTTTTTCAGACATTTTATTATGGTCAGAATGGCAGCGCTTTGTACATGTATCGATGAATTTTCCGCCATTTGATGTATGAAACTCGTGAAATTCGTGCTAAAAATTAGTGTACTAAAAAAAATAAATCACCTAAAAATGGATTTGAACTCGCAACCTCATGATCCGTAAGCCACTGCCTTGACCTATCAACCATTCATTTCTTCGACGATAATTGCATGTTAAAGACGTTCGCAACAATTCTCTTCAATTTCTTTCCAATGACAGATTTTAAAAAAATTTGGCAAAAACATTCATCAATGTATCCTAAAACTAAAACAGTCTTAAATAGTAGGGGTCATTGGCCTTTTTCCGGAAATATTGAATTTTGAATATGGTACCTGTCGAAGCCTTTTTTTAGTTTGTCTTACTTGGAATGTTGAATAATATAAAGCGTATATATTCAAAAAAAGATGGACATTTTTTAAGGCATCTTTTTTTACATGTTTTGTTTGGGAATATACAAGAGCAGTTTAATGATAAAAAGCGCTTTATCTACAGTTATCATTTAACAAATGACTTTTGATAGACACCTAACGAGGTTAATTATGCATTGAAAATGCCTGTAAAAGCATCAATAATTTATATAAAAAAAAACAAATTTCTTTTGTTCCAAGCCATAGATTTTGTTAAAATATCCCACATGCATGCGTCATTATGTACTGAAAATAAAACAGTCTTAAAAAATAGGGGTCACCGGCCTTGTTCCGGAAATATTGGGGTTTAAATAAGGTACCTGTCGAAGACCCTTTTTCAGTTTGGATTTTTATGAATGTTTTACGTATATAGGATAGTTTTTTTGAAACAAGGTTATGGTTCTTTCAAGTGATATGTTTGTACATGCTTTGTTTGGCAATATAAAAAAGTATGTTGATAATAAAAACGCTTAACCTAAATTTACTGCTAAAATATTGAATCTGATTGGACATTTAAGTCTGTCTAATGGGAACTAAAAATGCTTTCTGAAACTTCATTTTTATCAAATGCATATTTTGTTGCAAACGACAGATTTTCTCAAAATTTCGCACATACATGCATCAATGTATACTTACAAAAAAACATTATTAAAACGAATGTCTCACCGAACTTGTATGGGAAATATTGGATTTCGTATAGGGTACCTGTGTAGCCCTTTTCCTGTTTCGTTTAACCATACATAAACAACGTATCAATATAATGCATATATTTAAAGGATCATTTCTAAACTAATTTGTTTGGAAAATAATAAGTTTGTTTTTGATTATTATATATGCTTTATAAACTGTTACTATTAAAATATTTATTTTGAATGGACATTAGAGATAAAATAAGTATATTGTAACCTATATAAAATAAAGAAAAAATGAAGCAAAAGGAGAGATTAACCAAATTATTTTCTTTTTGTAGCGAACGTCATTAAATCAATTTAAACTCACCTTTAGTATTGAATTGTTACGAGCGATCGCATGTTCCGATCAAAGGATACGGAAACGAACGGAATATTCATGAGTGCCAGGTCATTGTTGTTGGACAATACAGAGTGTAAGTTACTTCTAGTCGGTGCATGATGTAGTGTATTTGTATTTATTTAGAACGGCATCTCTAAGAATCATATAGTGTTACAGTCCGCACAGGGTAATCCGGGACGACATATAGTGTTACAGTCCGCACAGGGTAATCCGGGACGACACATAGTGTTACAGTCCGCACAGGGTAATCCGGGACGACACTTAGTGTTACAGTCCGCACAGGGTAATCCGGGACGACACTTAGTGTTACAGTCCGCACAGGGTAATCCGGGACGACATTTAGTGTTACAGTCCGCACAGGGTAATCCGGGACGACACTTAGTGTTACAGTCCGCACAGGGTAATCCGGGACGACACTTAGTATTACAGTCCGCACAGGGTAATCCGGGACGACACTTAGTGTTACAGTCCGCACAGGGTAATCCGGGACGACACTTAGTGTTACAGTCCGCACAGGGTAATCCGGGACGACACTTAGTGTTACAGTCCGCACAGGGTAATCCGGGACGACACTTAGTGTTACAGTCCGCACAGGGTAATCCGGGACGACACTTTCCGCTTTTATGTTATTTTCAGTTTCAAGGAAGTCTCTTCTAAACATAAATCCACTGTAGGCGGAAAGTGCAGTCCCGGATTAGCCTGTGCGGACTGCACAGGCCAATCCGGGACGACACTTTACGCACAGGCATTACACACGGTTTACCCACGACACGCCTCATTTCATTTACCCTAATACTCAGTAAATATGTCAAAGATTGTACGAATGGTCTTTACATTAATGCTAACCTGTTTGTAATTAGTAACTAGTATTTGTTGTGTTAGCTAACATAGCTTGTCAAATTTATTACAATAAAATGATAATAAACAAAACTAAAGAAATTGAGATTTAGTTAAGAAAATAGCCCGAATTTATCAGAAAACAAACATTATTTTCTCCCATACCCTTCAATATTGTTGGCGGGGCTTGTTCGGTCCTGGGCCAGTATTCACACAATTCCTTAGTGAAAACTTAAGTACATTGAAAACGTGTCGTGGGAAAACCGGGCTTAATGCATGTGCAAAGGCTAATCCAGGTCGGCACTTTCCGCTTTTATGGTATTTTCTGTTTCAAGGAAGTCTCTTCTAAACAGAAATCCACTGTAGAAGGAATGAGCCGTCCCGGATAAGCCTGTGCGGACTGCATAGGCTAATCGAGGACGACACTTTACGCACATGCATTTAGCCCGGTTTTCTCACGACACGCCTCATTTAATAAATTCCTTAAGAATGTGACAGTTTCATGTTTAAGTTTACATTCAAATGTTTCCAACTAGTAAATATTGATTAGATGTTTCATATGTTACCCATTTGTAAACACAAAACCATTGGCTATCACATAGAAACTTTGATCTGAAATTCTAACCTAAGTACAACTTAATTTAAGATTTCCTTTAGGAGCTATCAGAATAACAGCCTAGATGTTATTCTTACATTCATTTGCATCATCGGAAACATAGCATCAGAAACAAAAGGCATTCAAATACACCATCAACTACAAACACGAGCAACGCCTAACGGTGCTGAACGCTCGAACTTTTGGTATTTGATGGTACTTTTGCCTGTACTTGATAGTACCCTGGGTTGTAAATAATAGTTCTACAAAACCCTAGATACTTTAAATATTCAAGTTAAAATAAGTAGGTTGCTTAGTAAATCAACTGTTGCTTGGAGAAGACACTGTATGCCGAGGTGAGTAAGATGTTGCTAAGGAAGTTATTGGTTACAAGGAAGTAATTAGTTGCTAAGGAGGTCATGGGCTGCTAAGTAATATTAACTGTTGCTAGAGGAAGCCAGTGATTGCTAAGGAAGTCAGTGGTCGCCAAGGAAATCACTGGTTAATAAGGTTAGTAAGTTGCTACTAAAAAAGTCATTGGTTGCCCAGTAAGTCACCAGTTGTTAAGGAAGTCATGAGTTGCTAAGGAAATTAAGTGTTGCTAAAAGTAGTCACTGGTTACTAAGGAAGTGACTGGTTGCTGAAGGGAGTAAGCTGTTGCAACGGAACTGCTTATGAATTATTGGGTTGCTAAGGAAATCAAGCGTTGCTAGGGGCAGTAAATTGTTGCTTAAGTAAGTAAATTGTTGCTAGTGAAGTCATTGGTTGCCAAGAAAGTAACTTTTCGCTTTGCAAGTCATGGGTTTTTAAGGAAATGAACTATTGCTAGTGGAGTTCATCACTGTGATCAAGAATTTTGAGTTTCAAGTCAATACCTCATAATTATAGGTATCGATAAATTTGACCTGAAGCGGATATTGTAAGTTGAAAGAAAGGGTAATAACAACAACAAAATCCTTGAAAGAGTTACCTCCTCGTGTCTGCAGAATAAAGTACCATAAATACCGGTAAGTATCATGATTTTCAATTTGATGTCTTTGATAGTTATTGAGAAATATTATATTTTCAAAAAAAAGTTAAAATAATTTAAGTTGTTAGTCAAAACAAGGACAGATAAGTCTGGAAATACCAATCACATGGTTACCTGCCTTGTTGTAATGGATAAGCCGTTTGATAGTGAACAATAATTGAACGTTTTATATGGAAACCTTTCATAGCTTTTGAAAAATGGACTTTTTTTAGCAAAACACCTAACCAAAAAACTTAACCAACCAACTTAACTAACGCAGACGCTGACGAAGATGACAGAGCGACATCAATAAATAGCTGGACTTTTTTCTTCAAAAATTCGAGCTAACAAGGAATGGGAAACATCCTTGCTATTGCACAAGAAATTATGCACAATAAACTCCCCTCAGTGGCTACGAAATTCAAATGGAAAATTCTGTCCTATGAAAAATGATATCCATTACAAATCTCACTGAGCAGTGGATATTATTTGAGGATTTCCCAGTTAGAAACAACCGTCATTACAACTTCTTTAAATTTCTCAGTCAGCACGCGCGCCTGAAGAAGACGACTGGCGAACTCTGAAAACCTTCTGTTGAAATTTATGTTAATCTTAGAACAAACATGACGGTAACAGTCGAGCAGACGTTCTTGGATGACTTCAACTGCCCGCCGATTGGCCATAACACATCTGTCTGTAAAATAAGTAAGCAGACGTTATTAAATGAATATTATATTCGTCATCTGTACAATTGTCGACTGAATGAACATGAACATTCTTGTAAATAAGTGAATGTTCCTAAATGGACTATTTCTCGGACCTTAAGTACCATATGATTTTGAACTACTTTTCTGACGACAGAGATTGTGCCACACGACTGTATGCAAAATATAATTACAACGGTCTTATATAAAAACGATAGTAAATATTCAAAAGCTGTTAAAATTTCCGTCTACACAAGATGCCAATATGCGGACATATTATAGCAAAAATCTCAATGGAGCATACACAATGGAAGTATGCATGTACACACGGCATAAGCATAACTTTTTAAGCTTAAGGCAAATACTGCTTTATTACAATATATAAAACTAAATTTGTCGAACGTCCTAATCAGCAATAAGACTAACACGGCATATGCATACTCGCACATATACAGACGCACGCCTGTATGCACGAACGACCATCGAACATGAGTACGTCAACACGATGCCATGTAAAAGTGCCACCTCCTTCTTGGTGGGTTTCAGGCTCTGGAACATGGTGGCAGTGCGGTACAGACACTCAAGGCACTCGTCCGAGTACAGCGACAGATTTGACTCGTATGTTGTGTTGAACTCGCCGGCAAACACTTTTAGATTCTCGTTTAGGCAGTGGAAATGTCCAAAAAGCCAGAATTCAACTAAACTCTCTGCAAAATTGGTTTGATGTTAGACAGCTAATTGTTGAATCATACTTACCATTATATTTATTCAATATGTTTAACATTGGATGGTATGTCCAGTTCAAATTACATAATCAGAACAACCAAATAGACATATTATAAGTAGGCCATCATTAGTAGTAAAATTAATTCAGCTTTTAACACATGTAAAACGATGGGAAACAGCTTTTGCCAGTGTTGTTTTTATATGCGACTAAAAAAGTGATATTTAAGTTACTCATAAACAACACATCTTTCCAAATACAAACCTTTGGATGAAACATTCATGAAAACATTCATAAACATTCATTAAACACCCCTTTTGCTTCAGAGCGATCTTTTTAATCAAACATAATAGCTTTCTTTAACATGACAGTCGCACATTAAAATTGCGACCATTGAAACAGCGAAACGCCTCTTTGTTGTAATGTATTCGCTTTCTTGATAATCATGAACCGAACTAGTATTATTTCTTGTTTTCTATTATCCACCATCAGGTTTCAAATTGGAAAAGAACTGGTTGAAAAAAAGACGAACATAAAACATCGCGTTATAGTTTCGTTAAGATAAGCATTTTAACTGGAGTTGCGCGGCCGCGTGAACAACAATACTTTGCAACAATCGTTTTTCATTTTGTAACACTAAGCTAAGGCTGCATTACATTTCACGAACAAACAATATTATGTAACTAGCTTGACGCCACCTCTGATTGCTAAGCTATGTTATGCCTATGTTATACTTCCATGGATTTCATTTAACTATACATAACGTTATGTAACGTGCTTGACGCCACCTCTGATTACTAAGCTATGTTACGCCTATGTTACACTGCCATGTATTTCATTTAACTACACATAACGCTATGTAACGTCCTTGACGCCACCTCTTATTGCTGAGCCATGTTACGCCGTATGTTACACTGCCATGTATTTTATTTTACTATTCATTCCGTTATGTAACGTGCTTGACGCCACGTCTGATTGCAAAGCTATATTACGCCGTATGTAACACTGCCATAAATTTCATTTAACTACACATAACGTAATGTAACGTGCTTGACGCCACGTCTGATTGCTAACCTATATTACGCCGAATGTTACATGGCCATGTATTTCATTTAACTATGCACAACGTTATGTAACGTGCTTGACGCCACCTCTGATTGCTAAGCTACGTTATGTAGTATGTTACACTGCCGTACATTTCATTATTTTCTCCCTCACTGCGTTCGTCCGAAGATAAATAAATTATTTCCTAACTTACAACAAAATGCAGCACCTATACAACCATAAAAGACAAACACATAGTTCTTAGGAGGCGGTCCGCTTTTCTCGAATAAACAAAGCAGAAAGTAAAATGTAATAAAGTAATATAAAATAATATAACTAACATACTTTAACTTTTATAGAAACTAACTTTTTGTTTAATCGCACGTGTTAGGACGCATGATATCTGCATCTATCTTCCTTAACTAACAGTAGATGTAATATCTACTATAATGCCTCTGGTATTCGCTGATGCGGACATAAGGCGAAAATAAAAAGAGTTTTGGTTTCACATATCTACTGAATTTAACTTTTAAAATATTCCTCTTTTCTATAATATAAGGGTGAACCCGTGCCACACAAAAACATATTTCGCATTGTATGTTAAATATTCTTATATAAAAAACAAATCACTGGAAAAACACATGTATTGGATATCCACTGCGGCAATGTACTACTCTGACCAAGACACCGGACATAGCTTACTTCCTGATTCATCCAAAAATATAAATACCTAATTCAAATGATGCACTGATACACTTGCTACTGACAAAAAAAACTAAAAACATGTGAAACTTGAAACAAAGTTATCTTTTAAAATTATACAAAAGCGTAAAATCCAACAATACACATAAAACATGAAAATCTCATTTTGTTGCTTTTTAACTAATACCTAATGTAATCGACAGCCTTATTAAACACTACTGGATATATTTTTGTTGCATATACAAGCTTAACAAAGATCCCATGGATCTTTACTATGTATACAACACATCCAGAGGTTGACACACACAAATCTCACATCTCGAGACAACCGTGTATCACATAATTCACATCAACATCTCAACACAGATGCCGTGGATCTTTACTTTAAATACACCACATCTATACTTTGATACATAAACATCTCAAACCTCGAGACAACCGTGTATCACATAATTCACATCAACACTTCAACACAGACCCCGTGTATCTTTACTATATATTCAACACATCCAGACATTGATACACAAAATCTCACATCTCGAGACAACCGTGTATCACAGAATTCACATCAACACAGATCTCGTGGATCTTTATATACACCACATCTATACCTAGATACAAAAAAATCAAACATCGCGAGACAACCATGTGTCACATAATTCCCATCAACATCTCAACACAGATCCCGTGGATCTTTACTATATATACAACACATCCAGACATTGATACACAAAATCTCACATCTCGAGACAACCGTGTATCATAGAATTCACATCTCAACACAGATCCAACCGGGTGTCACATAACTCACACCATCAGCTCAATGCAGACCACCGCGGCTCCTTATTACATACAAAACAAACTACTTCATTGACGCACCGAAATCTCGAGAAACATAAACTCTTATCTCAATATCCCACATATTAAACACACGTCAGGTAGCTTGTGCAAGGATAAACAGGACAAGACAATAAACTATACACTATGATTAGCAATTTATTTTTTTATTTTTTACTTTTTGTCAGAAAAATGCAGACTGTCGTTTGTGGACTACATACAGCTTAGCTATATATAATAATATGAACCAGGATGTTATATATCAAAATATTAACAGAAACCAGCCTATTGTTGATCCCACATCAGTTAAAAGCGAAACCTGAGCACCAATTAAGAAAAACAACAACATTGAACATGATGCCCATTTTACGAATCTGTCCATATTAGCACGATTTTAAAGGTCTGTTGTTGTTGTTGTTGTTGTTTCATCATTATTAAACGATATCAGATGCTATCCAATGATCACATTCAAACCGTATTATAATCATCCTCAGCATTAAAATTCATAGGAATCGGAGAAACCGCCAAGAAGAAAACGAAACATACTTATTGAGAAATGATACGTGCCTACGATTACTACAAATAGCAAACACTTGGTCGACGTCCCCAGCATGCCAGGTGCTTGCTCGAAATCCACAGAAACCAATGAATCAAGAAGCTGAAATTAATGTTTGTAATTTGTTTTTTAGCTGGAGACTGAATGATCCACCTTCGCAAATTCGGAAACAAAACATTAGCCATTGTGCTATATGTATAGGTGTCCACTGATTAAACGTTAATCGCTTACTGGTTTCCCTGAATGTATAACAGATTTGTACCATTATTGTATCTTTCCAAACACTTAACATATCCTACATGACATCGTCATTCCGATATAGAATGAACTCCAGTTATATAACAAAAGGGCCGCAAAACATTTGAGAAAGCAAAAATCCATTCGATTTGACAACCAAAAACACAAAGTACCTGATATTCTTAGTTATAATCTTTGAAAGCACCAAATAATGGTCAAAAAGTGAGTGTTTAAATGTTAACCTCAGGGTAGAGACACACGAACTGATTTACAAATTTATTTGCATGCCCTAAGTCTGAAAGTTGTCTTTCTTTTCAGAAATGCTAATTAAAAACCGTCAAAAGCTGAAAAATAAAAGGTTTATATAAAGCCACAGCTATACATACATTAAACAGAAATGTAAGGATCCTAATAAAATGTGTTTTCGAAATGAAGCATTATTGTATTAACTTTCTTACTGATTTTCAACCAGACGAACGTAGGATGTAAAAAGAAGTATTTCTGTCCATTTAAAACAATATCATGAAACACCGTTTAAGATCTTTAACCCCGAATACGAATATGCGAATTAATTCTCTTAGCTGTAAAACGCAGATATTCCTAACATGGCGTACATATATATATATAAAGATGAGTATATATATATATATATATATATATATATATATATATATATATATATATACTCATCTTTATATATATATATGTACGCCATGTTAGGAATATCTGCGTTTTACAGCTAAGAGAATTAATTCGCATATTCGTATTATATATTATATATATACTCCTCTATATATATGTAATCGTGACCATAGGGCGAAGTGTGTCAAAAAACAGTACTATGGCGAATTTTTGAAACTTGTTACAATAACTACATCTGCAATCAAAATGTGTTTTTAACAATATTTAAACGTGTATATTTGTAGAAAAATAAAAGTTTTTTTTCTAATTTTAACGCATTATTGGTGAAAAATTGAAATGATCATTTTCGCCTTAATTCTATTCACCTTAATGCCATAAAACCCATATAGAAATTTTATTTCACCTCATTACGGTATTCGGGAGAAAGTGACTTAATGCGGAAAAAACAAGTGTTTCCGGTTTACTTCCTTAATTACATTGTGATAAATAAATGTGTCTTTGCATTCAATGGGTACTCCGTTATGAAAATCTGTATGGAAAAAAAAGATATATTATGATTTTAATGGGTGCATATTTTTATCTCAACAATTAAACTTTTTTTCTTTTTTTCGCGTGTTGACTTTTCGTAGAGTATTTATAGAGTTCTAAAAATAAACAAAGTATATTTGATGTATCTATATACTTAGGGTGCATCGAATATTAAAAAAACAACAGAATGTAATTGTTTTTAAAAAGCGTTAATTTTGTGTTTGTGTTTCATTACCCATTCAACAATTGTCACCGAACGATCCTTTTGGAACATGGTAGCTACAATTGGCAATACAATAAAATACGTATCCCACCTATTTCTGCGAGGTGGTTATAGTAACACATATATGAAACGAATATGTATGTTATGTACATTTGTACCTGTTCATACTAAGCACGAGAATATTTCAAGGAAAATTGAAAAGACGATGAAACGAATTGAATACATGTACAGTAGAACCTGTCTAAACCGAACGGCGTCGGTACACGACCGATCGTTCGGTTTACAGAGGTGTTCGGTTTACCCAGGTTTTTATTAAATGCCATTTCCTTCAAAAAAAGTATTATCTATTTTATTTGTTAATTAGAGTGTATAATAAGGAAATAACAGGTTAATGCTTACACTTTTATTATTGTTTATTGTTTTCATTATTTGCAAATCAAATGCATATTTGCACATAAAACGACATTCCAATTATCAATCAAAGAAATTCCTTTATTCAACGCACAACTTATTTACATATGTTTAAATAAATTATCAATTGTTAACTGTTTTGATTAGTTTTTAAACATATAGATTTTAGCTCGATTGTATCTCTAGCCTTGGGTCTATAAAGATCACTTCAATCGAAATATTACCAGAATTTACTAAAATTATGTATACATTAATTACACTGCTCTGAAACATATAACATTTTACACTGTACGTAAATTTCAACATAAAACACGACCGACTAATCAAAGTTGGTTATTGTCGTATGCACTGACTGGCTGATTACGAATGCGCCACTGTCCCGTTATCACCATGGCGATTATGCATGTTATGTGTAATTGTGTCATCATTGATCGGGTTCACGCCTCTGCGGTATCGCGAACCGACACCTGGCAGGATACACCGTTCGGTTTATTCCGGGTTTTTTAAGGCAGAATGAGATCAAATTTGTGATAAAATCGTTTGGTATTCGGTTTGGACAGGGTTCGGTTTATTCAGGTTTTTTGGTATACAAAATAAGAAGGAACAAAATCGGGACCGAAACAGCCGTTCGGTTTTGACATGGATTCGGTTTTCACAGGGTTCGGTTTGGACAGATTCCGCTAGTGTATCTGTGTTTATTTCGCTAGTAAAAGTGCGGACATAATAATTTTGTAATTTTACGATTTAAATCCCAGTTTTTGCTATGTTTAAACTTAAATACATTTGGTAGGAATCCTATTTACCGTTGCAGAAACAATTTTAATTATTTTTAATTCGTGATTACTTGACAAGTAAAAGCAATTTAGTTCGCGTGAGTGAAGATATCCAATAATACCTGTTAAGTCCGTCCGTAGGTCTGTTTGTTCACACTGGACTACTTAATCAATCCACATAACTCGCTAAACCAGGGATGTCCTTTCAAAAATTGCTACGTAAAATGCGTACGCGTTCGATGTTTCTCCATTTCCAGCATTTCGGCTGCTTTTATGGTCTTTCTAACAGTATTATGGCGAGTTGGTGAACTATACGCACCTGTTGGAAAATAAAATTATTACTATTTTTTATTGTAATAAGCCAATTGTATTGATCGTCGTTCGGATAGTTTTATACAGTAATTATATATTACAGTACTTAATCTAGTGTTTTTTATTATTGATGTGTCTTCCACCATTGAGATGTTATTATTAGATTCTTTTGCACTCTTCTGGTGAGTTTCGTGCACACGGATATCTTGTGAACTCCACAGTGGCTGATTTATTAACGTACTTGTGTTCATAAATACACGTATTCCATGGACACTATACATGTATGTTGATCGTTCATTGAAATGCAACAGGACACCTTCCGTTTTTAAACTGTATGGTCTGGTTTGCCATATTTCCAGCATTTTGTCGCAGTGTAGTCTTGGCACTGTTCGCTTTCGTCAAGCTTGGATAAAATAAGTATGATCCGAATAAATGATGCCGTCGGAAGCATAAAGTACTTACATGTTTCCTGTAACAGAGATATAAATACATACACGTTTTTTTAAGTACATTTATTATAAGTGTCAGTGTTGGAACTTTTTCTCCTTTCCCCAGAAAAAGAAACTTCAAGAACAACATATAAATGCGCATAGAATTTAGAATGCAAGAGGAAAATAACGATAATTTTATTTGTAATACGCTCCCGACATCCGTAAGCATCTCTCCATACACATTCCTATCAAGTGTCTTTTTAGAGTAGTATGGCGGGTTGCAGAACTTGACAATGTTTGTCAATTAATAAAGTTTTATTGAAAGTAACAAACAATGAATTATCTGTAGTATGGATAGCACAATAGTGTTTTTATAGCTCACCTTTTAAGTGTGTTGTTCAATTTCTGTCATTTCCAGCTTTTAGTTGCTTTCAGTAGCATCTACCTCACTGTATTATAGAATTGTTCATACTTCCAGCATTGTGTCGAAGTGAAGTGCTGAATGTGTTTATTTGCTGCTTTTTACAATTAAATTTCTCATTATAATGCATAATGGCTGTGTCTACAGTGTGTTATATGTCCTATATATGTACTTGTTATGCTCCCATAAAATGTTCGGGAGAGCATTTAGTCGCCGCTTTTTCCTTCTGTCCGTCTGTCTGTCCTTCTCTCCCTCCGTCCTTCCATCCCACTTTCTTTTCTGGGCTATTTCTCAGAAACTACTGGCCGGAATTCAACGAAACGTTATGAGAAGTTGCATCACTAAGAGGTGTGCATATTACTGGACGTTACGCTTCAGTGATTTTTTTAAGAGGTATGGGGCTTTAAAATTGATATATATATATAGTGCACAATTCTTGTCCGGGCTATTTTCCAACAACTACTAGTAGCAATTCTATTAAACGTTACAGGATGATGCATTACCAAGAGTATGTGTTCATAGTATCAGGAGTTTCCGTATTATTGTATTATAGTGCACAGTCTTTTCTTGGCTATTTCTCAGCAACCTCTGCCCAGTATTCAATGAAACGTTATGGGAAGCCTCATTACCAAGAGTAGATATGCCTATTGCCAGGATGTTCCGCTTCAATGATTGTGCTTGTAGTTAGGGACTTCAAACGTTGCTAAAATTAGTATATGGTGGACAATTATTGTCCAATAGATGTTTTAGCTGCTAGCTGATATACAATCAAACTTCATCGGGGAAGCTTCACTACATATGCATATAACCAGGATGCTCCGCTTCAATGATTTTGTTTGGAGTTATGGGACTTCAAAAATAGCTGAAATTAAGATAACGCGGACAATTATTGTCCGCAATTATTGTTAACAAATAACTTTATGTAAATATATGCGGATATCGGTTAGATGACAGAATATTATGCCTCCTTATGTATGCTGATTTCATCGATTGTCTTTTTTTTCTCTTATTTTCTTCTTTCGTGTTTTTATTATACAATCGATTGATGGCTATCTCTTTATCGGCTCATGCATACTTCGGGCGAGTATAGGGCAAAGAAATATCTTGTAAACTCCACAGATTTTTAAATGTAATACTGGTCATTTATACAATTATTGCATGGACAATACATTATAACGCAATAGGATAACGCCCGTTTTGAAATTGTAATGTTAGGTGTGTAATATTTTCAGCATGATATAGGAGTGCGGTGCTGGAATTGTTCCATTGCATTTTGTAGGGATTAAATCACAATTGTCTGAGTCCGTAATGTCTTATTAAGCAAAAACTATATACGTTATGATCTATCAAATCACCTTTAATACAAGTATTTTCGATGTAGACTTTTTATATATTTTTATTTAAATAAATGACTTTAGGTAATATTTCTACATTATTTAATTATATTTATGATTATCTAAGGAAAAATATTTAAGGTTAGATAGCAACACAGAAAATAACGCGAAAAAGCCATGAATGCATCGAGCACGGTAATCGGTTCCTATACGGCAAGCTACAATGGCATTTCTTTCCGAAGCATGGACACACATTTAAATGTTCAATAGTTTTTATGGCTAGATATATCGTTAATTTGAAAATAGTATGTCGGCAACGATAATTTTATCAATTTTCTTGGTAAATCTTTGATAAAGTGTATAGCACAGAGAGACTGGCCTTAAACTGACCATTAGCCGATAATAAATCGTTCACGATCTAGGGGTCACCCCTTTCATACAGTGTGGGCCACAGGTCACTTTTAAAATCAATATTAACTGTTCGGAACATATTCACTGTAAGAAGTGTATAGAATAATGGTATTCAATTGTACCGCTGCATAGTTAACTATGTGTAAGTTCGTACACATTTACAATAAATCTCGGTCAAAAGTGATCTTAGACAGCTATTTTGGAAAAAAATAGTTCGGACAGCGATTCGGTCAAAAGTGATCTTAGACAGCTATTTTGGAAAAAAATAGTTCGGACAGCTATGTACAGTTATTAAAGTGTGTATGTACGATCTTACAACAAATATAGTGACATAAATACAATAAACAAAATAAAGTTTATTAATATATATTTCTATTTAAAATGGATTAAAAGTTAAGAACAAACGTTGCTTTTAAGCGTATGATAAACTTAGTTTTTAATCACCAAATAGTTTTCGTCTGTACAAGCGGAAACTCAAATGCATGTACATACGAGGGCAGTCGTAAAGTTCCGGACTCCTTTTAATTGTCGTGTATGTTACGCTCAACAATGATAAAAAATTGTATATGATTCATTATTAGACTATTTGTAACGTGTATACAAATAATTGTAAAAAATATCTTTAAGTATTTTTTATATTTAAACTGTTATATCAACATAATACACGATGAAAAATTATCATTCCGAATATTATTTGACCGTGTTAAAATATTGGCAGAATCTTTATTTGCACACGAAATGTTGCCATATTTTACATGACTTTATATTAACGTCAAATGCAACCACTGTGAAAAAATCAGCGCAAAGTAACAAAATTTAAATAAATGACAAAAGAAAATTGAAAGGCACCTACAACTGTTAAACGAGAAAATGACGACGTCAATTCATCGTACGGAGCTATGGAGGCTATCTTGTGCCAAAAATGTACAAATGTTTTTTGTATAAATTTTTTGTACAAATCGACAAATTACAAATGTAAAGCGGTTAAAAATTAACTAACATTTTGCAGTTTTCAAGATTACACGTGCAATTGTAGAAATACGATTTTATTTTAAGAAATATAATTCCGCTCTTTCGCTGTTAGTTAATCGCAACATGGTTTTGTGCAATTTCTAATGTTATGTTATGGAAAAGGAATCGGTAGAAAACCAAAATCCTATATAATATCCATTCTATTGAATAATTTCTCATAAAAAAGATCTAGCTTTACTTAATTCAATGTTTTGAATATGCGAAAAAGTTCATCTGACAAAGCAACAGTGGAACAACGCAAATGGAAAGTCGCCGTTTACATTTCTCGGTTTACAAAACTCGAAAGAAACAAGTATCGAATTTTGCACATGCCCATATATGGAAAATGTCAATAAGAATGTGGGAGGAGCCTATCGAACGCTCGTGCATCATCGGAAATTACCGGATTTAGTGGAAGGTCTACAGTACTGTAGACCGTTTATGTCAAATATACATTCTAGCAAAGTTACGTAAATACATCCGGACAGTATGTAAATCCGGACACCGGAAAGAAATATATGTTCGTATTATCTATGGAATTTATTAAGCCATCTATCTGTCTCGGTAATGTAAGATATATTTCAGCAGAAACCACGGCGTTGGTCAATATATATTGCCGCCATAGAGTCTTTTGATGGTTTTTGCTGTTCAGATTTATTCTGAACGCGAATTATTTCAGCTACCACGGCGTATACATATTGACAATTGTTAAAAAAGCTGATATTTGATTCCACAAATGCCTGTGTCGGCTGTGAGTGTGAGCAAAAGCTGTTCTGAGAGTTTCTGTCATACAGAAGACATTAACTACAGTACTTTAATCTGTCACATAACCTAATTGTGACATATTTTAGTTTATCAGTTAAAAAAATTATTGTGTGTATATTTTATATCAAAAGTAATTGGTAATGTATGTTCATGGCAAATGTATTAATTATATTAAGCTTTAAGAAAAGACATGTGTAAAAATTATAAAAGCGACCATTTCCATTGTCATTATGTTCACTCACAAAAAGCAGTAGGTCTACTTATATCTTTGTGCTAGTTACTAGTATATGGTAATGTTTTGATTCACAACTGGGTATGTCCTGAAAAAAAAAAAAAAACAACATACACTTGTACATGTGCAATAATTATGCAAGGTTCTTAAAAATGACATTTAATTGTTATTATAATGAACTTAATATAATAACATGTTCTGAATTTCATTATTTCTATGTAAATATTAACTGATTTCTGTACAGCCTTGTTCTTTTGGGTTATATAAGGCATGCAACCAAAGGCTTTATTTTAAGTCCCTCTCAGAAACTGTGGAGGGTCTTGAATCGTTTGTCAATATAATTTGACCAGTTGAAATCTTTGTTTGATAGAGAATGCCAATTTATTGTTTTTATTTTAACAAGAAGAAATTACTGAGTGATACCTTTGTATTATTTTTCAAAATACAATTGCATTAGAGAAACATCATATTTATGTTCTTAAAGGCTTTAAAATAGGGCACTTTAGGATACTTTTTTTCTTAATTTAAAATATATTTCCAATTTCATGAAAAAAATAGAAACAGTCGTTGAGACAAATACTTATTTCTGTGGAACTTTTTTGTTAAAGTTCATGCATTGGATCAAAAGCGATGAGAGGAGTTATTGGCACTGTGATATTTACCAAAATCAAGTAACAGATTTGCTTCTAGCACATGTTGGGCCCTACACAGAAATTGAGTTAAGCACATATACAATGTACATTAACAGTAGCTCTAAATATGTGTTTAGTGACTCATTCATTAGATTAATTACTCTAAGCCAGTGTTTCAGAGCTGTGCATTAGCTTGACTACCAACTTGTCCTGTCAGGCAAGTACTTTGAAAATTAACTTGCGCGATTTGTAGACGGAGCTCTTGATTGTAGTGGTAAACCATTTCATGGCCAAACTTCATCGATTACATTAATTTGCATACGGTGAATCCCGAACAACACCGGAGAAAATTGGGGGCGGGGAGAATACTTCGGAAAACTCCGTAAGCATTTCCTTATATGGAAGTCAGTGAAATTGCAACTTGCGATTTGTCATTTCCGAATCGCGATTTGTCATTACCGAATCGCAATCGGTGAAGTGTGAAAGTAAGTTGGTCAGATGCCAAAACTTAATCGTTATTTTACATTTTCATAAGTACGTTGAGAAGAAATAGAAGTGCAGGGTAATAATGCGAGTGGTCAAAATAAAGAACTGTATACTGATTTTAATGTTTCCAAATGTAAAGGACTGCTGTCTTATTAATTTTTATGTAGATATCTAGTTGATAATCAAGAATTCGATTTGTTTTCACAATAATGTACTTTTCTTGTTTGAAAATAGAATTTAGATGATTTACTTTCTTATTTTAGAGAATGGATTTTATACATCTGAAAATTCCGCTTATATTTCTATGTTTGTACATCATTACATTTTTGGCACAAGATAGCCTCCATAGTTCCCAAACCCTAGATAGTGTTGCTTCTTAACCTACTTATAAAATAAGTTAATCAATCCACTGTATAGATAGATATGTTTTTGTACAATATTTTTATAAAGCCTGCTTTGTATAATTGGAATTATGTATTTTGAACTTGTAATGTTGCTAATGGCCATCTTTCATGATGTGTTTTGTAAATGGCCAAAGGCATTGCTCATGCCGATTTGCCAAATAAACCAGTAAATTTTAAAAATAGCGCGCATCAATCAGCGTCTGGAGAGTCCTAAACCCGAGAATTTTAATAAATGGGGAATTAATATTTATAAACTTACTATTCATGTTAATTTATATATGAATTGTGGTTACGTTTTATTAAGAATTATTTATAATTGCATAGTAGATGTTATTCAATCTTTAAAAATGTTAAACATCTATGCGGTGAAAGTGATCTCGTAATACGTCGAAATGTTATTAATGTTACTCTAACTTCATTTGTGTAGAATGAATACACTATGTGCAAAACTAATGATACATATAGTATATTATTTAACATAACTATGAACACTTATCTGATATATATAATAATTTTCATTCATCCCAGCTCATTTTCTGTCAATTTTAATTTGTTAAATTTGCCTGACAAATTTATGTATAAATTATGTTTACGTAAATTACTAGTATTAAGGTTACTCATGTATTACTTGTGAAACCATGGGTCGGTATATGATCGGTTTATTAAAGGTATAGATATTAAAAATAATTGAGTTTATCTAAACATAATTTTGGGGCCGATGCGTTTTCTTATGGTGTTCGAAAAATCTAGTGCTCGAGAAGTAACCTTAGTAGGGACCGAAAAGTCTGGGGTCCGAGAAGTCTCTTTTGTAGGGACACACAAATATGGGGTCTGAGAAGTCACGTAACCGATCATCTTGGTCCTCTTGTATTATATTTAGAGCAAAAAATGACATCTCAATATTATCTTCAACACCGATTGTCTTTTTTAAAGACATTTCTCGTTTCTTTTTCAAACACAAAAACTGGTTTCTGGTCCGGATAACACGTGATTTATCACCAATAGTATTCACACTTTTTGACAATCGTGTGTTAATAGAGCATTGTTTCCGGACAAAACATTTCAATTGTACGTTATACATTCATTCCTAAAATAGTGATATCGTACACATGTTTGACAAAATATTACATAAATACGAAGAATGTATCCGTACAAGTTGTTTAAGAACGGAACTTGCCTGTTTTGCCGGAGTGAACTTTATCTTTCTTGTTTTCATCGCCTGCGAAATAAATGTACATAATCTGTACTTAATTAACAACCGTATATACATTTAATACAGTATGACTTGCCGAATTTTAATTTAATTTATAATGCCCAATATGTTTTTGTAATGCAGGATGTATCAATTGTATTAAAATGCAACAATTTTACAAGCATCCAGAAAATCATACACAATAATAATAATAATGAGTGTATAATTTCTATTTATAAATACACCATGCATGCTAATTTGAATAACAGTGTCATTACAAATTATTTAGAATTACATTTTTTTCTCTTAACTTCTTCTGTAGAAATGCCAGATCGGCTGAAGCATCGGAATACTTCGTAATTTGATTGCAAACATTTGAACATTTCATTTAATTATGGTTAGTTTTACCTTATGTTCTTATTATAAGTTTATTGTTTACCAGTATAATGATACGCAGAAACATTTGAGACATTTTTTTACCTAAGGAATACTACCTCGCCCTTATATAATATATATCTATGTACGTTTTGGTTATCATTAGTCAAATCATTATTTTTATGTGATGAATGTGCCCAGACCATAATAATTGTTTGACAACTCATGTGTACTCATTCCCGTTATTATTTGTTGGAAAAATCTTCAAATATACATGTTTACGTTAATTATTTAGATTATATAAGTACCGTTGATGAAAAACATGAGGTGGTAAGATAATTTAACTTTATGAACATTACATAACAATGGAATTTATCTTAAACACAGTTTCGTGTTTCTTAAGTTGCTTAAAAATTACAGCCCCAGAATAAAATGGTTTTACTGTTTTTTGAACCATATCATCCATATTTACTTTAATTTAATGTAGAGTTCATAAAGTGGTAAGATCATTTAAATTTACGGACATTACATAACAATGGCATTTATCTTTAACATAAGTCTGTTCACAGTTTCGTGTTTCCAAATTAGCTATTTAAAAACAGACCCAGGATAACATGAGTATACTGTATTAATAACCATAACATGAAAATTTTAATTTAATGTATGGTTCCCATTTCTCTTTAAGCTTAAAGTTCGCTTTTGTACGGCGCCCTATGATGGTTTGCATCATTGTTTTTCTTGAATACTCATTCAATTGTTACACATATGTAAATAAATACACTTAAAATATTCATGCACATCTAACTGAACAATTTTTAACCAGTAACTTATCACATTACAAGCTCTTTTGGTAATCAAAAAAGTTCTACCAAGTTTTCCAGATGTAGCAGGATCTAGGATTAGCGGAGGCTCAAACCTGACATATAAAGCTAGTTCGTTTAAGACCACTGATCCTATAAATTACAAAATAGAGTACTTTAATATGATTTAACATTAGGTAAATATTTTGCACAGCAGATGTGGAAAGAAACAACAAGTATTGTAGTAATTCGATAAAAAATTCCGGGTATTTAAAATAAGCATCCATTAAAAATCATAATAATTTGTATACAAAAAACCCTGGTCACTTATAATCGTGCCTAGCATATTTGATATTATATAGATTACCGTTCATATATACATGGTGTCTTTTTAGGTTTGAGCCTTCCAATAGTGTAATCTCTATCAATAACTATTGTAAAGTAATATGGCAATAATTGATATGTTCAGTATGTTCGATAGCAGATCGATATTAATCATACTATTCCACTGTTCATGTATATATATTAAGTAAGCTTTTTTTTTTCTTGCACGAATGATCAAATTGTACGGACGGTTTAGGTCTGCAAGTGTGCGGAAGTAAAAACAATCACAATAGTTGGCATTGAGCGAAAGCGTTGCAATTAAACGTATGTAAATATATCTATATAACAAAATTAAATCCCCAGCCTTATTGATCACGTACAATCAGCAAAACTAGCTCGGACATTATAAGCATGATTAATTCTAGTAATATCTAGTATATAGAAATCATTAATTCCCTGGCCATTGTTTATCACGTGTAAAGACAAAACTAGCCCGGAGAATTAAGATTGTCATTCACTCTGTTGTAATATTAACTAGAAATCATTCAATCCCTGAAAATTTTGAATCAGGTGTAATCGACAAAACTAGCTAGGACAATTAAAATTATAAAGGATTCAATGATGATAACTACCAGAAATCATGAAATCCCTGAATAATAAGCAAGAAATAAGAAAATGACGTTATACTGGATGTATTTCTATTTATATTAAAAAAACATTTAACAATACATTTCTTTAGTAGTGACAAATACATATGGCATTGCTTGGATCAAACTAAATGCCTAATTTTTAACTTCAATGAAAATTTATTTAAATGTTTTTGTTATATTCCACCAGTAGGATAAATGTACTGTATGGACAACTGTTGATTTTTTTGGAAGAAGTTGAAAATGGTACATAGAAAAATATATAATACTTGGTCAAACATATATAATTTGAGATTTTAACGCTAAAACAGGCCATGCGTTTGATACAATAGAATATGACAAATAATTAGACGTTTTTGTTTTATAATGAAACATACTATACTTCGAATACACATCTTTGTTTACAACAAATATGTAATCAAGATCAAGTGATTGAAAGCAGCGGTCGAAAACTAGTATCAATGTGCGTAACGACCAATATCATTATCGCTAATTATAACACATTTCATTGCCTTCCAATTTTCCAAACAAGATTATTCTTTACTAAATTATCTTGCTGTAAATACATTTCTACGTTAATTTACTTTCAACAAAACTAGCTTGGATTCAAAAAATGTCTTTTCCACCATTAGTCTGTCCCGATTAAAACAGTTCTTTTAATAATCACTTCTACCACCGAAACAAAAACTAATTCTGCTAATATAATGCTCTCCTTAAACTGCTACTGCTGCTACTGATAATGATGATGATTAATAAACGTGCGTTAGAATGCGTTTGGCATTTTGAAAGTAATCAATTTGTATTTATTTAATGTATTTAATAATAATAATAATACAAGACAAGACAAAACAAATATTTATTAAAATGTTTTACGTACATGCATTTGGTCACGTTATAATGAATACAATAATAACAAATACAATCAAATTAACAGTCATGTACATATATATTTTTGGTAAAAGCTTAATATAAATAAGTATAATGTACATTCGTATTTTCTATGGAGGATAACTACTTATAAGTTATGTCACAACATTAAGACAATTATTTATTATAATTAGTGCTTCTTTACAAATTTTGCTAACTTAATAAGTTCGCATGTATTAGTTGTATTTAACAATTGGTGGAATTTGTAAACAGAATGTATATTGTAATAACATTGCTTTAAACAGTTTCGCCTAAGAACAGAGTATGAAGAACATTTACAGACAAAGTGAAACTCATCTTCACATCTAATTCATTGCAACAAAGACAATAGCGTTCGTTTCTTGGGATATTCTGACCAGCATATCTTCCAGTTTGAATTCCACTTCTTATATTAGAGAAAAAATTGATAAAGTCTTCTAATGAAATATTATCAATTTTCGTTTTAGTATTTCATTTAAAAATATTTCCAAAAATCTCTGGGTCTATGATTTTTTAATCCTTCGATTTCATTAACCTTAATTCTCAAATATGTCATGATAATTTGAGGATTTACACAAATCAAGCAGTTTGATTCCGTGGTTATTGTGAGATCTGTCAACTGAGGCCCTAACAAAGTATATATCTGGGTCATAGTCAATATCATCGGTAAATCTATTTACAATGTCATGAATTACAAAATCAGATTTACTGCCAATTCTACTATGAAAATCACCACAGAGTAAGACCTGACCTTGGTTATCATAAATGGAAATGTCATTTTCAAGCAAATCAAAGACATCAACACTAATAATATTGCATGCAGGTGAATCTTCGCACCAAACATAACAACCACAAAGATAAATATCTGCATTTACACCAAAAAAAAATTCGATCTTGTTTCAAGCAAATAATTGATTAATGAAATTTTTTTTAATTTCAATGCCACATTTTAAATTTTCTTTGTAATACAAAACTACGCCGCCGCTACATCTACGCGCATTTCTGTTCTGAAATTTTCTATAAAAATTATGAGAAATATATCCATTTAAAGAAATGTTACTTGAAGAATTTGTCCAGGATTCAAATAAAAAACAAATATCATATTTTGACAAAATATTTACAAATAATAATAATATTATGGATTATTTGCATAATCAGCAATACATGCATTTGGCAAAAGACAATCATGCTACAACTACATATACACAGTTATTATTATTATTATTATTATTATTATTATTATTATTATTATTATTATCATTATTATTATTATTATCATTATTATTATTATTATCATTATTATTATTATTATTATTATTATTATTATTATCATTATTATTATTATCATCATTATTATTATTATTATCATTATTATTATTATTATTATTATTATTATTATTATTATTATCATTATTATTATTATTATTATTATTATTGTAATAATAAAAATAATACAATATTAATACTAATAAATGTAATAATTTTTTATTTATAACAACAACAACAACAATAATAATAGTAATAATAATAAGAAAAAAAACAAGAAGAAGAAAAACAAGAAGAACAAGAAGACGAAGAAGAAGAAGAAGAAGCAAAATAATATTAATAATGCGTTTATATAACGAAGATGACATATAAGACATTTACTTGGCATGACAAAAACATATCTTATTTTCATATGGCCTTGATACATATTCATAATAATGAAATATAATAACATAATAATAATTAAATCGAGTTTAATATATATCCAATACAATGTTACATCTATTTGACATTTTCAAGCAATTATTGTATATGCAACTTTTGAAAAATGAAATGAAAGAAATGTTTTACAATGCATATATTTTACCTATTTTTTGACTACTGTTGCACTATTTGGTAAAAACCGAACAATTCGTATATATACACGATTTTTGTACTACGACAAAGAACAGCTAAAATAATTCTTATTAAATCTTCAAGGACTGCATCTGTAGAGCTTTTTGAAACATTACTTTGGATAAAATTTAATGACAAGAGTTAAATACCACACTGCTATGCAAATGTATAAAACCGTTTGCAATTTGGTGCCATCATATATGAAAAATTGATTAACCTTTTCAAACAATGAATCCCACAATTTACAGTCAGCTTAGCACACACATCTTATTTTGCCAATAAAACCACCAACAAAATACTACAAAAAATACATATACATGTTATTGCATAATTTACCATTGGAATTAATAAATAAATCTTCATTACCATCAATCAAACAAGCACATAAAACATATTTACTTGAACAAGTCAAATAGATGTAACACAAATATGACAATTATAATACTGATGTAGATATATTTTTTGAAAGTTATAAAATTTATATTAAGATTGATGTTGTTAGCAAATAATTATATTTGTTTTGTATATGGAGAATTTTTTATATGAAAATGTAACCTTTTTTTGAGTGTATCAATGCATTGTGCATAATTTCTATTTTCTATTGCTGTCTGTCGATGCTTTGTTATTGTTTATTTATTTATTTTACTTTTATTTTTTTATTGAGAAAAATATTCTTCTTCTTCTGATTATTCTTATTATTATTATTATTATTATTATTGCCATTATCATTATTATTATTATTATTATTATTGCCATTATCATTATTATTATTGTTATTATTATTGCCATTATCATTATTATTATCATTATTATTATTGCCATTATCATTATTATTATCATTATTATTATTGCCATTATCATTATTATTATCATTATTATTATTGCCATTATCATTATTATTATTATTATTATTATTGCCATTATCATTATTATTATTATTATTATTATTGCCATTATCATTATTATTATCATTATTATTATTGCCATTATCATTATTATTATCATTATTATTATTGCCATTATCATTATTATTATCATTATTATTATTGCCATTATCATTATTATTATCATTATTATTATTGCCATTATCATTATTATTATCATTATTATTATTGCCATTATCATTATTATTATTATTATTATTATTGCCATTATCATTATTATTATCATTATTATTATTGCCATTATCATTATTATTATCATTATTATTATTGCCATTATCATTATTATTATCATTATTATTATTGCCATTATCATTATTATTATTATTATTATTATTGCCATTATTATTATTATTATCATTATTATTATTGCCATTATCATTATTATTATCATTATTATTATTGCCATTATCATTATTATTATCATTATTATTATTGCCATTATCATTATTATTATCATTATTATTATTGCCATTATCATTATTATTATCATTATTATTATTGCCATTATCATTATTATTATCATTATTAAATTTACTGTGTGCTTGTGTTGTAATTATATGTTAAATAAGCATTTATTTCAATGTTTTGAATGTGTATGAAGGCCATATGAAAATAAGGTATGTTTTTGTCATGACAATACTATGTCTTATATGTCACCTTCGTAAAATAAAGTTATTATTATTATTATTATTATATTATTATATTATTTTATTATTTTATTATTATTATTATTATTATTATTATGGTATCACGTTTTATTTGTTTAAATCCATAAGCAGATTGTTCCACATGATTTTACTAAAATTTGATTTTTGGCTGATATGTGTGCATATCTAATTGTAAATAGTGGGATTAATTGTTAGAACATGTAAATAATTCATTCATATAATTGTTAATATAACATTATTTTACTATAAAGATAATTTGGAAAAAAAGGAACAAAAACATGAAATTAGATTTGCGATATCCAAATTTTGTTAGAAACCATAATATTGATGTGTGTGTACTGAGTTTGAAAATATTGGTCGGGTTCGTATCGGCCGCATTCATTACGTTATACATGTAACAACTAAAGGGTCAGGCAAGGGCTGATAATGGCCGATAATTAACCAACAAAAGAATATAATCTACTGATATTAGAGGAAAAGAAGTCTATCTGTGTATTCAGTATTCGATGCAATAGAAAGTCGAATTTCGATTTAAACAACTAGTAACACAGTTCGCATTTACGTGTGGCAGTATATTGGGTGATTAATATTTTTGCAAGATTGCAACTTGCGACATTTCAGACGTGTTCATTTTCGTTTAATTTCTGTCAACTTATCAGGGTCATTGTGTCCGTTTCCAGATAATGTTAAATTATACATGTATTATGGTTCGTGCATTTTGATTGCTGCATACTTTTATGTAAATATCGTTTGTTTTCTGTATATATAATTTTTATTTTATATCAATTTATGTAGATTCTTTATATATCTAAATGCAAACTGGATCAACAATATGAATGTATAAGTTCTTATTCCTTTTAATTGCATATACAGCTTATGATACTACAAGCAATATCAGTTAACCTGGGATAGGGATTGTGATTCATTTTATAAATCTTTGACAGGAGCAATTCCTGTCAGAATTTCGTCTTTTTGCACGTCCTGTGTAAACATAAAATGAAAGGTCTTAAAATGTATGCATTTAGTGTATTCTATGTTCTATATTCAGTTTGGTACCGAATATATTTCTACAGTTTGTTTCTCTATTTTTATTCAAAGTACCAAATGAATACGATGATTTTTTTTTTTATAAATCCAACACACTCATTTTGTTTGAATTACGCTGTTTGATTGTGTTGAATCAGTAACTTCATAATATGATTCCGAAAGAATGTAATATTTAGACAATGTTGATGGTGTAGGCATCTTATCTGGCTTATCGGTTAGTCGTAATACCACCACCTAAGTAGCAGGATCTAGGATTAGCGGGGGCTCAAACCTGACATATAAAGCTAGTTCGTTTAAGACCACGGATCTGATAAATTACAAAATAGTGTAATTAAATATGATTAAACATTAGGTAAATAATTTTTAAAGCAGAAGTGGGAAGAAACAACAACACTGCACAAACCCTTTCCAACTCTTTCGGTCCTATTCAATGAACTGGGTTGTCATCTGAGGGTTCACAAGTATTGTAGTCATTCGATTAAAAATATTCCGGGTATTTAAAATAAGCATCCATTGAATTTATGATCTTTATATACAAAAACCCCTGGCCACTTATAATCTTGCCAAGCATACTTGATATTATATAGATTACTATTCATATATACATGGTGTCTTTTTTTAGGTTTGAGCCTTCCATTAGTCTAATCTCTATCAATAATTATTATAAAGTAATATCATGACACAATGGATATTTTCAATATGTTCGATAGCAGATCGATGTAAGTAATATCATGGACACAATGGATATTTTCAATATGTTCGATAGCAGATCGCGATGTAAATCATATTAATATTTTTGCTGTTCATTTGTGTATATTAGGCTTCGTTTTCTTACACGATATTAGTTTGAAGGATCATGTATTACGCACCGTTTAGGTCTGCAAGTGTGTGGAAGTAACAGCAATCACGCGTTACAATAATTGGCAATGAGCCGAAATGTACGTACCTATGTAAATTTCATTCATTTTTTTATGTAATATATATAAAAACAATAAATCCCTGGCCAGTTTAAATCACGTATAATTGAACAAAACTAGCTGGGAGAGATTAAATCAGCATTCATTAAATTCATAACTATATAAAAAATTAAATCCCTGGCCTTATTGATCACGTACAATCAGCAAAACTAGCTCGGACATTATAAGCTTGATTAATTCTAGTAATATCTAGTATAAAGAAATTTTTAAATCCCTGGCCATTGTTTATCACGTGTAAAGACAAAACTAGCCCGGAGAATTAAGATTATAATTCATTCTATTATAATATTTACTAGAAATCATTCAAGCCCTGACAATTTTGGATTACGTATAATCGACAAAACTAGCTCTGACAATTAAAATTATAAAGGATTCAATTATAATATCTACCAGAAATCATGAAATCCCTGAATAATATTGATCACGTGTTACTCGACAAAACTAACTCTCGGATAATTAAAATTAGCTTTCATTCTATTATAATATCTTCTAGAAATCGTTAGATCCCGGGCCATTTTTGATGAAGTCTCATTGACAAAACTAGCTCGGACAATTTAAATTAGCATTCATTCTATTATAATATCAGGCAGTATTGTATCACTTGTAACTGACAAAACTAGTAAAAAAGACTAAATACAATCCATATTCATTGTATTATAATACGTCATACAAGAAATAATTAAATCCCTTGCCATTTTTGATCACCTTTTCACAAGAAACCTAGATCGGACAGTTAAAATTAGCATTAATTCTAGTATAAGTATCTACTGCTAGAAATCACTAAATCCCTGAACATTTGTGAGCACCTCTTCTCATCAAAACTATATAGCGCGGACATTAAAAATACGTTTTCATTCCGTTAGCATCGAACCAGAAATCATTAAATGAGTACATTGACAAAACTAGCACGGATATTAAAATTATTCTTCATTTTATCTACAACAGAACATAAAATCTTTGGCCGTTGTTGATCACGTGATCTCACAAAACTAGCTAGGACACTGCGTGAACCCATTCGTTGATCTTATTAGTTCATGGATGTTATTGATGTTTTAAATAAAGTTCCACTACAACATGTTTGCAACAGTATTGGTTGCCCTGATAGCACATTTCCTTGCTTTCTATTTTGAAAAAAAAAAAATTCCTCATTGCATGATTTTCTTTACTAAATACATTTCTAAGTTAAATTTACTTTCAACAAAAACAAGCTAGAACTCCAACTAATGCTGATTATCAAAAGCTCTCCTTATACCCGTGTTGCTGCTGCTGCTGCTGATGATGATGATCATGATGATGGAGATTGTGTCAGACGTTCTTTTAACAGACTTGTGCCAGGCATAATAGTTGAGCACCTTTATCCAGACAGTGATAATAATAATCATAATCATAATCATAATTTTATCAATAATAACACCACTACCACCACCACCACCACCACGAAGACCAACAACAACTACTACTAGTTCTACTACTATTACCACTACTACTACTACTACTACTACCACTACTACTACTACTACAATTAATAATAATAATAATAATAATAATAATAGTAATAATTATAATAATAATAATAATAATAATAATAATAATAATAAAATAATTATTTATTTAACGAAAATGACATAAAAAAATAAAATAATAATAATAATAATAATTCTCATTAAATAAACAATATTAACGAAAGAGGTTTGACAGACAGCGGTTGCAAATAGGATTTTGCACAATAATTGTTACAAAGTAAATAAAAGCTAATTATACAAAAAGATAAATGCTAAATTTTCACATGACAGTTACAATTTTCCATATACAAAACAAATAATAAAATCAAGTTCAATTATATATCTAATACAAGTGTTATAACTGTGTTACATGTATTTGACATGTTTAAGCAAAGATGTTCTAAGTACTTTCGAATGATTTGTTTTCTTATTTCCATAGGCACATTGTTCCAAACGGTTTTGATCTAAATTCAATATCTATTTTTGTAGTAATTCGTTCGTAGCTTCTTTGGTAACATAAGATATGTGTGCATATCTGTGGATTGATTGTTAGAAAATGCAAATAATTCATTCATATAATAAATGTATCAACATTAGTCCACACAGATAATGTTGAAGAGAGAAACAAAACAAGTTATTAGGATTGCGAAAGCCAAATTTTAGTATAAATCATTATATTGAGGTTTTTGTACTGAGTTTGCAAAATATTCTAAATCGATTAATTCATTCTATGTTTAGTAAATAACTTTGTTTTTCTAGAGATCAAGCGATATTTATTATACTATATTATACTTAAAATGACGAAAACAAACACAGTTAAGTCAACACAACACAGTGTTCAACACTTTTTGTTATTTTGTTTTTAACGATTTGCTATTTTTTTGTTACGATCAAATCAATAAACAAAACTAACCCAAGAAAAACGCGCGAAACGTTTCCATGATTATTAAAAAATTGTCAACGATGTTTGCGTCAAATGGTAAGTGAGAGATCGGATCTGTCTGCTAGTCGTGTCGGTTTTACCCTTTATAAATTGCGATATACATATACACCGGGCGTGTGACACTTTCTGTCTGTGTTGTTTATGGTCGCATACGTTTGCAGAAATAAATTTGTGAAGAAATATCATACAATAATTTAATTGTATTCTTAAAATACCAGTTCGTTTAAGAACTATCAGAATTAGTAATAGCAGTAATAGTAGTAATAGTAGTAGAAGTAGTAGTAGCAGTAAACGTAGTAGTAGTAGTAGTAGTAGTGGTAGTAGTAGTAGTAGTAGTAATAGAAGTAATAGAAGTAATAGTAGAAGTTTGTTTGTTTGTTTGTTTGTATTTCAGTCATATCACGGCGGTTAGTTAACCTACTCACACTTTTCCTGGGCAAGCTTAGCCGATCTAAGGGGGAAAATGGCCGTCGAAATAATTTCATGACCAATCCCCACACAAGTTATGTGGCCGGACTGGGGCTCGAACTCACGATCCCCGGATTTTCAGTCAAGCGTTCTACCAACTGAGCTAGTAATAGTAGTAGTCGCTGTTGTAATTGTAGTAGTAGTAGGTAGTGGTAGTAGTAGTAGTTGTAGTAGTAGTAGTAGTAGTAGTAGTAGTAGTAGTAGTAGTAGTAGTAGTAGTAGTAGTAGTAGTAGTAGTAGTAGTAGTAGTAGTCATAGTAGTAGTAGTAGTCATAGTAGTAGTAGTTGTTGTTGGTGGTGGTGCTGTTGTGATGATGGTGGTGGTTGACGGTGGTGGTGGTGGTAGCAGTAGAAGTAATAGTAGTAGTAGTCGTCGTAGTAGTAGTAGCAGCACCACCACCAGCACCAGTAGCAGTAGTAGTAGAATTCTTACCTTCTTTTATGCTAACGGAGAACCAATTCGGAGGGTATTGTTTTCTATGCAGAATTAAAATATCCGTCCTCCAATTCGGCACATGTTCTAAAACTTCAAGGGACAGACCACTGTACCGCCCAGCACTTGTAACCAATTCATAAGCTGATATTTCAACTGTGTTTTGTGTCCTTACATTAAGATAATTCTGCAGGCATTCTCGAATGTGTATATGAAACATGGCGCTTCAAGTCTGTAAATGCATCTCGCACGCTAGTTATATACCATATCCACAAGTGGGCTAGGCATAATGATCATAAATTGAAATTAAGAGTCATGTCAGAAAAGTATTTGGCGTTCTTTTATGAAACGACCTCTATTTGTAACCTCATATAACGTTATTTTCGTTTCAATTACAATTTAATTTTGTGCTAATATCAGCACTTTGGAGACTGTACAATACTGAATCATAATACCAATCCTAAATTGCCTTCAACTGTGATAATATATTCAAAGCGCTAAACGCACTTAACTTGTTTGCTGTTGCGTAATACTCAGCATAATTCATCTGTTGCTAAATTTCCCAGTTTTATAGGGGTCAAAATTTACATTGAGCAAACTTGTATCAAAATCATTGCTGAGGTCTAACATGTGCAATGACCGCAAATATTTGCTCTTAATTAGAACATATTAATCAAATAGATATTGTCAACAGGCGAAATTTGCATTCTGCATTCTAAACGCTGTTTAACATGTAGGTGACTAAATATGCTTCCGATTAAAATCAATCTTCTGACAAAGCACGAGGTAATGCTTGTGGAAAAAATAACACCAACATTGGCAATGTCATTTCGTTGATAAAGAAATATTTCTGCTCAAAGCAAGTCAGTAAAAGCATACGTGGAAAACGCAGTAGCAAATTAAATACTGGAATATCTGCCGTCCAGCCGATGGGTCAAATGAGCGAGTCAATAGTAACACCAGTAACTCGATTTTAATTTACCTAATACTTGTTTACAACGGTGTAATGTAGTGGATAAAGGATACGATATTTAATATTGCGCAATAACTGCACGACATTTCAAATTTCCTAGCAAAAAGGTGACGAGAGCAATTGTAATTTCTAGGTCACCTACTCAATACACCAAACTTGTTGCCAATATTCATGTTTTCAAATTTTCAAAACCTCCATTTTAATACCCAAGTACTTAAATTTGACATTTAGAATTAACGAAACAATCACAGGGCTGCGCAAATTCAATTAATATCAAATAAATCTTTCCTGCCAATTTGCACTGTATAAAAAAGTGTACTAAGCCACTAGAAAAAGGGCCTTTATCAGAACATATATATCAATATCATAAATCTGTTTTTGTCATTAAATTTTGAATTCCATTAATATTGTCCGTTAACATTTTCAAATTTTATAACATGCATATACATATATTAAACACATTAAATTTACTTTAACAATGCAACTTA